>OX940978.1:31768691-32201132 GCA_954871275.1 Leptopterna dolabrata | reverse complement strand
TGGTTGTCCTTATTAACTGAGTTAGCTGAGTAGGAGACAGACTGAAGACGAAGATACCCCTTCCACTCTTCCTTGTGACCACGTGCCCCGCGTTATTCCCCCCCCCCCCCCATCCAGCATTGATTGTAGAGGTCTCCGCTCCTCCGCTCACTCAGGCCAACTCGTCATGTGTTAACTTCGAAAATACGCTCATGTGGTCATGCCACATGACTGGAACTTTGGAATTCTCGTCGGAAAATGTCCTCGTTCGTGGAGATACTTGTTTGTCCCACGTCTGCGGTTCTTGTTCTTGATTTCTTTCGAAATCCCTGCCATCTGTACCTCATGAGAATGAACCATCTGTTTCTTCACAAATCCCAGCCTTCGCCAAGTTCTTCAGCAAGTATGTTTTTGTTGTTTCCATAAAATTTGGAATAGGCTCAATTTCTTTTCGCAAATTGGGTTTCAGCTTTTCCAGAAATCGTAGCCCAGAAAAGCGTTATTGTTGACGGAAGGATTTCAAGGTTCAGGGAAGGTCTCAATGAATGCTGTGATTGACGGTGGTGGAGGGGGGGATTCTGTCGCTGGAGTTTGCTTTGTTAACTGGTAGGTATAAGGAAAGTGACAGATACGAGAGATAGATTTTCCAGTCAAATGGTTTGAAATGGCGATGACTTTACCTTCTGACGAATGCTCTAATCGAGCTGGGAGAATCAAAACAGAGTCCTTCAACTTATACTTAACCATTATCCTATGACTGATGGCCTCAGAGTGAAAAATGGTACGTACCTACACTTCATTATTATTTACTTGGATTATAAAAGGAAATTAATTGTAACATGACAACTGGTAAGGAATAAAATGCACTGACATCCTGAATGATCAACCAACACGAAAAACCGAGAGTAGGTACCTAACACATCACAGAACAGAATCTCCAAAACTGAAGCTGCATGCAATACCATACCCAATGCTCCAGCAATAATTTAATGGAGATTAGCCTCGAAACGGCTCGATAAATTCATCAACCCATACACCGAAGTTGGTTCATTTGACCATTCTCTTCGTATCCTTACAACCCCGCTACATGATACTCCAAGTAACCTATTTAATAGGTAATATATATTATTCTAATTATTATACACTTTACCATTTCAAAGAAGAAATATGGTTACCTATCGATAACATCAATATTTTCTCGTCACATAAAAATCCTCCTTATTTTTTATCATCATTATTTTTAATTTATAGACCACAGTTATTACCATAAAAATACTCCTTATTTTTTATCATCATTATTTTTAATTTATAGATCACAATCATTACCTCACTTCCCTCATTTCGGCCAGCTCATGAACCATTTAACTTTTCGTTGAGTTTCAGTGAACATCCTCTCGAGTTGAGGCGCGTTGATATAAAATAAAAAAGTGTGTACCTACCATGTACCTGACATATAATATACCTACTTATTACTTAGGTATTTATACGAGCGAGTTGGTAAAACTACCGAAATTTTTGATGATGCAGAAACCGATATTTTCCAAAAGTGTAGTGTTAAAGTCGTCGATGTGGATTAATGTAAACCACCTATCATGGATAGGTAGGTCCGATATCGTTGAGCTGGGGTAGGTAGAGGTGAGTATAGGTATGGAAGATTTGTGTATAGAACCTTCGACAAAGATCAAGTTCGTCTTTCGTAGATATTAACTGTACACAACTTTTGGTTTCATTAAAGGTACATACGTTAAAAACTTATCATTATAAAATGCAAAATTCGAGCGTGCCAAAAATGCTTGAATGCGTGCTTGAAAAACGAATCATCTCGATTTTATAAAATCATGGTCAAAACTGTAAGATCGGTAGGTAGAGAAAACTCAATCTACGGCAAACCAATTAACGTCAGGTAGGGTGTACTATGGCTATGAGAAATATGATTGTGGAAGTTGGCATATTTAGCTAAGGATCCGTGCGATTCTACATTAGCAACAATATCTAGATCAAGTTTCAGCCAATTTTCATGTATCTACATAATATTCAATAGGTAGTTGTTTTCATAAATTTACACTATAAAAGACGGGCTACCTACTTCAGAAGTGCACTGATTTGTAAGTTGCCAGATCTACTCGAGTGGTACCTACCTACTTTTGGTAAAAAAGTGATGAGGTATTGATTGAATCATGATGGGCTATAAAGAGCAATAAAGTAGAAAATTGTGCTTTATTATTAATTTGTGATCATGCTTTGCTGAAACTATGACGTAAAAAATACTAGGTAGTCTGTGCGCTAAGGTCAACTGTAACCTTCTGTGTGGTTATAAGTGCAGGTTGTTCATTCCCTCTTGCTGTTCGACTCTACGCTTGTTTTTTTTCTGGAGTCTGTTTGGTACTCACCGTGTTTTTGTGACAATACTGTTTAGGTGTCGAGATGAGGGGTCGTTGTTAAGAGTATGGTTGAGTGTTTTTTGAGAGATGTCGTGAAAAGAAAAGCGGAGAATGTTTTTTTTTTAAATGATAAAACACTGTAGGCCCCGAGAGTGGAACTAGAGTATGGAGGGGTGGAAAGGGGTATTGGGAGGTTTGTAGGGAACAGTAGCGCGCTCCAGTGACCCAGTTGAAACTTATATTGATCGTCAGGGCTGCCTGTATTCAGTTGGCGGCAGTTGCTCCAACGTTGGTGCACCAGAAGACAGTGAGGGCTGAGGGGGTCAATGACTATCTGCAAGTCCACATTATAAAATATTTCATCTCCAGCTGGGCAAAAACATACCTAACACATTTGGTTTGGAAAGGATCTGCAAAATGGGAGGAATTTCTCACACTGTTAGCATGATTCATAGGTACCTACTAAAATAAGCTGGTTGCCCAAAAATTGGGTTTATTATTTTGAATACAAAATTTACTTTTTAGTCGATCAACCCGTTGTGTCTATTCGCTGGAAGGGGACGAGGCTCCCCAAACATCAGGGATAAAATAACTATAACAACAACAACAACAAAAGTGTGCCTTGGTGAACGACTATCTTAGGGCTAACCCCGTATAAGTAACTCCGAGAATTTAATCGAAATCTATTAACTAGAACGGGAGGAGGTGCAGGTGGCAAAATTACAGCCAGATTTTGATTTAATTCATAGGGCATAACCCGGATATCTACTCTCCAAATTACAGCTCATTACGGCTATTATTACATTTGAATGACGAAAATGTTTATTAATTGTTCGAATTCAAACATGCTGCCTTCTGAAACAATTTTACGATATTATGGAACAACTTCAGTGTTTGGTGTTTTCTCTATCAGTAGGCACTGAAGCGCTCAGTGGGTAGGTATCGGAGGAAGCTATTCTGGACAGCTTGAGCACCTTTGAGGGTCTTCAGGAGACTGGACTTGTTGACGAGACCCTGAAAAAATTAACTGGTTGCGTCAGAGTTCAAACTAAGATGAAACATAATATTGAAGCTACAGATGAGGCATAATATATATGTACCTACCTAATAAAGTGCTCTGCCGAAATCTAGGCACCGATTCTGAATGCACAAGGTAAAACGAAATATAAAAGAGAAATTCATGTAGGCAGGTATGTGCCTACCTAGAAATTTTGTCGTCGATTTCTTCAATTCTGGTTATTATTATCATTTCAAGTGTGTTATTATTTGGACAGAAACAATACAGACATGGGTTGTAGAAGCCAAGAACCGCTGCTAGAAGGTAAGTAGTTATACGAGCTAGTAACCCTTTGTTTATTAGGAAATTAACATCCCAAATTACAATAATCAAAAAAATAATTAATAGTGAGCTTAGTTTGAACCTGCGTGGTTACGATGTGATCGCTGTATTATATGTTCTAACCTATACCTATACCAAAAGGTATGGTAAGCTTACCCAGTATAATAATATACTACCCCCCAAAAGCAACCCTGTTGTACAAATTTGCCTGCCAAGAAAATCTCCTCAGCCGTAAAAAGGATCAATATCTATTTTGCCCGCCAAAATAGCATGCTCGGTGCTTCGTACCTCGCTTTTGGCTATGCATTATGGACTTCACGAATATAGAAATCTGTTCCTTCCCCTTTGTTGGACATGTGTGTGCCTACATACCCCCCCCCCCCCCCCCACCAAATTGATATATCTTCAACGCTTTTTGGTGAGAGATTTTCGCCTTCGAGGTCAAAAAGCTGCTTTATAATTTTCTTTAAAATGGTTACCTACATTTTTCGATAAAAAATTTTGTTGAACATTCGTTTTCAACTCTTTTTAAAAAGCGCTGCAGAAAAGTACAAAACGCGAAAGAGCGGTCTAAACGCGATGTCGTCAATTAGGTTATTTGACCGCGATTTGCAGCGTTATAACTTATAACTCTGCTTCTACTGAACCGATCGGGTTCAGATTCTGAACACTTCCTCAGGAAGCATCAGTGAACAAGTGCCCCCCCCCCCCCCACCCAGAGATTTTATCTTTGTACTAGATATTGCGGGAAATGGTTCCGGGTCATCCCAGAAAGTATGAAGTAGGACTACCTCCATGATTTTCACAACTAGGTACCTGCGTCCAACTTCGGTTTGCTCATGGATAACTACGGACTTCCTGTCCATAGTTTGCCATCTACGTATGCTATATAATATATGACAATTATACATATTATGTATAATTGTCATACATAATGTATAATTGTCATGTATAATTGTGTTTTGGTTTATTATTCTGTGAATAATACACCTATGTATTCGCTCAGCAAAAAATTTTTGTAGCACCCCCTCAAAATTGTTTCCTTTACGTTTCAAGGTGCGTAGATTCCAAAAATGCAATGTCCGTCCGCCGTACCTCTTATCATCCATATCTACGACATTTTCGATCTAAAAAATTCGTTCTTTCGTACATAGGCTCCATTTGAGCCCTAGTTGTGTCCCGAAACATTGCAGCCCGATCGGAAATCGGAATATACCTACCCATGTTGTGGGTGAAAAATGGGTGTAAAGATTTTTTGGTGTTTTAGTAACATGAGCTGTGAGGTATCGTTTTCCTTGTTTTTTAGGACGAGGAGACCGAATAAGAAGTCAATTTTGACCAGAATGGAAAACTGAGGAGGGTCTAACGAAGTGTCAGCCTTAAATTTACGTTAAATTTTGGTATAAAATCGTCGTTCTTCCGCACACAGTTTGGGTCCTAGTTGTGCTCCGAACCTCGGGAGCCCGCTTGGAATACACCCGGGGGTTTTATGGAGGAAAATGGGTCTAAAATAGGGGGTTTTGAGAGTTTTTTCAGGTTTTAGTTAACATGAGCTTGTGATGTAGGTATCGTTTTCTTAGGGCAAGAAGACCGAATATGAAGTTAATTTTGACCAGAGTGAAGAATTGAGCTTGTAACGAAGGTTCTGCTCCCAAAATTCATTTTTTATGAGTAAAAAACCTGGGAAATTGTCTGAAATCGCTCTAAATTTGTATAATAAAACTGGAAGTAGTATCGACAGATGAATCAAGACAATTAAATGGCAGTATCAATGATCAAAGATAATTTGTTAGAAAATAGGAGCCTAATTCCTGTTTTCGGGAGCCAGAAGTGGTAGAAACCATCAAAAATAGCTATTTTAATTATTGCACACGAAAGAAACAATAAATGCCTGTAGGTATGTCCAATAGAATAATAAACCCATGTGACAAGGACTTCGCAGCGTTTTATCCATGCAGCATGCCCATCCCCATGTTAAAGCCGAAGACTAGGAAACAAAAACAACCTTAAAAATTACAGATTTAATTATTTTAAGTCTTCAACTGGAGTTCCTTCCCAATTTTGCTCTTTATTATTTTTTGGTTTATTATTTTCAACAGTGAGTCTTTCGATTGTTCCACAATCTAATCGATGTCTAGTCATACCTACCTTCTAATTTTGAGCAAATCCAGGAAAAACGAACATTGTCTCTTCCCTACTACTAATTCTGTATTATTGCTTGTATTGTTGTTTCAGTTTGAACTTTATTGTTACCTACTTATCATGTTCATCAGATAATAAATATTACATTTCTTGTGGCCTTGGTAGGTACATATTTAAAATTATTCTTTCTCACGTGGGTCATGGTCTAACACTCCCCCCCCCCCCCCCCCCCTACAGAAATGATTTCTGGATCCGCCCCTGGGTGGAGGCACTTACTGGAGCACAGCAAATGTGTGTGCAAAATTTCATCCCGAACCGTTGTCCACTGAGAATAGACGATTAATCTTCTGTTCTCAGTGGAATGTCTATAAGGCTGCAGCCCTGTCAAAGAACAAGAGCGACTAGAAAAAGTTTAAAAAACGCTGCAAATTATTACACAACGGTTTATTATTTACCTATATAGATGCCCCTTCTGTGTACATCACTGTTTTCTGTGGTAAATACTTACCCTCGTGCTCCCCTCAGGAAAGCGCTAAATCGAGTATTGAAACCAGCCAGGGAATTACAGTTTCATAAAAATGCGAGGGATTCAATAATTAGTTATCTGTTGCTATTCATGAAGCATAAGACAAAATTATAAACCGTTGTGTATGCTCCTTCCGCGTAGATCGCTGTTTTATGTGGTCAATACTTACCCTCGTAGCCCCCTCGAGAATGGGTGTACGAAAATCAACGGAGACCCCCAAGGGCCCCAGGGGGTTAATTTGGTGGTGGAGGTTTGGGTGGGGGGGGGACCCCAAATGTTCTACCGTGTAAACGCTGTTCTTGGTTGCTTTCGATTTTCTTGGCGGGCAGCACGCCCCCGCGTCTCTAGAGATATATTATAAATACAGAGACACATTTTGGTTCCAAAAATGGAAACAGGAGTATATTTCAGTTATTCGTAGACAGAATTTGAAGAAACTAAATTAATATAGGTACCTACCTATACTTAATACGTAGGTATATACTGGAAAATACTGAGTTGAATTCTTAAAATACGATAGTTCCGAATGTTTATGATTATGAAATAACATGTACCTCCTATACTAGCTGATATATCAAGTATATCAGCTATACTTGATATAAGTACAACCTTGTGAATAGCTATACGGAATCGAATAACCCGTGAAAACTGCGAAGAATACAGAGCCACAATATGTAACTTCCTCGACAAATTCCAGACGAAGACTTCTTATATATTTACGTCGTACAGCAATGTTAGCTATATTCGTACTAATCCAGTGATCACCACCATTCGGCTGTATTCAGCCTCCATTGTGTTTGGTATCTGTTATAAACTAGTGCCTACCTAGTGATTTCTTTTAAATCCCGGATGAATACGGGTAGGTATGTTACCTTCAAATATCATAAATTTTCTTACATTTATTTCACTATGGAAAGGTTTGTAGAGAATCGCAGAATGTTGTATACCTGTATTTTGTGTGCGTACCTACCTACGTCTGTAGGTAATAGGTGATCCGTCTCAGACGAACAAATCAAGATTAGAAAGAAATGACGACCTTTACTTGAATTATTTTCTTAAACTCTTCCTGATTTGAAACCTTCTACTCTTCATAGATGCGTGTCTTTGCGCGGATCGAAAATGTGTTGTTCGAAGTATGAAGAGAGGAAATCTTGAAAACTGGTCAGCTACAGTCTACCTCAATTAGCTCTCTGTCTCTTTGATATGCCGATAATAAATATTTCAATGTAGATACATCCTAGTATGGAGCTATTCATTGTATGGACGTGAACGGGATTTTTGTTACCTATTAAGTATAATGGCTAATGAAATAAATATTATTTAGTGCTAATTTAGTACCTCTACGGTCTGGCGAGTGAGGTCTGCTTTACCATGCGGTCTGGAGATAGTTAGTTGTTTATGACCGTGTTACATTATTTACCTACTTTTAGCAAATTTTCGGAGAAAACGCTATTGCAATGGGTTACTGCATTTTTGACAAGTTTTCCTTTACAAATCTGTTTCAGAGCACTTTGCATCCGATTCTAGAGTTTAACAATACATTCTATTCATAATTTATGTACTCACATCCCTTATACACCTAGGTATACATTTATATATATCATCGGAAAATATCTGACCTTGGCCACGAAATAAAAAATTTCACATTTCCCAAAATATTCGGAATGGCAAACTAGAGGATGAGTTCGACAGTAAGCAATTTTCAAAAATTAAAATTTGGTCGAAGTTTTTATTGGGCAGTTTTGGAAAAGCCCTGGACACCGGCTGGTAAGCAACAGGTGGCATTTTCACATTGCATTTGCCTACCAGGCAGGACTGAGGCCGTGGTTAGGTGGGTGAAGGAAGCCTGGGATTTGCCCGCAACACAAGGCATACTTCGGCCTAACGCAGCGCAGTCAGGGATCCCGGAGTCAACTTCATAGGCACCTACTCCAGAGTGATTACTTACTGATCCATGAAGGAAAAAACCCACCAGATCCCGAAGCAAAGGAGGTGCAACTGTGGAAGTTAATGTCCTGAAGAGCAAGACCAGTTTCGTCGTCGAGAACAGTGAGGTATTCATCAGAGCTGTCCTCGCCCGAATCTGCAACAAAAACTTTGGCCGGTGGCGAAACAGCAAAGATGTCTCCCTGCTCCGAGTTGCCAGCGGGTCCAACAGCTGTCGCCCCTGTTGACGATTCTCCATGACATTGGTTAACTGGTAAACAATCAGTTAGCTGTGATTTTCATGTCATTATTTGAAGCTTTTGTTTACTATGAAGTAGCCTGTCGCAAAAACTTGCAGCTGGGCAAAACCTAGTGACGAGCATCGATAGGAAGGAGGAGACTCGACTTTCCCTATTGTAGGTATTTACCTACTCTTGTACAAACAAGCAAATATTCTGAATGAAGATATTCTGTTCTATTCTAGAGCTAGGGTAGGTAGAGAAGAGGAATCCCCTATCCCCACTACTATGGTGAGGGATGCCTGGATGTGTATCTCTAAAAACCTTATTCCTTGTACTTACCTTTTGCCCAACAACGAGCACGAGCTCGAGAACAGAGTATTAGCATCCACTCAGTGGGGAAGATGGATCTCAAATGGTGAGGGGACAGGAGAAGAGCTGATAATTCTTAAAGCCAATCAGATAAGCATAGGGTGCGTAGGATGTGTGTGTGTGACCTTGAGAACTGGCTACAAGGAAAATGGTGCAGCCGCGATGATGGATCTGAAGAAACCTCTTGCATATCTGCAAGAAATGCCGTAAAACCCTCAGTGAAAAATCACTTTTGAAGTTTTACATGAACTAACTATGCAATTTTTACAGGTTAGCCTTCGCTAACTGGCTCCTTTGGAGCTTGCACAAAGCATTATGGGTACGGTCAAGAGAAGTTTTCAGGTGTAACCCTTTCCCTCTGTGCTTCTTCAACCCTCCTTGTCAATACCCACGATGCTTTGTGCGAGCACCAAAGGAGACAATGAGAAAATACGACACGGCATTTACTTGCTTCATTCAAAAGTGAAACATCATTGGACGGTTTTTTAAATGGGCATTTCTAGGGTTTTTGAGAATTTTGGTGCATGGATACGTGAGAAGTTTCTTCAGATTAACCCATTTACTGAGGGAACCCCCAGAAAGTTGAAAGTGAGATGCTTCAGTGTATTTTTCCAACACATGGCAAGGAGCCTATGGTGCTATGAGTACCATTTGCACCATGCCCCCATCTGCTTGCTCCCTCTATCCTACACCTGTCTCAATGGGTGGTGTAAGCAATGCCCACACCCCACTTGCCCATGTGCTAGTAGGGTGGGGACTGGTCATTGGCAAATATAAACGCTGGCTTGGTTTATCACGCAAACACAAACGCAAATTTGATTTGAGAACGATTGGATAAATGAATGATTGGCGCACTGCGCATGCGCCAATGCAAACTCCAAGATACATATTTATTTCTCACGAATCAATGGCCCGATTTACCTCAAACTTGGTGGACGGTATAGTTAGGGTGTAGCTCCTAAATTGTCCCCTAATCGGATGACTGGCATTCGCAAAAACCAAGTCAGAGGTAGGTAACAGTTCGCCTGACATGAACCAAAGGTGCCAGGTCGCTCGAATTCGATGCGTAGTTGGTGTTTTTCTCTCAGAAGGAATACCTAAATTAATTTCGTAACAATCACATGGATCGTGGCCAATGGACATGTGCCCAATAATGGGGTATTCCGGTCTATTTTTTAAAATTTTTTTTTCGAAGTACCTTGCCTAGGGTTAACGAAAATCGAGTCCATTCGCCGGGGAATTGTTCGTATAAAATTAGGAAGACAAATGAAAACCGGAAATTTGAAAAAAAGGCGGGCATACAGTGGACGTGTGACGTAGGCGTAGGAGAGCCTAAAGGCCGGTATGGATATTTGAATATCACAGGGAAGCATCCATGCAAGCCTCTTTTTTTTGTCCTTGGCTGACATTTCAACCCCAATACGCACAAAATACTGAACGGGTAAAGATAAAACAGAAAAATAAACAGCAAAACGAGGTTGTACGATAAAGTGAGCTCTCATGTGAAACATGGATACTAGTGGTATAGCGTCCATGCATGTCGCTGACCTCGGTCGTGATGTAGACGTAGGAGCTGTAGGAGCTACTGTAGGAGCTGTAGGAGGCACTTTCGAATTCCCTTTTGTTTCTTTTGCATTATCTTTCACCCTATAGGAATGAATGACGTTTTCACGCACGCTACATACTTTTTATATTCCCTTCAGCTGAAAACTGCCAACCAACATCCTATTTTCAGACCCACTGGAATACCCCATTATCAACACAATTTCCCCTCCCTTTTGCGTTTACCGTATCGTGGCAGAAGGGTTTTTGCGTGTTCGTGTTATCGATACGAGGAAGCTATGTGCCATTAAACTTGGCAAAGGTTTTTTTTATTCTTCCACACAACCAGTCCCTCCGTCTGTACCCGTAAACACAAAGATTTAATTGAAATAACGAACCAAACGAGTTGAAATTTCGAGAGTGTATTTGTTGGTCTATGATGGTCATAAATTACTTTCATAGAAATCAAACCACGATTTCTGTCCACGCATGCAAAAACATGGAATTCCTTCTTATAGTCCCGGAACACCAGTCAGTTGTATTTGAAAGATTTTGATATTTCAAGAACCACGTGCGTCCCTGACGGTTCCCACAACGAATTTCAGAGCGATCAGAATGATTACAGTGTCTATGCATACAAAAATAACTATATCTGTTAACACTCATGTATAACTTCTTTTTCTATTCAACTGACGCAAATGAAAATTTCTAGGGCTGTACCTACCTAAAGACCGGGTGTCGGTGCAGCAAACAGGCTCTGCACATGGCCAAACGTGACGACCTACCTATCTTTTCGAGGGTACCTACCCACGTCTGATTTTGCCTAAATTTCATAGGGAACTAGTTTCAACTTTGTAGTTATCATAAATCCTGTTGCAGTGAAAATATGATACACAAGATATATTTAAATCATACTAACGATGTGAGATACTGCCAGTGATCATTGTTTCCATTACAATTAGGTACATATTTGGAAAATAATGTACTCACCACCGATTAAAGCGACATTTGGAGGCTTAGCGCCGAGAGGGATGATGACACTTTGACTGGAGTTCTCGTTCGGCATAGTGCGCCCGGTTCTTGAATGACTCGCGCCCATTTTGCGCACAATATGATCTGTCCAGAAGTCAGAACAAAGGGCTATAGGACGGTGCTGCGTACTGTCACTCATGGCTCAACTTTTGAGTTACCTCTCTCATGAACCAGTCAAATTCACATTTCATTACATAGGTACTTCTAGGATAAACATCTCAACTAGCATGCCCATAAAATACGAAAGAAAATGATAAACGCTGCAAAGTCCTTGTCACATGGGTTTATTATTCTGCTGGACATACGTCTGCACAGAAACTTTGGCTGTTCATTTATTGTTTCTTTCGTGTGCAATTATTGAAATGGCTGTTTTTTATGGTTTCCATCAACTTTGGCCCCCAAAAACACGAATTGACTTGGCTTTTTTTTAAACACAATTATTTTTGATCATTGATAGTACCATTTAATTGTCTTGATTCACCTGTTGATACTACTTCCAGTGTTATTATATAAATGTGTCGTGGTTTCAGACAATTTCCCATGTTTTTGACTAATAAAAAATGAATTTCGGGGGCTTAACCTTCGTTACAACCTCAATTCTTCACTCTTCGGTCAAAATTAACCTAATATTCGGTCTTCTCGCCCTAAAAAAATATGGAAAACGACACCTCACAAGCTCATGTTCACTAAAAACTCAAAAATCCCTCGAAAACCCCTATTTTTACACCCATTTTTCTCCCATAACACCCCTGGGTGTATGCCGATCGGGCTGCCGTGTTTCCGAGCACAACTAGGACCTTAATGTGTTCCCAAATTGGGACCCAAACTGTGTGCGGAAGAACGATTTTAGACAAAAATGTAACGTAAATGTAAGGGTGAAACTTCGTTAGAACCTCAATTTTCCACTCTGGTCAAAATCGACTTCATATTCCGTCTTCTCGTCCCAAAAACATGGAAAACGATACCTCAAAAGCTCGTGTTACTAAAACACAAAAAGTACCTATTTCAATCACCATTTTCAATCATAACACCTCTGGGTATATTCCGATCTGGCTGCAAAGTTTCGAGACACAACTAGGGCCCAAATGGAGCATGTGTGCGAAAGAATGGATTTTCAAGACTGAAAGTATACGTAATACGGTGGACGGCGGACAGACATTGCATTTTTGGAATCTACGTACCTTGAAATGGAAAAGAAAAAATTTTGAGGGGGTTTTACAAAAATTTTTTGCTGAGCGAATACATAGGTGTATTATTCCCAGAATAATACACCAAAAGGAAGATTAATGTACAGGATTCATGAATAAAATGGAAGGGAAGTGAATGAGAAGAGAGGGGGGAAAAGAAAGGGGAGGAGAAAAGACAGAAAGAAGAAGTGGACGGAAAGAAGACCATGGCTTGGAAGTGGCGCTCAACAGCACTCAGCCAGATTGAAAATCCCAGCCAAGGACAAAATGAAATACTTACGGATTACGCTCGACAAATGGCTGAGATAAGCACACCTAGGATGTGGCGCTCAACAGCACTCAGCCAGATCGAAAATCCCAGCCAAGGACAAAATGAAATACTTACGGATTACGCTCGACAAATGGCTGAGATAAGCTGAGCACATAAGCACACGCTTCGTAAGTGCAGACACCTAGTGAAATCCCTAAAATGCTCAGCACTGTCACTGGAAGTCAAGCGGCTGCTATACTTGCATATGTAGTCGAACCTGGATAACTGGAACCTGGGTTAGTGAGAAATCCTTGATGTGACACAATGTTCTGGTCCCGTCACTTCGAGGCCCAAAACCCTGGATAAGTGATAAATTTCGACCTCTATAAGTCACAATTCATTTCTTGACCACGACATCTATAAGTGACAGTGACTTTCACCAGACCTCTATAGGTGACTGGTTCTGCTTTCCTCTGGACCTTCCTCTAAACCTCTATTAACGATGTTGTTTTTGTGAGTGTTTGCTTGAACAATGTTCGGTGATAAATCACGAGTAACGACGAGAGCTTCCTTTCTTTCAGTTCAGTAGTAATCTATGTCCACTCATAAATGTAAACTTAACGTTTTAGATGTGAGCTGCAAATTGAAGTTCATGAAGGATTCTGACGGTTGGAAAATCCGGGATGAATTGTGCAGTGAACAGGAGTATCTCCGTCAGTTCTGTACCATGTAGTGAAAAACCGCGATACAGAGTGCAAACAAGGACATGGTAAATCGAGAAGACTCAAAACGCATGAGAAACCTGATTTGGAGAAGTGTTAAGTTGAATGGTTAAAACAATGCTTGAACAAGAAAATTCCCGTCAACGGCCCCCTGATTCAACAAAAAGCGCGCAGTTTTTCCTCTGCATTGGGCATTGGTGATTTCAGGGCAAGTAACGGCTGGTTAGAAGGATTCAAGAAACGAAAAGTCTGAGAGAATTGGCGGAGAAAGCACTGCAGTAGAGAAATGTACACTGACTTTCCTCTACAAGACACTGATTGCCGGGTGGTTATTCATGAGACGATATTATCAACGCAGATGAGACACGACTGAAGAATAACCATAAAACTGCGGTTAAGCGAAAAAGTGACATAGTGAAATTCACTTATCCAGGTCCGACTGCACCAATTGCGACAGAGCATTTTCACTTATCCAGGTTCGACTGTACCTATTGCAACAAGTATGGCAGTACAGCTGCCTGATTTGGAGGCGTCCCAGTAAGAAAAAAATTGCCAGGATCCACGTTTTTCTAAAACTGTGCTCTGAGAATCATTTTATTGATGATCATGAATAACTGCGACACGGACCCTGAAGTGCCCACCGTGAAAGAAGTCCTCAAGACATCCTACACGAACCTATCCAGCTCTTTCATCCACCATGGCTAGCCACCAAAACCCCCTTTCAGACGCTACAAACATAAACCACCGTGACTTAATGAGCGACCCCGAATGAACTTACGAAAACCACGTTATACATACCTATACGAAACTGTTATAGCTAATTAACCGCAACCTTGTTGTTTACTTGTGGTGAAAACCAATGGGCTTCACCTCCAAAACAATTCTCGTACGTGCTTTGTACGTAATAACATTAAAACCCAACTGATGATACCAATAATCTTGTACAATTAAGTACATAAAATGTTGAAGGGGGGAAAACAAAAAACAACACCCCTGACCCTGACTGCAGCCAAAGAGCCAACGCAACCCCTCGAATGTGTAGAGTATTCCAAAACCAAATCCTCGCTCCTGCCACGGTTGAAGACTTGGGCATGGCCACATAATACTGAAGTGCCAAGACACGGCAATAGTTACCGTCCGGATTGAAGAAGAATGTCGAAATGTCGCATTCTTCTCGGCATGTGGCATGAAAGCGATGTAACCATTGCTTCATTCACGAAACACCACACGATTTTAGTTTGAAGACACTGAATACAGGAATCGAAAATGGTTCTCAATCTTTTCAGGGATTGGAAATCGTGGGAGCAAATTAATAAAATGGAGCAATAAGAAAAGTGAGGAAGGATTAATAATTTAAATAGTTTTAAGCAGAAGTTAAATATTGTGATATAAGCTACATTTGCAGAGAATTAAGGGATGAGAAAACAGTCCTGGAGATCTCGGAAATGTGATCCCCCCACGTGAGTCTAGGATTGATAACCAAACCAAGATTTTTGATAGACTGAAAGTATCTAAACAGTGGGCCAGTTCTAAACTTCCCTCTTCATTTCTGCACAAAGTATAGGGTTTCCGAGACAAATAGGTACGTTCCTACCAGTCAGTCAACACGCAACACTTGAGTCAAGCGGCGGTAGGTACCCAACCTATCGACATTCTATTGCCATACCTTCCGGAGGAGTCCATCGTCACACATCACTAACTGGTTGAGTAGGTACTGGAGTGAGCCACACTCCTCCGGAAGGTACGGTAATATTACTTCTTACACTAGTGGAAATAACCCTTTAGATCGAAATTCTTCGAAATTAGATATCGAAATTCTTGCTGCAGGGCTGGAACTTTTTACAGTTCAAACTTTTGGCCATTGTGAATGACAGCTGCCCGGGAAAAAAATCAAACGATACAGGAAACCGAAATCTATTTGAATACACAAAAAAGCAGAAAAAAAGCAAGAGCCAATGAACAGAATTTTCAAACCTCAATTACTGCTGTACCTTTCTTGATTCAACTCATCGGTAACGATATACCAGTGCATGCAGGTGGGTAACAGCCTCGTTGTTCACAACCTCAGATGTCAACACAAGAAATCATGTACTGGTTATTGTTGCGAGTATAATTGTTATGAATGAACTAAAATTATTATCATGAGTGAATGAATGAGCGTACACTCCTCCGGAAGGTACGGTAATATTACTTCTTACACTAGTGGAAATAACCCTTTAGATCGAAATTCTTCGAAATTAGATATCGAAATTCTTGCTGCAGGGCTGGAACTTTTTACAGTTCAAACTTTTGGCCATTGTGAATGACAGCTGCCCGGGAAAAAAATCAAACGATACAGGAAACCGAAATCTATTTGAATACACAAAAAAGCAGAAAAAAAGCAAGAGCCAATGAACAGAATTTTCAAACCTCAATTACTGCTGTACCTTTCTTGATTCAACTCATCGGTAACGATATACCAGTGCATGCAGGTGGGTAACAGCCTCGTTGTTCACAACCTCAGATGTCAACACAAGAAATCATGTACTGGTTATTGTTGCGAGTATAATTGTTATGAATGAACTAAAATTATTATCATGAGTGAATGAATGAGCGTCTACCGGTAGTATTGGAGCCGAGTTACCAGCGCTTCATTGTAGCATATGTTGGAGGGTGACTCATATTCACACTGATGTTGGTTTTTAGTTAGGTATTTTAAATGGAGCATCCGGACCACTTATCACGAAGGAGGGTGGTTAAAAGCCCACCAGGTCAATAAATTACTTATTTCTATAACTACACGGAATAATACTACTTTCCGTAGCAAATGTGGTAACAAAAATTTACTAAGATGAAAATAACATTGCCCCAGTTATTCCACTAGACGCTCTTCGCGATTGTTTTCATTCTTAGCACGGAAATCTTATGAGATAAATAATTTCCACAATTTTTAGCGTTTTTGACCCACTTTTTAGACCAAAGGTAGTTTTTGACTTTTTGTGTCTTTAATAACTACCCTAGGTACATCACTTCCCGTGATTTCATCGATTTTAGACCCCTAAAACTTAAATGTGATCTGATTTTTCATCGGGCGTTTAGCTTTAAATTGTAAGACTGCAAATGAAACCATGATCGCCCATAAATATATTTCATATCTATAATTATAGGTATATATAAGGACTCTGATTCATTCAGCTCTACTTCCGATTCAGCCCCAGCCCACCTGGTGAAATCACTGATCAATCAATAGAAGGAACTCATGGCAACTGGGGATTCGGTGAAGGAATAGAAGGCACCCATCCCTTCAAACCCTTCTTCACCAATTGTTTTCACTGGTACCTCTATCCTATGAGCAGAAATGAGGGTAGCAGGTTGGTCGTCAAATGGCCCTGGATATTCATAAAAATTAGGGATGGGTATGGGATGTAGCCGATATTTTTTGTTAAAGCATCGATAATTTTATATCGATATCGAGGGCATGCGATATATTTATCGTATATCGATATTTTATGACATATATATTGATCCTTCTATTGTCTAGCCACCCTGCTTTTGAACCATCATCATTAATTCGAAGTTCTTGTAGGTAGTTACTCTCTGCGTTTCTTGGATTTGACAGTTTCAAAGCAAAATGAAGCGTATCTCCCTGAACATTGTGAATCCAATTTAACTTGTCATGTGTCTACCTACCTATCCATATCATGGTCTGAACCGAGACAGGTGAACTTGAAGAGAAACTACAGCGACGAGCCTTTGCGTCTATAGATCCTTTGATAGATTCTTCGACCTATTCAGGGCCACAAGAATAAAGAACAAGAAAATTATTGTTGTTAATATAATGCTTTTGTTTTTGTTTCCCCCTAAGCCCTAAGCGAAGCTTGTAGACGAAATTTTAAAGTTGACTGATAATTCTTTTACCCTTTTTTCTCATCATGAGTTGTGACAGAGTGTGAGAAGGGTGATGGTGGACCCTCGAGAGTCGCTCTCCTAGACCAGTGAGATTATCACCGGCTAAGAAGGGATATAGATTAGGCGCTTCCAACAAACGACCCAATCTCTGCAGGAAGAAAAAATGACTCAACAGCCTCCGTCAGAGAGTCCAAAAAGAGCGGAATGAGAACATTTTTCAAAAACGCAGAACCTACATCATTTCCAAGCGTCAGCTTTGTGGTACTCAAGTGAAGACTAGTAGAAACACGTTTGGAACTCAAAATTTCATCTTGAACATTGAAAAAATGCGCAGTTATTTTATTTCTCTTGGACTGGCTTTTTTGCGACAAATCGAAATTTGCAGTGATTATATCGATAGCGTTGTATCGTACTATCGATATAATCGGCAGAAGTGTATCGATATCAGATATCGATATTTTTTTCTTTCATGCCCATCCCTAAAAAACACACATCTGCAACCGAGGGAAGTGAATTTCCCCAGAATTCGACTTCCTCCAAAACATACAAATTGTTAAAACTAAGATGACTAGAGAATAAATATACTAACCCGTCATTGTAGCTGAATTCATTTGAATGAGTAGATGATCGTTTCAAGGAAATTAGCTCTAACATTCTCGTATTATGAAGCAGGAAAAGTAAAACAAGATTTTATTCGCCTAAATCTATTTAAAATCATGAGACAAAGACTGGAAATGTATACAATAGCTTCATAATTACCTATGTAGTTCCTAAATCCCAAACCAGATTAACAGAACTCGTTGGAAGTTGAAGGACATGTTTTTTGTATTTTTTTTTTTTTTGTTAAAATGTGGTACCCAGCTACTGAAGGCTGGGGTGGATTAAATGTGCTTCACACTGACGATCATGTTACTGGAAAGACTTTCTAGCTGGAAGCCAGTGACGAAACTTGAATTGTACAGAATTATACAATATGTAGCAATAATAACATCACCTACCATACTGCACTAGACCTTGATCCCACATCAACACATTACAGGCGCTTTGAAATGTAAGAAGTGATTGTTAAGACACGAAATATGCAAAACTCAGGCTGCTGCCTTCCAAGGGTTCTGGACGTTGTGAACAAGTGTGACCACATCGTTGACCAGTTCGTTCTCTGGAACAAAAGTTCTACATTAAGACACACAAAAATTATACCGACTTGGGTCGCCATTTTGAAAAGTTACTAGGTTTTTTCATGTCCAGCTAAAACGTAAATTTCTCAGCCAACAACCGCAATATTTGTAAAAAATGGTAGTTCGATGGAAAGCTGAGATCTTGAGGAAGTTAACCCGTCTCCAGCAAGTGACAAGGGCCACTGAGCTAAGGCAAATTTGAATTTTTCAACTATCCTGGGATTCAAAAAAGTTCGACCTTCAATTAAAGATCTCAGGGGATCAGAACATTAAAACATTCTACAAAGTACCATATTCTGAATGAGAATTAATGGGCTTTTCAATGGCAGTCGCCAAACTTTTTTGCCCAGTTTTATGTAGAAAAACGTGATTTACGAGAAAAAAAAGAAAAAAACTCGAATTGCCAAAAATTCGAAGGGTTAACAAAAATTTGGTACGAGACTTTTTTTTATTGGAAATGAGCTTTGGCTCATCATCGATTTCTGGCTTCTTGCATAACTGTTTTGTCTACACCCTCAGGGTGACCGCTAAATGAAGATTTCTAAATTCCCTGACTTTTCCAGAGATTTCCCTGACAAAAACCACGTGTTTTTATGGGAATATGCGAAACCTTCAAGTAACGCTCTGCTTGACACCAACAAAATCTGATTCCTCATCAGTGCGCTGTCAGAACTTATTCATTTCTTGGTGGTGGTAAATAATTATCGGGTTTAAGTTCGACATTTATTATTCAAAAGTATTGTTTTTATTATTGAACTATTATCGGAATATTAATAATTTAATATTAGCATAGGCACCTAATTAAATAATAGAATTTCCCGACTTTTGCCGGTTTTTATGGAACTCCCTGACTTTTCCCGACGCGTAAAATTCCCTGAATGGCGGCTACCCTGACCCTGTAGAACAGTTCTCTTGTCTACCACCAAAGCTGCACATCCTCATCCAAAACCGCTAATAGTTAGATTGGTGAACTTGAAAGTTCCTCACCGTAGTTGCTAGAAATCTCGGCAGGTACGTCCATGTAGTAGTTACAGATGACATTGTCTCTTCCTTTGACGATACCGTGAACCTCCACAACGCCAGAGAGAGGCTCGGTGAGGGGTTTCCTCATTGAAACTGTCACAACCTTCCTATCACAGGTCATGAGGTCGAATGACGTTCCTGAGCTGTCCGTCTGTTGACAACATTTTTATTTACTTAGGTAGTTTTTTTACCAGAATACCACGTACGAAAGGCCAAAGACTTCATCATCGTCTGTGTAAGATTAAAACATTTTGGAAATGATTTCAGATGATTTATTGTATAAATATAAAACATATTTATCAACGTAAAAAATAGTAACTCGCATAGTACCCATATAGTAAGTTTTGGATATGTAAATGTATACAACCTACCAAGTGTATGACTGACATGACAGTGTTATCTCCTTTGCATTATTACACGTAGGTGGGTAGTATTTGAATTTGAAATAAAATATTTTCGTTGCCTAATCCAAGCTTAATTTCTTCCCAACTCCTCGAGCCACTTGGTTTTAGGGAGGAAATTTCAAGTAACAGTGTGCTTTTGTCTATCACACTTCGTTTTCGGTTGCTTTAAACCACTGGGCAGCCATTTTTCAGTTTCTTTTCTGATCGACTTAGGTCATTACCACACATTATGCGTAGAAAACAAAACATAATTGCACTCGTTCATTCGACGATACGTTTTAGGTACCTAAAACGCATCATCTATATAACCACAGATTTTCTATTTGAATTCAACTTTTACTTCGAGTTGTAAAAGCTGGATGGATTCCGAAATGAGATAGATACCAACATAAATTACAGGTATTTGGATAGGTGACCCTAATTTGTGTCCCAAATGAGGTGAACTTTTTCAGAGACGCGTGAAATTCACCTTTTTAAAGAATCGGCCGTTTCACGTGGTTTGATAACTTAATTCGTTCTTTTGATAACTCATCACTCTGAGATAATTATATAGATCCTTTGAAGTAGTTAACGGAATTTCTGGCGGTAAATGACTGAACAGAGAAATCAATCTGATCCTTTGAAGTTGTTAACGGAATTTCTGGCGGTAATGACTGAGCAGAGAAACCAATTTGAAGATTGACAGCTTTTACATAGATTCTAGACAGAATTACATAGATCCTTTGAAGTTGTTAACGGAATTTCTTACGGTAATGACTCAACAGAGAAATCAATCTGAAGATTGTATTCCAAATAATGAGCCCCACCTTCATTGACACGACTGCTGAATGGAAGACAGCAGCTTTGTCACAGTCAAGTGTTTTCATGGTCTTGTTAGAAACATGAAGAAACAATGAATAAGCAACCGTACTTACAGAAATCAGAGTGCCGAAAAGGGTAACAGTTTGCCCAATGTATTGTGATAAAAGACCTCCGTTAACCAATGGTCTTGCAGACGATTCCATATCCGCTTATGAGCGCTGTACACTTATAAGCACACAAATAAATTTAGCAGACACGACAGCGTATTACAGCTACAAGTTTCAGCAACAGGTTAAGGACTTCAGTACGAGTACAAAACCATAGATGACAAAACCTACAAGTAATTCTACGAATACCTATAACGATGGAATCTGTAAGCATGTGGTAATCGTAATCACAGTATCCACGTTTAGCGCGGGAGTCGGTGAGTATCGACCATTTCACAACTTTATCGAAGATAGCAGACACCAAAAGTGGCCAGCGTTGCTGTTTCAGCGTTCAGCCTACTCCTATCTCCTAGGCTGGTTTACAAAAGAATATTTTCCAACTAGGCATCTTATCTATGGTATTCGTACTAAGTATAGTATTTTTCTAGCTAGGAGGGTATATCTAGGGTGAGTAATATTTTGTTTACCCATAATCTGTTATCATAATGTCAATGATGAAGACAACCTATAATGTTCAGTAGGTAGGTATATAGTTTCAGTTATTAAAGATTCGGGTTAGACAGTAAAACAATTAGAAAATACAATAGACAACCATTCGTTTTCCAGCTTCTCCATAAGCCAAGATTAAATTATGAACGTTAAAATGGAACTAATCATACTTACCTGTAGGGAATGCGGAAGTACCTACCGTCAACCGTCTATTATAGGCACCAGGGGTGAGATTTCTCAACTGGCAGACCTATATTACGTTCAATTTAGCGTGAGAGCACAGGTAAACAAGGGACTACCCGTCCCATATCACCCGACATGGGTGATCACCCAAACGAGCCCGTGTATCACCCATGAGGTACGGGGGTTGCCTACAATAATAGATTGCTAACTGGGAGGGTAAGCAGGTGATGTAACATGTAATTTAGCATACAACATGTAAGGGCCACGAATCTACATGGATGCACGTAAATATTATATTTACTAATTAACAAAAAATAAAAACGTTGTTATCATGGTGTAATTCATGTGTCCAGGCACATTAATCCACGTTTCGTCCAAATAGTAAATTTGTCGGTTTTCAATACGGGTTGCCTACCACACTGATTGCTAACTTCTGATGTAACTTGTAAGGGTCATGAATCTACACGAATGTACGTAAATTATATTTAAATTTAAAAAAAAGTTATGGCGTACCTACTCCGTTCTCCTCAAAACAAGCTCCTTCCATTCAAGCAGCATTGAATCCCTTCCACGTCTTGACAAGTTGAAATTGAAGTTCTGAGACAACTTGTAAAAAGTGGTTATTTTAAAATAAATTGAGGACGTCAAAACCATTTCACCTATAGTATGAAGTATATTCCGAAGACAGAACTGATGAATTTTTTGGTGTATTGCCTCTCGATCTAAAGAGCCGACCGACTCAGCTATTTTTGGGGTGGGGTGTGGTCTTCTTTGGTGAACAAAAGCAGCCGTTTTCTCCATGTTCTTTTAGCACCCGGTAAATTGAGGCTGCTTATATGTCCACCTGGCACGGCATCCACCCTCACCCTCTGCACGACATATCGGTTAGATCGGTCTCGATAAATTTTGCGCATATGCGTGCACACGTTCATTACAGTGATCTTGTCGTTTTTAGTGATTATAGTTGTCAACTTACGTCTCTTCGGTGGAGAAATACCTACCGAGCTGGCTGTGTTGGTTTCCGACCTTGACATCACTATACTTTGCTTTCGAAAATGACGAACTTTGAATGAAAATAAAACTGACGAATTGCAACTATGGAGATTGAAGCTGAAGCCAATATCTTGCCCTTGAAGCATTTTTGGCAATTAAAGTCAAAGGTCCCCATAAGTAAAAAATATGCTTCGCATAATTATACTACTTGCAAGGGGTATACTAACCCGCAACCTAACCCCCATGGTGCTTTGATAGTTAGGCATTCTGTTTACATGCCCTCACTCTGAGTGTACTATATGTATGTACCTATTAGAACAACGCATGAATATTTTTGTAGCCATTTATAAGTAGTTAAATCTACCTGTAATTGTCCATTCTCGAGTTGGATTTTCAGTGATTTTGGACTTCCCATCTGCCACACTAATGGTACAATGAGTGGAGATGTGGCAGGTCCACACTGCCAAAGAAATACGTACAACGTCTGGTCGTCAGTAACGTGTTATGTAGGCTAATATGCATGTTGCCATGAGAGGCTAAATCAAGAGGAAAAACTACCTGACCTGGAGAACAGATTTTTTTTCTGGATTTCAGGTGTTTGATGTCAAGCCCAAAGGAAATTAAGTTCTCCAAAGAAACCGAGGCAATTTGGAACAAGGTCTCGGTTTTCAAACAGGTTGGTAGGGGCAAGTAGGAGGGTATACAGTGAGTCCCGGAAACAGGTCTGCAAGAAGCCAGGAATCGATTTGTCAGGTTATTTCCGAATGAAAATGTCTCTTAACAGTTTTCTTTTAAACCCTTAGTTTTCATGTTTTTCTGCATTTAATTCGTTTTTCGTGGGTACATCACGTTTTTCGACTTGAAATAGCCCGACGACTAGTTCCAAAAGCCGCCACCACGTGGCAGCACCAAAATGAGCTAAATTAATATTCGCTCTCCTTCCGTTAATATTTGAACGATTTTCAATCAGTAAACTGCATTGGATTTAGAATCAGCATAGAATTTCCGGAAATTGGTTCTGGTGTTCAAAATTTCAAAATTTGTACACCTGGATCACTGGCGTTCGAATTTGGCTAATTTTTTCGGAAATACCAATTACCCAAATTCTAGAGGGCTGTGTACTGATTACGACGGCTTTTTCAAATTTAAAATTGGACCACTAAAACCCCATCAATTATTGTCCAGACGGTGATGGGCGAAGGGGGTTGGGGAGGAAGGCAGCTCTTGAATGGGGGTGGGCGGCTTTCCAGGCCCCTTCGGAGGGGTTTCGCCGCCCGAGCAGCTTGGATACCTACCTTTCCGAGAACAGTTTTTGCCCCACCATTCAAGAATTTTAGATTTCTTCCTCCCTGTTCGAGATATGCTATGAAACTGTTTGGGCCCATCCATGACCAAGTGCCAAACTACACGAAAGTGTGAGCTATTTTTTATGCATCAGTCATGGGAGGGATGATAACATAAAAAATAATCAAATAAATGAAACAAGGCTCTTGAGTTATATTATAATTTATTTTTACTTGTTTACATTATTAGTACCTATTTTAATAAATGTAATTTATTTTTATTTGATTAGTATATAGGATCTTACCTAGGTAGGTACACCAAAATTAAACTAAGCACCTCTCCCCACTTCCCAATCCAACTGATCGCATTTTAATCCTATTATAAGTACCAAATTGGACGACCGATTGAATATACGATTTCCTAAACAAAAGTTAGTGACTTCGAGGTCAGACGCCTGAAACTGCAAATAGCCTACTACAATTAAAAAATAAATTAAATTACCCAAATACCTGAATTCAAAGTTCAACGCCAGGGACGAGTACTAGGTACCTACCTCTGTTTTAACCTCCAAATTCGTAATAAATATATTCTCTGAAGCAACCAAGGTACCTACCTACGCACTTTCGAAGAATGGACACCGACCGTTATCTCGAATCAAGTACAAATCTTTGGAAGGTAGGTATATAATTATGCTTTCTCAGTTGATTTATAAACTAATCCATACCCACGTGTATCATACAACCTGAGTTGACCAAAGTTCACTTAGAAATTGATAGAATCGTTATATTTATTTGACCTGTTGAGTAATAATTGGTTATTTGGCCGTTTGAAATGATCATTTCAATTTCATTTCAAAAGTAAATAACTTTTTTCTCCATCTTTTGATTCCGTAACTCATCTTCGGCTGGAATTTCTGAGATGTGCAAGTCTTTGTCTGTAGGTATACCTACACTACGAAATAACATTTAGTGGCTCCTGCAATATGCAGTTGCCCTTGGACTTGAAAGCAATAGGGATGGGTTCTCTTCAATTTCAAATCTTTGTGAAATATAAAAAATGATTTGTTTTTGGACGCAGCATCAGCTGTCGTCAACTTGCTGGCTGATTGAGGGCATTTAATTTCAATGATTGAATTTTCACCCTCAATCCAGCCATCGGGTGACGCACCCAAAAATCCAAATTTTCGGTCAACGAAAAGCCCACTCTCTGACTTTCAGTCACACTTCTGATCGTGAATGAAACAATATAAATCCGGCCCAGATATCACTGCTAGGGGACACCTGATTATAATTACGCATGTCTGTATGGAATCGAGTTGGTTGTATCGTGATACTTTGTTTGAAGAGTGATGGTTGTTTTGGGTTTTTTTATAGGTAGTTTTCTAATCTGAACAAACGTTAGGTACGCTTCACGAATAACAGCAAATAATTTATAGAATAAAAATTATATATACAAATAATAATTATAGAATTCTTCATTCCGCCGCACATTTATGAAATGTGATTGCACGGTTGGATCCAGTAGGTACTCGATTTAGGGCTCTCTTGTGGGAAGCACAAAGGTAGGTATTGAGTTCAGAAAACAGTGATCATCTGTACTGGTAAATAATAAACCGTTGTATAATAATTTGTAGCGTTACTTACCTATTCTATTTTCGGATTCTACATAACTTGAAACGGAAACCATCACATTTGGTAGAGGGAGGGGGGAATTTTTCATGCTCAATTACAAAGGTTCATTATTGAAAATGATAAATGGAAAACTGACTGTTTTGGTAGACACAATTATGGTTAGCTGGGTAGAAACGATTGTTGGAAGAGAATTACAAGTCAGGTACCTGAGCGCCGCGGGGGCCTCGGGCCCAACTGGAAAGCCGCCCACCCCCATTCAAGAGCTGCCTTCCTCCCCAACCCCCTTCGCCCATCACCGTCTGGACAATAATTGATGGGGTTTTAGTGGTCCAATTTCAAATTTGAAAAACCGTCGTAATCAGTACACAGCCCTCTAGAATTTGGGTAATTGGGATTTCCGAAAAATTAGCCAAATTCGAACGCCAGTGATCCATGTGTACAAATTTTGAAATGTTGAACACCAGAACCAATTTCCGGAAATTCTATGCTGATTCTAAATCCAATGCAGTTTACTGATTGAAAATCGATCAATTATTAACGAACTGAGAGCGAATATTAATTTGCCCTCGACGGTGTTGCCATCTGTTGAATATTCTTACAAGTTTTTTTCGGGCTATTTCCTCTTAAAATACACCACTCCTAATTGTACATATACGATTGCTAACACTAAAGAGGAGGAGGAGGCAAGCTGCATAATGCAGCGGGCAAAGCCAGGTAGCTCTCCCTCCAACAATCCCTCAACGGCGTTCAACCACGGTCGTCGGATGACCGGGGGAGGGTAGAGGTGCCTTTATAAGGCACCCTCCTTGCCCGGAGCCCAGCTAGCCATTCTATCGATCTCACTCGAACCAGAGCCTTCTCTGTCGCTTACCTTACCCTTCTCCTCAACCTCTTTCTCACAAAAGATCCCAACGTGGTGATAAACCTTTCTGTGCACATCCTCTAGTATCCAACGTGGTGATAAACCTTTCTGGTGCAGCCAATGTGGTGATAAACCTTTCTGGATATTAGCTTCCTAATACCTGACATCTTCTTCTTGAACCTCATCTTTCCTACCTCACCTACCTCAATCTCACCATCACCACAACACCATAGAACCATCACCATCACCAACATTTATAGAATTAAAAAAAAGAAAAAGAAAGGTGACCACTGTCGGAAAGCTCGATTTCCTTTTAGAATATGGTAGTTTGCATAAATTTTTAGTCAATTTGAGGGGACCCCTGAAATGCTCACTTTAAAACAGAAATTTGGCGAATCTCCTTCAAAACGCTGTAGCTCGGATGGCAACCCAGATTCTACTTGCGCTCAACCGGAAAAACCCTCAGAATCTCAGCTTCCCAATGGTGTGGTCCTTTTTTACTTTACTGTAATAATCGAGACTGAAAACAGCGTTTGAATTGTTTACCCCCCCCCCCCACCACCAAAAAAGGAAATAGTTTTTTAGCTTGCTATTACTTACCTACGAATCTACTCGACTAAAACATGACTAGAGAAGTTAGATATCGTTCAACACATAATTTTTGATGCTGAGTCGAATGGTGACACCCCTGGTTTATTCTGATTGATGAAAAATTGATTTTCCGAGAAAAATTGTGCATTTCTGGACACATCTCTGACCAGTCAGAATGAATCGGGACTAAAAAATTATGTGGAAAAGGATTATGTGTTTGTGAGTATTATCCAAGGTAATCTCCAGAGGGATCTCTGCGATCAAGGTCTCCGCCCGTTCAGTCCAGGGTTACTTTGTCGTTCAAAAGTGGTCAAGTTACTTGAGGGAAACCAGCTATTTCCATCTCTATCCTGTTTATTCTGTTTTAATTTGTCCCCGATACTCTGTGCGTTTTTGTGAGGCTTGAGGAGGCAGCGAATTATCCTCTACAATCTCTACATAATCATCCCCCACCTTTTTTTTCAAACTCCCTTTTTCTATTTGCTTCTCTAATTTTACGTCAACATTTTCTCGACGAAGAGTCCCGATTTTCTTTAACCCGAAGCAATATACTGTGGGGAGGGGGGGGGGGGGGGGTGTGGCTGGAATAACCCATTTCTGAGGTACCTACACACCGCTCGAAAATTATTCAAATTACGATTTAACGAGGAAATTTAACGAGCTTCCCAACAGTAGTCAGTCAGTAGTGTGTGTGTGTGTAATTTTACAAATGGGTGTTATTATGGTGAGTTATTTTGTGGAAAAACGTGATAGGTACCTATACAAAAAACTTAAAATTCTAAGAGACATTTTCGGTCGGAAATGACCAGAGAAATGATTCCTGGCTTCCTTGAGACCTGTTTCCGGGACGCCCTGAATAGGTAGGTACTTGACCCATTGTAATTCCATCATGGTGAAGGGTGGCATGCGCGAGAGAATAATACCTACCTAGTTAATAGATTCTATTGAATGAAAAGTATCCACGCAAAGTGAACAGAATTAAGTATGCACGTAGTAACCTAGGTAATAGTCCCAATACTGTTTCATACATTATCGTCAAAAGAAGTTCATAACTTTATTCCATTATACTATACCAATAAGCAATTTTTTCAGAGATACAAGGAATATTCGAAGAAGATTGAGTCACAGAGGGAAGCTTTGGCTGCCGCCGATCTTGAGCTTTCTCTCACAAAAAACGAATGTACTCGGTTGAAAGAAGAATTAAAAATGAAGCAGAACAGCATCACAAAGTACCAAAAGATCCTAAAAGAACTAGTGAAAGTTGAAGGTTGGTAGCAGAATTAAAATACTGTGGTTATAGTGATTTTCCTGGAGGTGCAAATTCCTGGACACACAGGAGGTCCAGAACGTAGAAGTATGCTTGAGCAAGCAAACGCGAATGCTAAAAAAAGCAGGACAGTGTCGCTCAAAACCAGGACACAGTTCTGTTCTGCCCTGTAGACACTTGGTTGCCTTAGCAACTTCCTGGAACTGGTTCACATGGAGCGTGTGTACCAAATTTGTCTATAAATTGCGAGTGTATGTTACCTACAAATGAAATTGGAATAAATTCAGCCATATCAACAAAAACAGAGTACTTATCAAACTAAGATTCTAGAGTCAGATGTGAGGCAGAGGATAAAAGTGAATAAATCCTACTACATTTTTTACTACAATACGATTTTTTCAGATCGATATTGCAAACTACTGCAGGAGAAAAAGAATACCGAGAAAGAATTAGCAGCAGAAAAGAAGGTGAAAATACTTAGGTCCAACACTTATGTATTGAACAGTTCGAGGGTTTACAGTATTCGGCTGCCTACTTGCATTTCATTTTATTGGTATTTCGCTACAGCTGCGTTTGGATCTGGAAAAACGACATGAAGCAGAGAAAAAAGAAATCCGAAATTCATTAGAGGAAGAGCTTCGAACATTGAAAGCTGATGCTGAAATGAAAGGTGAGGAAAGGAGATGTAAAGTAGGCATTATGTACGAACTAAATCACTTGCGATGAAATCGTGGCAACCCATTTCAAAGAAAAACGGAGTTATTGAAAGGTTGTCCATTTCCACTAATACATGAAAAATACACTGTTATACCGGTTTCGGTGATCAAACCTCGTCAGTAACACACAATAACCCTATTGTTTATTATCTGTTACCGACACAACAATAACACTGACACAACAACAACCGTTATAAGTTATTGTTTGTTACTGAAGATGGCTTGATCACCGAAACCGGTATAACAGTGTATTAGTGGAAATGGGCAACCTTTCAATAACTCCGTTTTTCTTTAGGTACATTTATAATTATGGCCAGACAGTTTGGTGAGGTGGCCAGAATGTCTGAGGAACATCCTGGCTCAGTACCTCACCATACCTCTCTATGCTGCTTGAATTTTGCCCAGCATAAAACGTTAATCCTACTTTCATGTTGAAAACCCTCAACCGCTCAAGTAGGTACATACAGGCTTACGGCGGCATTAGAGCAGATAAGCTTGCAATACTTTGGGGATTGCTAAACGCTCCGTCAGAACCTTCTTGATGGAATGGGTGAGGAAAGAACACAGGAGGTATTGGGAGAACATCTAGGAACAAAGATACAGGAAGGTGACTATGGGGGCGCCCTGCAACAGAAGAGGAGGAGCAGCAGCAGTGGAACTACCAAGCAGGAAACCATGTTTCCTGGTGCGGATGCTGACTGGGCATGGGTGCTTCCACAAACATCTGAGCAGAATTGGGGCCTATACAAGTGACCGTGTATGCAGACTGTGACGAAGAGGACAAAACCCATCTTCTCTTCGAGTAACCAGCGTTGAAAGCACGATGATTCAGAATCTTTGGGTCCTTGGTTCCAAAGGAAATTGGGTCGGCAAACAACCTAGTTGGGAGGATCAACAGTACATTAGACGGACTGGTCCCAGGGCCATTAGGTTGGCTCGCAGGTCAATGTTCCGCACAACAAGCCTAGGTTTCGGTGCAGTGGAGGGGGTATGGTCCTTACTTTAGTCCGTGTAATAATCTAATCTAATCTACAGCGGTTTTCGTATTAATTTGTTACAGAAGATGTAACTATTATTGAGTATTCTCAGTTTGTAGAAGCGAAGAATAAAGAAATAGCCACTCTCGAGCAGAAACTTTCTCAAAGTGTAAAAAAGGCAGGTTATACACTTGTACCTATGTTGAGCTCCTCTCCTCTGCTAGTGTTTGCAGTAAAACTCCGTTTACTTATATCCTAAGTCCTTGGTTTGCAAAAATCACTTCTGGGATGTGATGGGCAAGTGATCTGCAGTTGTCCAGGCCCCATTAAAAGTTCTGTTGGAGATAATAGCATTTATAGAAAGCTACTCGCACCGACTAAACGGGCTGACGTTAGCAATTTGCCACACCCCAAGGAATTTTTACCTGTCCCTTAGTAACTAGGGAACGTCCCCTGTCCCCATTCATTAAACTTGCTGATACTTTCTTACTAGTATGAAGAACAACTGTTGAACTGGAAACAAGACTTGAAGACTGCTCATAATGAAATTGATAACCTGAGGGCAGGTGAAACCAGCAAACAGGTTTTTAACTCAAGTAACGTTGCACCACAAAAAAACATGGTAGCAGGGGAAGAACGCTCAGTTGAATTCAAAAACAAAAAGGTAAATGCAGTTGTGATATGAATGTAATATAGTAGGTACAAGGAACGTTGCATTCATAATTTTACCTGTGAATCTATCTGTATTATGCAAAATGTGTAAATAAACTATTTATTTAAAAAAAGTAAGGCGGACGACCGAGATCCAGGCAGTGCTGAATGAACCTGCCAGGCCATCAGTGGAGAGGAAATCTAGTAAAATTTAGACGTTAAGGACGAAGAGATCCGAGAAGTTATTAACCTCTTGTCTGTCTGCAGGTTGAATCGAACTGTCCGGCTGGGAATCAGGAAGAGAGAAACCTGCCCAACCCGCTGCCATCTTCACAACAGCCGTTGAGCTTGAAGAAAGTAAATACACTCGAAGTTTTTCGCGTACCAACAGCAAGTTCCAAGCGGTCTCCGATCAGAAAGAAAAGGAAACTTTACTCGAGAAGCGATGACACATTATAGAGGACATTACAAGATATGAACCATACAATGTTTCGTGCAGAACAAAGAATTTCATTGAATATTTTGATCAAGTAACATTTTGTGATTTGTGTAGGTTGTAGGTGAAGCCTTATGCTCCTCTGAGGAGTGGAAAGATCTGTGCCTGTAGCAGAACTACCTATTTCAACTGGTTCAGAATGTAGGTATATTTTTGGAAACATTCTATGCAAGTCTATTTCACAGCACTCTGAATCCATCCCTAGGTTTCAACGACTCAAAGGTTCTGTTCGACGAAGAACAGAAAGGAAAAAAGTCACTCTGCACTTTACATACTTTTTGGGTTCCACCAAACCCCATTCCCAATCGCAGCTATGCAGAGCACAGAGTTTCTCTTCCACTGTAGATGTTTTATGGAACTTATATGATTTTGTTGCTGTTGTTGCGTAAAATGAACACTTTTTATTCTGGTGAGGATGAAATGGTTCGACCCAGACGCTGTCTGCATAGTAGAATGAGTAAGTACATTACAACACCATCTCGGACAGTATGTTCATAGAATGTTTTAGACTGAGCAATGAGCAAACGGAATATGTTTGTGATGTAACTGGCCCCCCATCTTCAGCGAAACAACGAGGGGAAGTCACTCTCCCCTGTTCAACAAATACAGCAATACATTGGCTTGGAAATGGTTCGCAGGACCTACCGTGAAATATGTAGGACTCATGGCATTACCAAGTCTACTACACGCCGCACTATCTGAAGAGTACCTACATAGTACATTATTACTCTGTTATTGCCACAAATATATTCAATTTGAATCTGAATTTGAATAGTAGAGACGGTGGTGAATGTGATGATACATGGTAGGTGTCCGACGGCCAAACGACACTGCCTAAGGCATTCATTTTATAACGAAGGAGGTTTACCACCAGTGGCGGTTCTAGAGGGGGGGCTATTGCTCCCCAGTTTTCGCAGGAATTTGTAAAAATAAATTTATATTAAAACCTTAGTTTAGTGACAAATACTTATTGTTTTGAAATTCGTAAAATTCCATTATTTTTTTTTAGTTGACTCGTGATGACGATGTTCTATTCGCTACTAAGACTCTTAATTTTGTTCCAGTTTAAAATAATAATTTAAATTAGAAAAAATTAATCGCCACCACCAGTCAGCTCGACAAATAATGGAATTTTGTCGAATTTCATAACATAATTTTATCAAGTATTTTTTGTCACCGAACTTAGTTTTAATATAAATTTATTTTTTTAAATTCCGATTGGAGGAACGACTTTGATCTTACTTTGCATTTTTCGCGATATGAAGTGCAGAAAAGCTGTTTGTCTTGGAATGCTTCGGCGTTTCGCTCTGGGTCATTACGATGGTGGAATGTAAAGCTAGGTTCACATGGAGACACAATTCCGGACGGCAGTCCGGCTCGGCGTTCTGCAATGCTACTGGCCAACACGAAATGGATTACTGCAACGCAATGTCTTGGATACTCAGTATATCAAAATCTCTAGATATTTTCCGCTGTCGGATCCGTTGCCGTATCTGTGCGCGCACACCTCTCCTGTTTGGTTGTTCAGCCATACTTAAATTCGACATATGTGGCTGACTTTGCGGTTTCGAGTTCGAGCAATTGTTTGTTTTTTGCGTTTGCGTTTTGTTATGGTTCCGGTGTCATGTGAACGCCTCTGCGGCAAAAATTCTGGCAAACGCGTTGCCGTGCCGGATTGCCGTCCGGAATTGCGTCTCCATGTGAACTTAGCTTAACACGGCAAGAAAATGCGGAATAGATAAGTGCAGAGCGGCAGCAAAGCTTCGTAGAATATGCCACAAATTTCGCTAAAATGTTGTGATAAAGTTTGTTGGAAAAAAAGGCCACAAAATGTTCATAGTTTTTTGGGGGGAAAAAGGTCACAAAATGTTGAAAAAAAATCTACAATTTTTGCTAGACCGACTGAATGAGAAATCTTTTCAGAAACATTCCAGACTCCAGCGACTTACTCATTGTTCGAATAAAACTCTTACCACATAAAACCTCTCAACATTTCATAAAAATTATCATTATTTCATCATATCAAGAACATTCAGATCCAAATCTGTTCATATCTACCCGTCCTAATGAGTGTGCCAATCGCAGCGGTTTCAAGACATCCATTCAATGGTAGGTATAACAATAACTGCAATAAACGCCCAGAATCAACCAGTCGAACGAACTCTGAACCAAAACAAGGAAGTGGTTGATAATTTATTTAGTGAGCTGCGTATAAAATAAAGGAATTTACCAAACATTTCAGTCTCTGTAAACACCCATTTAGTTCATTTTAATGTACGCTCGCGTAATTTTGACATCATCGACAGGACGATCGTTTTTGTCTGTCTCAACGAGACCAATCCGTTTCACGACGTTCATCCCAGAATACACTCGTCCTGTAACAAATCAGTTCGATGCATTAAGAAAATCGCAGAGGAATGTGATATCTTTGCATATCTTGGGAAAGTAGCTACAGACCGAAAATGGCGTGCTTCCCGTCTAACCACTGCGTGGGTGCGAGGGTTATGAAGAACTGCGATCCATTTGTGTCAGGACCAGAGTTGGCCATGGAAAGTATGCCAGCTCCTAGAACAAAACGACTGGCGCATGAAATATGATGTTATAATTGTCTTTGACGTTCATTTCGAGCCGTAATATTACTGCTATACTGCCGTCCAAAGCAAGAAAGCCGTAGAACAAGGAAATCTAGATTTAGAAAAACGGAGGTAGTTTTTAGGCTGTAAAATGGGCATCTTCAATATTTTCCAATGATTGTTTTTGCAGTTGATCCAAAATAATTAGTTCCTACGTCTGTAGTAGCAAGGCGCATCGATTTTGGACGAATACACATAATTTATGTAAGCAACTGTTTTTCTCCGTTGTAGAAAATGAGGTAAATTTTGCTTCAAAAAACGGTAGAGGGTCTGCTACTGCTTTTCTTCGTTGGACACTCGTGCTACGGTTGTTTCCTACTGTAGCTGCTGGAGTTTTTTCGCCCCTTTCCCAAGGAGAAAACAGACCCTTTATTGCTTCCGAGTCTGCGAAGCAGCGGAAGCCTTGTGTTCACTTTCGTGAGCCAAAAAATTTGTGTCTTCAGAAATCAAAATTTCCACTTGCATTTTGCGTTTCAAAGCCTACTGAACAAATATGGTTCCGTGTCTGTCGGTCTGTGGGTCTGTGAGTCTGTCTGTCCGCATTTCCTTGTTACAGCCATAACTTCCACGATTTTGAATTGATTCAGCTCAAATTTTGAGGGATGGTGCGGATAAGGCCCCTTGAGGTCCCATACAAATTTCAACATGATTGATCCAGCGGTACGCCCTGCGCATGCGCTAACGTTAAATTAAACAAACACGCATAACTTTCACAATTTTGATTCAATTTCGCTCAAATTTTCAAGGGTTGTTTGGACAAGGCCTAGTGAGTTCCAGTATGAATTTCAGCATGATCAGACCCTCTGTGCGCTCTGCGCATGCGCTGGCGTGAAATAGATTCAATTTCCTTGTTACAGCCGTAGTAACCAAAGATTTCACCCAATTTCAATGTAATTCTCAGGGATCAAGCGGGTAGGGCCCATTGAGGTCCCATATAAATTTCAACATGATAGAGCCAGCGGTTCGCCCTGCGCATGCGCTAACGTGGAATTCTTCAAACACGCATAACTTTCGCAATTATGTATAATGGACGTAATGTTATGTAATATGTATATTTCATGTAATGTAATGTTATGTAATGTAATGTTATGTAATATGTATATTTCACGTTATGTAATGTTATGTTATTTTGCTTCCGAGTCTGTTCTATTTTATAGTGGGTCACTCAGATTGTGACGAGGAAGCTCCTGTGCCATCAACTTGGCAGTGTATTTTTACTTGTAAAATACGACACCGCGATTTGGCGTAGTAATTATTGCTAAAAATATGTTGTCTACGGTAGTTTGAAGATGATGAGAAATGTTGTCCTTTTACCAGTCCTGTTACCATCTTTGAATTTTTCTTATTAAATCGACGACGCCTACTTGTTTTGATCTATTGAAAAGCGAATAGAATTAGGTAAGGGGTTAGGGGTTAGGGTGAACACAATTAAGGTTTTAAAAACTTCAGGAGACGATTCTAGAGCTCATTTCCGACAAAAAGTGCCACTTAGACTTTTTTTTTTAGTCGTAATTTTTTGCTGACTTTTGACGATTTAAGATTCTTTCTGCATATCGACCTTACGGCAATAAGGATACAAGGCTCCCCTTGGATACAACTTAAAATTAAAATTGATTACACTGTTAGAAAGAGCGTAAAATTTCCCATCTCCCTGATGTCAAATCAAAATTTTTTGAGCAGACTTAATGCGTAAGAAAGGAGACCAAAGTGCAAATTTTTAAAATTCTCCAGAATTCGTATTTTTTCATCCGTTTTTCTGCTCCAAATACACTCTTATTTTGAGAGGCACTCCTCGGGAAAAACGACCTCAAAATCTCAGCTTTCCAACGGTCTAGTTAGAAAATTATTTACAATCCAAGTTAGGGGAGCAATTATTGGCGTTTAAATGCAAAAAAAACGTGAAATTTTTCAGCGAAATCGAGGTTTTTGATTAAAAAAAAATATCTACGTTGAATCGAATGGTGACACTCCTGACTCTCCACGACAGTTAAAAATCCGATTTTTCAAGGTCTCATGTTCAGGAAAATCGAGGTTTCCAGTAAAAAATGACCTGTCCAGACATACGAAGTTGGGTATCGTTTTTCAAGTAATTTTACATGTTTTTTTTTCATTACAAGGAATGCTCAAAAATTCTACCTCCGTATATTTCACGTTATGTAATGTAATGTTATGTAATGTAATGTTATATAATGTAATGTAATGTTATGTTATTTTGCTTCCGAGTCTGTTCTATTTTATAATGGGTCACTCTGATTGTGACGAGGAAGCTCCTGTACCATCACCTTGGCAGTGTATTTTGGTTTATTATTCTGTGAATAATAGGTACACCTATATGTATTCGCTCAGCAAAAAAATTTGATAACATCCCCTCAAACTTTTTTCTTTTCCGTTTCAAGGTGCGTAGATTCCAAAAATGCAATGTCCGTCCGCCGTACGCTGTCCGCCGTATCACGTCTACAGGCTTCATTTTCGGTCTAAAAAATTCGTTCTTTCGCACACATGCTCCATTTGGGCCCTAGTTGTGTCCCGGAACTTTTCAGCCCGATCGCAATATACCCAGGGGTGTTATGAGTGAAAACGTGTGTAAAAATAGGTACTTTTTGCATTTTAGCAACATGTTGGTAACATGAGCTTCTGAGATATCGGTTTCCATGTTTTTGGGGACGAGAAAACCGAATATGAAGTCGATTTTGGCCAAAGAGTGGAAAATTGAGTTCTACCAAATGTTCAGCTCCCAAAATTGATTTTTTATGAGTGAAAAACCTGGGAAATCGTCTGAAATCACCATCAGTTTGTATAATAACACTGGAAAAAGTGTCAACACGTGGATTAAGACGATTAAATGGCACTACCAATGATCAAAGACAGTTAAAAAAAAAGAAAGAAGAAAAAAAAGAGCGTACCTACCTAATTTGTGTTTCAAGGGCCAAAATTAATGAAAACCATCAGAAATAGCTATTTCGATTACTACGCACGAAAGAAACAATAAATGAACAGCCAACATTTCTGTTGGTAAGTCCAATAGAATAATAAACCCATGTGACAAGGACTTTGCAGCGTTTCTTTGTTGGAAGAACTACTAAGTACTGCTTTTCATCGTTGGAAAACAAAATCTCGAAAAACCGTAGATTTTTTCCTCTAATAACTTGTTTAGGGAAATTTTCCCAACTTCTACAACTAGATATCAAAAAAGGTCTTTAAGATACGAATCCAGCCATACCAAAATCTCGAAATTGGAAAAAATCGGGTCTACGGCTTTTTTGATTTGGAGGGCAGTATAAACTAACTGGGCAATTAGCTAATAGCAATTATCATTATCACTTAGTTCGGGCTATTGTGCTGCACCATTGCTTAGTTTCCATCTATTGATTCAAACTCAGAGCCATACTCGACATGTCCCTAATTTATCATCTAATCTGAATGATTCGTTCGGCCGTGAAAAACCAACTTGTACCAGTCACAAATAGGAGAAAACGCTGAGAAGTCCTTGGGTTCATTATTCTACTGGACATACCTACAGCAAGGTTGGCTGTTCATTTTTATTGTTTCTTTCGTGTACAATAATTGAATATGCTATTACTGTTGACTTCCACCAATTTCGGCCCGCGACAACACGAATTATGCTCCTATTTTTGATCATTGGTAATGCCATTTAATTATCTTGATTCACCTGGTGACACTACGTCTAGTAAAAACTAGTTACGTTGGTGCCAAAATTCTCAGGATGAAATCTACTTTCATTTAAAAAAATGAAAGTACGTTTTAAGACCTACAGGTATCCCTCATTGCTTAACATCAGTAAAATCATCAAACTTCAAAACCTCGCTCAAGGGCATGATGCATGACAGGAAGTGTCAGGTCAGCGGCATCAACCAAAATGTCTGTTGAACCTGCCATGGAATCGGAACAGTACACCAGTGGGAAAATCAACAATCGGACGTTTCCACAGGATGTACCACTAAATCAAAAGTGTAAATTCAGGAGTGCCGACATCCAATTTTGCAAGACCTCGCGGCCACAGTGAACGACCGTGCTTCGGCCATTGCAATGGAACGTGAACTTTTCTCGTCGTACTTCCACTGCAGTCACCTAATTTCGTCTGGGCAACTGGAGACGAGGTTGATACGATGAAGTTATTGAAAACTACATAATTATGGTGACCATTGAATATAGTGACAAAGGAAACACATCGCTCGGGAGAATGAAAAACCTAAAACAAAGGTTCCATGCAGGTTGGTACACCCAAAATCTTGAAAAAATATTGGCTTAGAATTACCTGTGTGTTTCAGATCTTCATGTATTTCATCAGCAAACGTTCGTCCGTAGATCGAAGTGCCACCTTTTCCCGTGCCAGTAGGATCGCCTCCTAATAAAGTCAAACATAAATCCACAAAACTTTCATTATGCCTTGAAATACTTTCGTTTCATTTTTCCTGATAACAGGCCCTAAAAAGGCTGGAAAAATACAAATATGTTGAAATATAATGGGGGCGGGGCTAATGTTATACAATAAACAATTATGTTAATAACAAAGTAACCGCTTTATATTTACAGTGTATGTAGACAGAAGATAGGGGGGGAAATTTTGCCTAATTTTGACTGCCGATTCTGACCAAACCACTTGACTAAATTTAATTTTAAGGAGGTTATTCGACGCAGAATGTAATGCTCATTAATTTTGGTTAGAGTGTAAGTTTCTGTGAGATGCTATAAGCCAAAAACTAAAAAAATTCTTAAAATTGCGAGGTTTTTTGGCTGCCAAAAGTTGTCTCGAGGTCGCCCGTGTTATCTTACATCCACCTTTTGCAACATACCTACTCGTACCAAACCTCTACTGACTGGCCTAAGACGCCACTGCTAGGTGCGCTGCCTGTCAGTCTTTGGCGCTAATTTCACTCTTACAGAGTGGTTCAACGTCAAATTTGGAACCCTCCAAGTTCCAAAAGGTTCTCTGGAACCCTCCAAAGTTCTCTAAAGAGGGCGATACATGCCTCACCACTATTAATGAGGGGTAGCACCCCAATTCCATCGATCAGTTACCGTAGTATTCCTCCCAGTTGTTTCAAGTGTGAGGAACAGGGTTTTCGAGGTTAAGTATCTGTCTAGCTCAATTCAGTTCAAATGCTTCATCAACGAATCAATTACGAGAGCTTGCTGAAAACTCGGAAGAAATTACAGTAACAGAGAAAACAGTCATAAATTGCCGTAATCTGTTTCACAAAAGCAAAATTGTTATCGGCTTTATGATGCGGTTATGAGATGAGTTCCAACCGGATCGAGATACGGTGTGGTAACTTCAATGCTTGATACGACGCAAATGAGACACGATACGGTAAATTCGCATGTGCAGTTGTACCTCCCAATATGATCGCCGTTACCACAGTTTCCTACGTAACAGCCCCAGGGCTCACTCATCTCAGTAGACAAACTGTGCGCACTTTCACTGTAGTTTGTGTGCTACTTTCTTGAGTTTTCCAAGCAAGTTGATCGTCGGAAAACCATGATCAACATTTAAATTGAAAATCATTTAATTTTCACGGTTAAAAAGTGTGGAAAATGTGAAATAATTTGAAGGGTCCATCTGCTGCATCTGTTGAAAGGTCCCATCTGTTGCATCCCAAAGCTCCTTGAGAAATTGATAATCTCGCAGATTTACCCGAAAATGTCCCACTATCTGGTTGACAAACAGCATGGATTCGTGCGCGGTCATTCCACTGTCACGAATTTGCTCGAATTCCAGGAATTAGTCTTGCGGGGTTTCGAGCGGCGTCTGCAGGTGGATGTCATCAGCACGGACTACTCCAAAGCGTTTGACCGTTTGTCTCAACGCCACGTGTTCGCACTTATGGAGTCTATAGGTGGTCCCTTCCTGAGGTGGCTGACGGCCTACTTGTCAGGACGGCAACTGATCGTCAAAGTGAAGTGTGACCTCTCAAGACCATTTTTAGCCAGTTCGAGTATCCCTCAGGGTTCCCATATGGGTCCTCTGATTTTCCTGATAATGATCAATGGTGTCTGTGAGGTATTCGGACGGGTTTGCTGCCTCTTGTTTGCTGATGACCTCAAGTTCTTTTCATACGTTGAGTCACATCATGATTGCGCCTTCAGGAGGGTTTGGACCGGCTCGGAGAGTGATGTATCCAGAACAATTTGTTCCTAAATGTCGGAAAGTGCTGCGTGTCCACCTTCAGTCGTGCCCTGGACGTCATAACATTTGACTACCAGCTCGATGGTACGGTTCTGCCAAGGGTGTCTATTGTTCAGGACCTGGGTGTGCTGTTGGACACTAAACTTACCTTCGGTAGTCATACTGACCATATTGTGGGGACGGCCATGCGTTCTTTGGGTTTTCTGAAGAGACACACGAGGGATTTCCAGTGTCACAGCCATCGTCTTGCTATACAGGTCCATCGTGCTTCCAGTCCTCGAATATGCGTCGGTTGTGTGGTCTCCAAATTACAGTTACCAGTTGGTACAGCTGGAACGGGTCCACAAGAAGTTCCTGCGATATGTAGCGTTGAAGCTCCATATTCCGTTGGATGAAGTCGACTATGACTCGCTTCTCAGAACGTGTCGCCTGCACTTGCTTAAGCACCATAGTAGGTGGATGGACATTTGGTTCCTCATCAGGCTGGTAAATGGTCCCATCAACTGCCCCTCACTCTTGGCGCAAATGAACTTCTCAGTCCCTCAATTCTTCTCCCGCTCAGCTCCACTCTTCAACACATCATTCAACCCGACGAATTACCTCTACCACAGGCTATTTTCAAGAATACCTCGCGAAGTCAATGCCATGTTGCACAGTCACCCCGAACTAGATTTGTTTTATAGTCCCCCATCCCAGTTCAAGTCACTCTGCTACAATAATTCCTAATCTTACATATAACTAAATTTACAGGTGATTTTCTGTTTGTCCTTCAATCACGCCAAAACGGCTCAATGGATCAAACCCATCTCACGTATTTGAATGTTTCTATGACCAGGGAAGGACATAGGGGGGTTTACTTCCGGATCCGATGGATAGGGGTGGGGGTTTATAGGGAAGCCGAAACATAAAAAAATTAAATTCTCGAAAACGGCTAAATGGATCGAACCCATCTCGCGTATTAAAATGTTTCTATGACCGGGGAAGGACATAGGGGGGTTTACTTCCGGATCCGATGGATAGGGGTGGGGGTTTATAGGGAAGCCGAAACATAAAAAAATTAAATTCTCGAAAACGGCTCAATGGATCGAACCCATCTCGCGTATTTAAATGTTTCTATGACCGGGGAAGGACATAGGCGGATTCACTCCCGGATCTGATGAATAGGGGTGGGGGTTTATAGGGAAGCGGAAACATAAAAAATTAAATTCTCGAAAACGGCTCAATGGATCGAACCCATCTCGCGTATTTAAATGTTTCTATGACCAGGGAAGGACAGAGGGGGATTCACCCCGAGTTCTACCCGTCAGCGACGGGCACAACAGCAAGTACCAGATAAATCTGTCACTTACACTCCATCCACGTATTGTTCCACCTATTACTGTCTTAAAAATTTACCTACCCGCCACGTATCTAATTACAAGCTAGACGTAAATATAATCAGTGTTATTATTATTATTATTATGTTTACTTCTTGTAATTGGGCTTGCTCGTATATAAACAATAAACAATAATAAACAAGGGTAGTTTAAATCAGTAGGTACATTACTTTAAAAAATTCTCTCATTAACGCATGCTGAATGACCGGAACTTGTTTAAAATAATTTTCTATTAGTTAATTACAAAAATATACTTCACAAACCTTGAATCATGAAATCTCGGATTATCCTGTGGAATTTAGTGCCGTTATAGTAACCTCGTCTTGCAAGTTCTGCGAAGTTTCTGCAAGTCGTGGGGGCGTGTTTCCAATACAACTCAATCACTACCTCTCCCATTCTGAAAAGTTACGAAAAAGGCAGGTTTCAGAGCACATTCATTATATTGTCTTACCTAGTTCCACACATGGTATATATAGTTTCTATGATACAAAACTCAAATTGATGGAGATCTTGTAAGGTTATTTTAGTACAGAGGAGGTTCTTCTTGAGATGGTGGGCAATAAGACAGGGTTTCACCAGAAACATAAAACAGAGGGTGGAATGCATTCTACTATGAATTAGGTGACCAAATTTTGAGGTTTAATTCTACTATGAATTAGGTGATCACATTGTAAGAGGTTTTATCACTTCGGTTTAGTGAGGAAACATGAAGCGTTCAGGTGGACAGGAAAGACAGGTGAAGCCTAATAAAACAGTTCAGGGAAGACAGAGGAGAGGGGTAGTACACACACTGGGGAGGAGGGAAACACGGAAAGCTTCAAACACACCGAAAGACAACAAATAACCACCGTACAACCTCTGTACAGACTTTCATCGTCTTTTCTCCTACCATGCTGAAAACACGTGATTTTCCACCCATAAGCCTTGATTTCTTACTGTGAGTCAGTCAAGAACCATTAAGTGATGTTTTTGATAGCAAGGTAGGTAACAAGGTAAAACCAGATAGACCAAGAATATAGTACCATGTTAAACCAGATATACCGATAATCTTCTTGTGCCTTATCCGGCTAGCCGGACGTTGGGAATCACTGCAGCAAGACCATCATTGCCTCTCCTTCCTCTACTAACAGCTCCTCTGCGTCCTGTAGTTCAGTCCACTTCTTACAGCTGTTCAGTCAAGACAGCTGTCGACCCTCGATCTTTCCCTTCATAATTGACTGAAATGGCCGACACTTGAGATCCCTCGAGCTATAGCCCTGCCAGGCTATTTTCCATTTATTCCCACATTCAACTAGGTATGGTGGGTGGGCGGAGATGCAAAATACCTGGGTATTTATTTCTCGGGGTAAATACCCGGAGTAAATACTCGATTTGGGTTCTAATCGGGTATTTACTTCTCTAAGTTATAGGTTTGAAAAAAAAAAAAAAAAAACCTCTAGAGCGTACCTACTCACCTCGAAACCAACCTATCTACACATGCCACTTCGATGGTATTTGCATTGAAAATCTCTCTCAAAATAGAGAAAATCTCATGAAGTAGTATGCGTTATGTGAATGTGATGTCCCTTTACCTACCCCTACAGCTCCTAACCGTTAATATACCTTTTTCATGTAACAACTCTAGACTTGATTTATTTCCTTATAATACAGTTCTTAAAACACACTTAAATCGATTTTCATGTTCCAAAAATGCTAAAATACAAAACGCCTATATAATGGGTTTTTTCTCTTTATTTTATTCACGGCCCACTCAACCGTATTTCTTACTTTGAGTATGATAATAATACCATTCCAATGACTCATTCATGTTTCCAGTGTAAACGGTAAATTCAAGACAAGGACGAGATAGTTTTATGAATGGAGTCCTGGCCGCAGACATGTTGGACACACATGTAATCACGTGACGTCATTGGGATAGTGAAGAAAAATAGGAGAGCTGAAAATCATCAATAGACCAATAGGCCTGTTATTTTTTCTTTTCGAGGCCAGGGTAAATACGCAGTTTTTAAATACCCTACCCAGTGGGTATTCTCCCCCTGTACATCTCCGTGAGTGGAAGAGGTGTGGTTCAACAACAGCGAATTATGCCCCAAACCTCCTCACCGAGGGGAACTTTGGGACGTAAGTTGGACAAGCACCAAAAAACAAAATGGAAGCAGCTATGAAAAAACAAATCAATTTACACCTCCACAAAATCATCATTCCTGCACAATAAAGACTTTTCCTCCGAATTCTCACATGAACTAGAAAATATATTCATGTAGGTACATGAAAATTAGATACTTTTCCCAACCCTCCTCATATCCAAGAATAAACCAAAAACAATGTACTTATAGGGTAGGTATTTGCCAAAAGGGGGAGGAAAAGTGGAAGATGGCCAAGCAAAAAAATACCTTCCAAATGGGGGGCTCAGAAGCTGCCTTCAAAAATTGTGGAGCCCACCAAACCTCCCTACTTACTACGCAGAGGTTGAGACAAAATTATCTGGATACTTATTTGGAACTTGATTAGTCGGAAATGGAATGCACTGGAGGGGAGAAGAATCCTGAAGAAATTCCGAAGAAGAACCGGTACCTACGTAAAACCTGATTGCATCGGAAGTAAGTACTTACTAGGTTGGCAATCCATCTTGTAGGTACCTACTTACAAGCACCACGTACTCCTCTCTCTCTGATAATCGAATATGAGTAGTAAAATATCAGATTTATTTAAATTTTAAAATGTAAGTACACTTTCCGGCTACGAGTTACGAGAAGAGGGTTCAAGTTGTTTAACCCTGATGAAAGTGGCAGTTCTGAGGATGAAATTGGATTACCGCCTAATCTAAGGTAGAACAGCGATCATAATAATATTATAAATTCGTCGTTCAATTTGACAATGATTTGGGTACTAACGTGGTTTCAAGAATGGCATACTTAGGTTGCCAGAGTTTGTCGGGAATTCCAGAGTTGGAGCCCGGAAGAGCCGCTGTCATGTCGCTATCCTCGTTGTTGAGCAAACAGAATTTGAAGACGACAGCAATAGAAATGATCAGCGCCAATAATGCTATAAATTTCCTATAAATACGGAGGAAGTTACACGAAATAGATGTCATAAAAAATCAAAATAACTGCTTTCAGAAATCTACTTAGCTGCAGAATCAATAATCAGCGACCAGCCTCAGTGCATTAAATGTCTTGGATAATTGAAATTAATAAATTTTAAAATTAAAAGGGTGTTTTTCTTGACTAATACGAGATTCGAGCGAACAGTGTGTGTGTGTGTGTTTCTCGATTACTGATCAGTGCAAACCCGTTTTTTACTACCTTGGCCTAACCCTCTTGTAGCCATTGTTGTTTGTTGGTGTGTATGGGGTGGTGTCGGGCGATCGAGGATGTGTGTGCAACAGAAATGTCTGTGTAAAGCAGGTTCCTTTCCTGAGTTGGGCTTGTGTGGGAGTTTGAAGCAAGGTCCATTCAAGTGTTGGTCACAAATGGCACTCGGTCTGGGAGGATGCACGAAGGATCCGAATCCTTCATCGGAAGTATTCTATGATCCGAATTTCCTGTTAGTGCTGATCCTGGGTAGGCACACATTATGTGAGGAGTGCAGATCGCCACCACCCCCAAATCCAATGTGTTCTAACAGTTAATTGAGTGTGATTTGACCGAGCCATTTTAAAGATCATTCCCAAAACATCTCGTAACGCGTTGCTGCATTCAAAGGAACCTACCATGGAAGAAGTATAGAAGTACCAAGGAAGAAGAAGTAGAGAAGTACGAAGAAATGAAGTACGTAGGTTCTCTACTTCTTCCATGGAGCCTACGTACTTCATTTCCTTTGTAAGTATGAGGCAGCTTTCGGGCAGCCATGGATAATATGGTGTACCTGATCCATGACATTTGTAACTTCTTTTGGGTTGTGATTTTTCTTTATTATGGTGGCGGCATCTGTGGGTGGCATTCTGGAAATAGGGGACATCGTCATCTTGAATTTCGTATCTAGGTATTTTCTCTATTTCACAAGTGTCTGATAACAGGAAGCTAATTCACATACCTATTTTTCTATTCATGCTGTTCGATAATCCAACAGTTACAAACGAATCGTTGTGATCTTATGAGTGAATTGCCCTATTCAGGAATCTCGTGAGGGGTGTGACCTACCAGTTTTGAGCACTCGCACTGGGTTGCTAGTCAACAGTCAAGTACAAACTTCCTGGTTACTCTGAGATAAGTAAGTTATTATTTTGAAATTGTTTTACACTTCACGAAACAAAAACAATAAATTATAGGAAACCAGAACGAATATCAATGGTGCTTCCGTTCACTTTCTCTGCGAGAATACTTTCACTGGAGGTGCCACTGTTTCCAAGGCAAGTCACTTCCTTACATAGGCGTCTGTGGTATTTTGTTGGGTGCTACAAACTTTTTATTTAAATTGCGTCAATAATCTAGCTTAGGGTACCCACCCGTCCGGTCTTCACCCGGACAGCTCGGGAATCCAACATTTTGTTTGGCTTAGTATATTTATTCTACCATGGTTCGGGAGTAGGTCGACCCGCACGGTCTAAATGCAATCCAGCAACACATTACAGTATACTTCATTTTGGTACCATAAGGTCTTATTTCTTAATCCAGACGGTAAGTGTAGGTATGTACCTACCCATTTGCAGTAGTAAGCCTTTGGTGAGTTAGGCGAGGTGTCGACGGTTATAATAATTATATAGGTACAAAATTATGATGATAGTAATAAATATAGTTACTCCTATAAAGTTGAAGTATATATACTGATTCATAATGCTCTAAACGGAAAAGAAACTTCAATTGTTCAAAAAATGCATGTATTGAACAATAAATTAGCTATGTTGCCATGATTTTTCGTGATTCTTCGAAGTTACGACACTTCACAATTGTTTACGCCTCTCTAAAGCAGGGTTCACATCCTTCCAGAGCCGTCTGGAAATACGGATAGGGGAAGCTAGTGAAAAGCAGTGGAAGGGATGGAGGGGAATCGCGGAAGTTGGGAAGGCGTTCATAACCATCCGGAATTTTGGCTGACAACTCGTTTCCCGCGCTTCCTCCCACAGCTGTTTCGGTTGCCGACGCCATTTTGTATGCGCAGTAGTGAACTGCGCAGATGCGGAGTGGAAAATATCTGAAAAATCAGATGCGTACAGTTCGCTTCAAAAGTGCTTCTCCGGAAAGAATATTCCCCCCTCCCCAGCTGATGACCAACCAATCAGCTGCTCGTACACGCACTTTCCGGATAGCTTTCCGGATGGATGTGAACCCTGCTTCAAACTGTCTTAAGCTGCGTTCACATGGATGCGGAAATGCGTGAAGTGCAGAAAATGTGGAAAAGTAGTGGGGGAAGTGCGGAGTGTGTTCACATGGATGAGGAAAGGAGGTGCGGAAACTTCCGCAGCCTTGACAACAAAGATAAACAAATCGGCTTTGTCCCGCCCAGCTTTGCCAAGCCAAGGCTTCCAACGACCATGAACCCCATATTTCGGTTGATTTTTTTTTTCCGTTTCATATTCTATAATCATTAAGTAATTCTGTATTTACGATTAAAATAGTTTTTGTTCAAAACGTTTGTTTTTGCGTTATGACAAGAGCCCTAAAGGAAGGATCAAATGTAGGTAAACTCGATATAATACAACAAAAACTCAGTATAATAATATTATAATTAAAGAAACATTCTGTAGGTATGTTTTACAATAAAACAAAAACTGGAAGACCTCACGTCGTGCCTGCAATCGAAAAAAAAAATGTCTTTTTAAAAAAGCATAACATACGCAAAAGAGCCTGAGGACCATTTTCTCGAACACGTTTTTTGTAACAACGTGCCATATCGGACACAAAGCCGTAAAAAATAGAATCCCATGAAAAAGACACTGAGGCCCTTTTCGCATACTTCATGAGAAGGAATGATAACATGGATGATGGTAGCTTGAAATATTTCACCATCATAACATGGAAATCCTAGCCCAACGTATAAATGGAAATTCCACCTGCACCACGAACACTCACACACCAAATACCTACTACATGGAAGAAGTAGAGAGTAGTAGTCTCTACTTCTTCCATGTACCTACCTACTAATTATTGAAGAAATCATTCAAGAAACAACATTGTCGTGCCGGTGTAGGTGGGTGGGTGGGGGGTGGGGCGGCGCAGAAGGTAATTGCGCACTCATGCGGTGCGGAAAATATCAAAATCTCCAGAACCCGAACAGTCCGCTCCAAAAGTCGACCTGTGGAAGGAGTCCCCCCACTCGATCCATTGCTCCAGCCAATCAGGTGGCGTTCCGCACTTTCCGCTCCGCACTTTCTGCATCCATGTGAACCTAGCTTTAACCCTACTTCCTGTTATCGCTGCATCGCTGAACTGTTTATCGCCTCTCAAAGTTCGGAGGATACCTAACTCCAGTTATCCTCCTGGAGGAGGGCCGGGAGCCTCCCGCATTGCCCTTTCAGTTCGTTCTCGCGTCTGGTCTCATGAATATAATTATTTCTTATGGCTGGTGGTCAGTCAAAAATTGCGTGAAGTAACCGTGACCAGTTGTGCGTCTAAATTGCGTGGTTACTCAGTTGGAAGTTGTAATCACACAAAAATGATGGCGTCTAATTGCTTACTCTAAACGGTAATGTGACCGTACCTACCTACTACTTAGAAAAGTATCGGAAATGGATCTCTGATGAGCTGAGTCATAAATTGCGCTCCCGGATCAGCAGAGCTGAAATGGAGCTCTCTGATCAACTGATAGCTGATACTGATCCAGAAGTGGAGCTCCCAGATCAGCTTAGTGGCAATAAAAGCTCTCAGATTAGCTGAGTGGAAAATCGAGCTCTTTGATCAGTTGAGTTAGAAAGTGAGCAAAATCCCAGGTAAGCCGAGTTGAAAATTGACCTCCCAGATCAGCTTAGAGAGAATGCGATCCCCTAGATCGGTGAGTCGGAAACTGAGCTCCTAATGATTCCCGACGATCAATAGAGTAACATTAAAACTGGGTATAAATCAACAGAACAATATTAAGGTTCTGTGTTAATGAGGTTCGAAAGCCGAGCTTCATTTCGAGACACCTAGGTCAGTAATGATACCCGACGATCAATACCGTTCCTTCCTAATACATGTCCTGTATACCTACATAATAAATGAATTATATTTGTCAGTCGCTATTATTTTATTGGTGCTATTTTCCAAAATGAGAGATCAAGGTAGGTAGGAGCGGCAGAGTTGTAAAGAGGTAGATGGACCGGGGGTGTTAGAGCTTATTAACGCTATAAGACGTATCCTTGATCGGATATTTTTCCCATAAGGGAGAAATTTCCTCTTTCTTCAAATATTTCATTTCAGTTTTTTTCCTCTCGTGGTTTACGCATCAGATTTCCTCCGCGTCACCTACGTCAGTACAAGGACCTACTGTTAATTTATTATAGAGTGATAGGCTTCAGCAAGTTCCCCACCCCGCTATCATTTGTACCTGTTGCCCGTAAATACCCACAATTTCCCTTTACCCCCTCCTGCTTGGACCGTCCTGCAAGGCACCGAACAGGCGAAGGTGAGGTCTAATTTATCAGCCACCCTGGTGTACCTAATTTATCAGCCACCCTGGTCCTTCATAAGTTGGGGTTACCCCACTGGTTTTTGCGCAAACAACAATCAACCAAAAACGAGATGATATGAGAAATTTTTAAAAATCACGGCTACATATTTAGCTGGAGAGCTTGATTTGGTCTATGTAATTATCTTCAAGTTCTCTGTTATAATACGGAAACATGCTGGACGGTTGTTTTAACGGTCAGAAAGTGGATATTTAAGGTTGGTTTTAAAGGATTTGGCAGCTCGTAAGGGACGAGGATTTTGTTGCCCTTTAGTTCCTGAGTTACTGTGGAATCCATTTGCTGCAATGGCGTTCACTGTTTACGGTACGCTAAACTGGAATCCGGCAGCCCAACCTCAAAAATTCTTTCTTCACAGCAACATGTAGAAAAATCCGTCGAAATTTATTTTGTTTCATTCACTTGTAAACAATTTAATAATATCGTATTTCGAAATGAGTACAGACGTAACATGGATGAAACACGCCAGAATCTATCAGGATAATACAATGGAAGAATTAGAATTCAACGACAAATTTGCAGTATACGTGAACAGATATCTGTGAAGTTGCGGCATCATCAGAACTATATGCCGATATTTATATTATCCACGAGTGCCTATGTAGCACCTGTGTAGTGTCCATGTTCCCGTTGGCCAGTGGAAGCCTGTCCTCAAAAATTCCCCTTTCATTAAATTAGGTTTGCACACAAAGGCAGATTCCGTTCATAGTTACAATGCGACAGCTCATTTATTGTGAAAATCATTTGAGGCAAATCATTCATATAGCAGGCCTATGGGTAAATGTTTCGCTGTACAAGTGGAGTTCAATTACTTGTAACTGCTGACTAAGATCGTCGAGATGGATTTGAATCCAGCAATCTTTCTCAACCAAAATGTTCCCATCTCTAGGTACTAACTTCTCCCACAGGGTTGTAGGACCTCCTTTTGCATCAGTATAGGCAACAAATAGGAATTTACGTACACATTTGATTGAAAACAGTCATAGAAAGTGATCTTGTCCAAAAGTCGCGGGCAATAAATTCGTTTGTCGGTACGTAATTCCCAAGTTTCTTGTTCACCCCACCGCATCCCATCACACTTCGTGCAAACTGCCATTGAAATTGCAGGGATTTCCTTCCGAGCATCTTGAGTGTGTGTATTCCCGATTTCTGATTATCATCAATTTTTCTTTTGTAAATAGGTATCTAATTTTCTGTCTTGACGGTGTTTTATTATTTTTGCAGTCACTAAAATGGTAAGGGGTGGCGATGATTCGGACGAGGAAAGACACGATAGGTTCCGTTCAGAAAGGGACTCCAGTTCCCTCAAGCCATTGTCTGGTAAGTAATTATTATTGGTCAACTCCATATACGCTGTTCCGTCGATGGTACCTCTGTTCGAGCTCCATTGCTGCTAATCTTGGTCAAAAACAGCACTAACCATTAGCGTTCTGAAAAATCATTGAACACACAATCTATTAATAAAAGTAGAAGCAAACTAAATGCAGTTACAGCGAATATACCCAACTAACCAGTCACTGGGGATCACAAAATTGTGATTTTATCAGATTATTATTATTATTACCATCGTCAATAAACTCTAAAGATGTCTAATAATACGTTCTCAGGCTGTGCAGTCTTCAGTGATAGAAAAAGTGGTCAACTTTTAGCTTAGTAGTTTGGTGTTTATTAGTAGGATTTGGTTCAATTCTCTACTGGACCTCTCAGTTTCCTTTACTTTTGGTAGGATTGGGGCAAAAAAGGGTCAGCACAAACTCGACTTCCCAGGATGACTGGCGAAGGAGAGATCGGAGGAGTCGGAGCAGAAGGAGTAAAGAGCGGAGCTCAGAAAGAAGAAGGTGGAACGTCGAAGATATATCGACCCACAAGAGGAAAAGTTGTAGTGTGGAAAGAGAAGTCAGAAAAAAGAATAAACACAAGGATCGAAGAAGTCCTAGTCGAGACAAGTAAGATTTTTCATTACCTATAATTCGATTCCGTAAAGGCAGATAGTTCCTAACTGTCTAAATTGTGTAGAGTACATATTTTGTGAAGGTTTTACGGTTAGCAGGTTAGCAGCATAGTAGGTTATTTCAACCTCGACGGCGCCAGGGAGTGACCCCGGCAATTGCAAAACACAATAATCATTGTTAATTTCGGGTCTTGCAATTTGATATTTTGAAGTTTACTCCTTGGACTCCTATCTAACGTTGACGGTGTCATTACAACTGCCTCGGGTAAAGAGTGCCTTGGCGCACTTGTGACCTGAAGTTTTAAGGAGTTCGATAGTAGCAATTTCCTGTATTAGGTGTTGGTCCCTTAACACGTTCCGAGCGGAATGGATCGATCGATCCAAGGCCTGCCGTTCAATTCACCCAGCCTGGATCTATCGATCCAGCTACGGGGAGCGTTTCTACGATAAGAGGCCTCTACATTCTGCTCTGAAACTGAACTATCGCACTTTTCTAGTGACTGCTGAGTTTAACACCTTTATTCTAGACTAGCTGTGTACCCGCGCTTCGCAACGGTAGAACCGACGCGTGTTGCTGCGATTTAAATAAATGGAGCCAACGGTCATGTATTTTAATATGCCTGTATCCCCCCCCTCCTCAACTGATCAGAAACCTTCCCCAATGCCAACCCTAACTGCCTTTAAACCCCCCCCCCCCCCTTATCCTATGAACCCTCCCTACCTGGTTAGAAACATTCCTCAATGTTCACACAACAAATTCCCAAAGTTGCACTCCAATTGGTCAAGTAGTTTTGAAATTTCTGTAGACCCCCCCCCCCCCCCCTCTCATAACCTTTACCCCCCTCCCACTATCGTCCTGATTGAAGTACCACTTGAATGTACTCGTCGAGCTGAATCCAGAATCTAATTACAATCGGATTTACGTCCAACCGTTCAAAGTTATTATAAGCATAAACGTCCTCATAGAAGTGATTATAACACGTTTTTTAGTAGTATTTCATTCATAGCGTTTCAACGGATGGACAGATTCAAATGCGGTTTTTTCATAAACCTTCCCAGATAAATTCTGCGTCAAATGGTACCAGCCGCAACTTTCTACGTTCAGCCGTTCTCAATTGATGCCGAGACAAACAAACAAACAGACAAACAAACAAACATACACTGTTTTATTATATGTATAGATGATCTGACCTCCGAGAGACTGCGTTCCGTTTCGTTATTCCAAGCTGTTTGTTTACCAACATTTTCTCGCCGTGTTTGGATGATGTTTTCGGGTACAATGTTCAGTTTTGTTGTGATTATTGCGTTCCTTTTTTCCTCGAGGAATCTGTTTCAGTTCCCCTTTGGCATCCAACCACGGTAGGTCGTTATTCATGAGTCTAGGCTTCAAAAGACCGCCGATTGTATTGCGGGTTGCCTTACCGCCGAAGTGGATCGATAGATCAAACGTCTATAAATCAATTATTTTCATCCAATTTTGGTTCCACATTGTCTTCGTTCATAACTAATCATGATAAGCTGTTATCAACAAATAACTCGAAAAAACGGGTGCCGTCACAGGGAGTCTCCACCAAAACCCGCCGATTGTACTGCGGGTTGCCTATTCCGTCGTACGTTACCGCCGAAGTGGATCGATAGATCCAACGTCTATAAATCAATGATTTTCATCCAATTTTGGTTCCACATTGTAGTTTTCGTTCATAACTAATCATGATAAGCAGTTATCAACAAATAACTCGAAAAAACGGGTGCCGTCACAGGGAGTCTCCACCAAAATCGGCGCCGCTCGGAACGTGTTAACGGCACCAGCGAGTGGCGTCGTGGTTCCCACATGGCGCCATTAATTACAAAAACAGCATTGTTTGGGTCTTCCGACTTGAAATTATGAGGATTAGGTACTCGTTGTCACAACTGCGCCAAGGAGAGGCACTACGGAGTACCAGCACTGGACCTGCAAATTGCAGAAATCCGTTAATTTCGCGTTTCACGACTTGAAATGTAGATTGTGAACTCAGTATACCTAGATATTACAATAAGCAATGCTCTGCGCAACTATTGGGGTGCCAGTACAGGTGGTAGTAGAAGAGCACGTGTTTGGTATTGTCTTTCCAGTATTTCAGAATTTTTGATAGCATTTGGCATTTGCAAATTAACTCACGAAATTCTTATTTGCTTGCTGGTTTGAGATAGGAGATTCATTCACCAATGAAAGCTGCCAATCTATGTATCTGTGGATGAAGTGTATAAAATGCATTTCTAGGGGAAACGACGGAAAATTGTTGAATATTGAGAATTTTGGCTGATCTCCAATGATATGGTTAACTCACGAAATTCTTATTTGCTTGCTGGTTTGAGATAGAAGAGTCATTCACCAATGAAAGCTGTGGATGAAGTGTATCAAATGCATTTCTAGGGGAAACGACGGAAAATTGTTGAATATTGAGAATTTTGGCTGATCTCCAATGATTTGGTTAACTTACGAAATTTATATTTGCTTGCTGGTTTGAGATAGGAGAGTCATTCACCAATGAAAGCTACCGATCTATGTATCTGTGGATGAAGTGTATCAAATGCATTTCTAAGGAAAACGACGAAAAATGGTTGAATATTGAGAATTTTGGCTGATCTCCAATGATTTGGGGTTAGCGCCCTATTTATGATTATGACTATGATTATGATTATGATGTGATATCATTCTACCGTGTGAAGCAACAACCGAAGAGGGCAGACCCACTGAGGAGTGCTCCGATAGTGGTAAAGTTCTCCAATGTCTACCTTAGAAGACTGTGGGTCAAACAAATGCGACAGGCTAAAGGGAAAACAGCAAGAGATATACATATTTCGTTCCCGGAAACAAGGTTTTTCATTAATGAGCGTCTTACTGCAGTTAACCGTAGATTGTTCTGGTTAGCAAAAAACTTCTCGAAAGCCTATGAGTACAAATTTGTGTGGACTTCTGACGGGCGGATTCTCATTAAAAAGGATGATTCTGGTGATTCACGGGCTATTTGGATCAAGGATGCGTGTCAACTAAAGAAGATGGACTTACGCGGGATAATTGACTTTGGCGAAGACAACGAAACCAACGGTTAGGAACCTAGGTACCTATTATTCCGGTACTTGTTCCCATGATATTCTTATTTTTCTTTCTTCATAATTGAATGGATTTGTCCGAAGCTATTGAATGTTCTTTAAATATCAATACGAGCGTATTTCAGACCTATAATGAAGTAAATAATCATTTTTTGACTGGATCGGGTCTATTTGTTTATCACATAAATATTAGAAGTATAGAAAAGAATTTAGATTTACTAATGGTTGAATTATCGACATTAAAACGCAAGCCTGACTTAATATTACTAACTGAATGCTGGTTGAAGGATGCTGATATCCTCAATAATACTATAGCTGGATATGAGGGTTTTTTTACGAAGCACCGTATAAATCAAAGTAGTGGTGTAGTAGTGTTTATCAGCCGGAATTTGATTTTTAAATCGGTAGATGAGTTATTTTTATATGGTTGTAGCTCTTTAAAACTAACTATTGAAATTGCAAAGTGTAATGTGGATATATTAGTTATTTATCGTTCTTGTGAAGCAGCGAAATCTGCTATTGATGCTAGAATGTTCATATCAGATTTAGAAGTAGCCTTAAAAGCCATGTCAAATGAAAATAGTTTCGTAATCGGTGACATTAATATTAATATTTATGGTGAAAATCTGAGTGATACCGACGAGTTATATTTAAATGTGCTCTCTAAACATAAATACTTATCGTACATAAATACAATCACTAGGCCTAATAAGAGAAGTGAAGGAAGTTGTTTGGACCATATCTTCAGCAATATCAATGATCGTAAAAACTTGACAGGTGCAGTAGTGGTGTCAACTGTGGCCGATCATTATGGTACAATGATCAAATGGGTTGTTCAAAACAATCCAGGCAACAATATTGTGAATCAGGGTATTGGTAGGAAAATAAATTTGGAAAAATTAATAAGCTTGGTCAAGAATGAAACATGGGATCACATAATGAATTCTGAAAATATTAATGAGAGCTGTGATGAGTTGATAGCTATCTTGCAAACAAAAATGGAACAATCAAGGGAATCATATGTATCAAAAAATGCAAGAGAAACCCCACTTAAACCATGGATGACAAAAGCTGTATTGATTTCGGTTCGCACTTGCAGCAAAATGTACCGAGTTCATTTAAAGCAACCTTTCAACACAAAATTTCAAGATTTCTTCAATAAATATCAGCAAAAATTGATCAACTGACTCGCTTAGCCAAAGATAATTATTATAAAAATAAAATAAGTATAGCGGCAGGTAATAACAAAAAAACTTGGGAAGTGGTTAATAGCATTATTGACAAACCAAGAAAGGGTCAGATTCGTAGCTTGAAAGTGGGAGGTGAATCAGTGAGCATTGATCAAGATGGTCACCGGTGTGCAGATTTGTTCAATAATTACTTTTCTACTGTTGGATCAAAATTGGCTAAGTTGTTACCAGATATGGAAAACACAAGTTTTGCTTACAAGCCGGAAGAAAATAACATCAATGAACGGTTTGAGCTGCAAACTATAACTGAAAAGGATGTTGTAAAGATAATTGAATCTATTCGAGGTGGATCGAGCCTAGGCTGGGATGACATTAGTGGAGAATTACTGAAAAAGGTAAATTTCGAAGTTTCAAAGCCTATTTGTCATATAATAAATTTGAGTTTTAAGCAGGGGGTTTTCCCATCTTGTTTGAAGCTTGCTCTTATAGTTCCTATTTACAAGGCAGGTGACAGAGAAGAAATAAGTAACTATAGGCCAATAGCTTTAGTCAGCAATATTGCAAAAATAATAGAAAAAGCATTTAAATACCAACTGATAGGCCATCTAGAAAGAAATAATCAACTCAGTAACGCACAATACGGCTTCAGAAAACAAAAAAGTACACAAGATGCAATTTGTAGCTTATATGGTAAAGTCATTGATGAACTTGAAAAAGGGCATAAACCTCTAGCAGTTTTTTTGGACTTAGCAAAGGCCTTCGATACAAAATCTCATAAGATACTGTTACGAAATTTATCTAAATATGGAATTGATGGCATTGCTTTTCGATGGATAAGCTCTTATTTGACTGAAAGGCAACAAAAAGTTAAGTTATGCAATACAATTGGAGAGACACTGAAAATTGAGTCATACGGGTTATGCAATACAATTGGAGAGACACTGAAAATTGAGTCATACGGAGTTCCCCAGGGGACGGTATTAGGACCTATTTTCTTCATCATGTATATGAATGAGTTAGGAAAATTAGACTTTCCAGGTGAATTGATTCTGTTTGCTGATGATACTGTGATGTTATTTAGTAGCGAGAGCTGGAAGTCCACCTTTGGGTTAGCTGCGGAGGGAATGCGGACTGTTTATTCATGGCTTTGCGCAAACAAGTTGTTTTTAAATTTGAAAAAAACAGTTAGCCTCCCGTTCTCTCTTGCTTCTACCAGTATGGTCCCGACTGATCACGTCCTACGCATTCTTCTTGTGACGTTTATGAATGTAAAGTATGTCCCATTATTGATCAGAGTCAGGAGGTAAAATATCTGGGTTTGATATTTGATTCGACTTTAAAGTGGAAAAAACAAGCATTAAGTATAAGCAAAAAATTAAGGAAATTAATATACGTTTTTTCTAGATTGCGTAAGGTACTAAATCGAGCCCTGCTTAAATCGGTGTACTTCGCGCTTGCCCAGTCTGTTGTCCTTTATGGGCTCCCGGCTTGGGGGAGTGCGTATCGTACAACAAACAAGCCGGTTTTTATAGCCCAAAAAATGTTGCTCCGCATAATTACCAATAGTGGATTTTTAGAACACACTGCACCACTCTTCAAAACTAGTAACATCTTGACCGTTGATCAACTGTATAAGGTTTCATCAATCAAACAAATTCTAAAAGACAAATCTTATACATTCCCACAGTACAAGGCCATTACTCGTTTTCAGTCCCTCGGACACATGTCAATACCACGATACAGCACTACTGCGGGCCAAAACATGTATGTATATACCAGGCTACCAAGCAATTCAATACCTTGCCTAACGAGCTGAAAATAAAATTAATGGCCCAACCAAAGAATAGCAATATTATTTTAAAAAAATATTACTTACAGAAATAAATTTACACTTAAAATTGTGAAATATTTTTTAGACGCCTATAATTAGCGCTATTTGTTAATTTTTTCCTTTCTGAAGACTCTTCTCTCTACCACGGGCTATGCCCACATAGGGGAATAATTTCCTAACATGTATGTATCTGATTTATTTTTTTGTTTTCTGAAGAGGAATAAACTTTCATTTCATTTCATTTCATTCAATTAAAGAAAATGTTGCATGGGATCAGGTTGTCTCCATTGAGATAAGATTAGGGTAGAAGGAGCACAGACGGAAGGACGGGTGAGCCTGACATAGTGGTTCCAAGGGCTCCTGCCAAGGCATGCCTTGCGTCCTGAACTACCCACTTTCAATTTCCAGGTTCGATTTCCCTCTTCAATCATGTTAAATGGATCGGACCAAACCTCTCCCATATCCATGCACAAAATCCTCGAAAACCCTAAAAAAGCCCTAAAAAACAGCCTTCGTTAGTTAGCCCCTTCGAGCTCACGCATTGTATGCTCCCTTAATACTATTCATATCTCCATGGTTGGCCCATGTAGCACTGAAGTGATGGTAGCACTGAACCTGCCGGGTAGGTAAACAGCCAGCAAGGTTGGAGTGGGTTCCAAATCAATGGCACAGTAAATATCTGCTAAAAGTCTTTATTCAAAACTCCACTAATGGAATGTTAAATGCTACACATTTTTCAGGTTAAAGAACCATCGGAGAAGCAGAGATAGAAGTTCAAGCGATATGAAGTCTGACTCCTACAGCAGTCATGATAGTAGAAACGACAGGCAGAGCTACAAGCATTCTCGAAAAAGAAAGGACATGGATTATGATACGTCAATATCACGGGTATATAATATCTACCTCAGTTTTCCGGGTTATAGTAATATTAATCATTATCGTCAGTTAAAAAAGTTGGTTGCTACTTCCCCAAAATTCTAGGATGATTAGGAAGTTTTTGTAGCACTTTCGAGGGCCGTAGTCTACCGTAGCTGTCATGCAGATTCAGATGCTTTTATTTGTGTCTGGTTTTGTTCCAACAGGTCTGTAGCGTATTGTTGAAATCGCGTTAATCGTTATTATTGAAACCTTGAAATATTTATGAGATCAGAACCACTTTGTAGTCCACACCTAGCTAGTGTTAGATCAAAATGGCAACGCTCCTACTGCCTACTTGGCTTTGCAATTCCAAGGTAGGAAACTGTGAACCCTTAAGTACCACACTTTTCACAACCTCTTCACCAAAATCGATTCTCAATTATAATAATAACTTGAGATTTGAGAAGTATTTCATGATACTCATGTATCAAGGAAAATTAAATTATAAAGACAAAATGCAAAGATCATTGAAAATGTTCTTTAATTAAAAATAAAATGCGCAGAGACCAAGAACTTGTAAGTTCCACCTAAAATCACAATGTTTTGTGATGCATGCTCGGTACTTTCAATTTCCCCCATTCTCTCCGAGCGTAGCAAGATTTTTCCCCGTTCATGACCAGAGTGAGGAGTACTATGACCTCTGTTTATATTACTTCCCCATTTTCAAATGAAAGTAAATTCCATTCTAAGAGTTTTGAGACCAACAGCACTCTCCTACGTTGAATAGTTATTTTTCTACAAGCTTTTGAATTGTCAGCAACAAGTGACGTCATTGAACCCCTCCCACCTGGGGCGGGACCTCCTCGCCCAGTGTGACGTCACATGTTGCAGAAATTTTGAAAGTTCATGGAAAAAGAACTATGCATCGTAGGAGTGTGGTTGGTCTCAAAATTCTTAGAATAGAACCTACTTTCATTTAAAAATATAAAGAGAAGTCATGAGTACTCCTCATTTTATCATAAAACGCGCGCCAGGAAAAGTACAATTAAGGTGAAAAGGGATGTCCCAAAAGTATCGATACTTAGAAGTATCGATACTTCTTGAAAAAAGTATAGATACATATCGATACTTTTCCCCCCTGATATATATCGTAGTATCGATACTTTTTTCCCAGTATCGGAGCCGATACTTTTTTTATCCCTCACATTTTATCAGTTTCAACACCTACGACGTGTGGGTACTGTTGACAGTACTTCTAACTAGATTGCTGGGAGACCAACCACTTCAACAAATTAGAGAAAGCTGATGTACCTCCAGCTCTCAGTGAGAATCAGCTGTCCTCCATTTAGTAGGAAGGGCCAACAAAACCCAACCAAGTAACCAACCAACCTAACTCAATAGTTTTTTGGTTGGATTTTCTTTGTTCTTTCTTGTTTTCTGATGTGATTGTTCCGAATTAACGAAATAATGTCATGCCTTGTCTTGTCTTGTCAATAATTTTGAAAAACAAGCGCCCAAACAAAAAAAAGTTTCAAATAAGAAAGAAGTAATTTATTGTATTGTTCATTTTATAATATTATCCTGAAATAATTCTTCGATAGTCTGACGATGGTATTTTATATAATATCAATGTACATGAAGTAAAAACGTGGGATGTGTTCACTGTCACGCTGATGGAGAGAGAAAAAAGAAGACATTTCCACCCATTTTTGAAAAAGTATCGATACTTCAAAATATCGATACTTTTTTAATGTATCGTATTGATACTTTTAGATGTATCGATACGATATATATATATATATATATATATATATATATATATATATATATATATATATATATATATATATATATATCGATACTTTTGAAGTATCGGACATCCCTCGTGAAATGTGTGTCTAATTACAATATTCCTAGTAGTTATTATAGTCGATTTTTCTGGTGAGGGGGGGGGGAGCGCTGCCCATCATCTGTAAAGATCACCTTCCATTGGAAGTTATTGATTTAAAAAAAAAAAAGAGCCACGATGGGCTGATGATGCGCGTTTATATAAAAATAAGGTTGGGGTGCCTGTACTATGGTTTAACAGGACTGTACAGTGACACAGTCTTTCGACGGTGGCTCCCTGTGGTACTCCGCATAATTTATCTTGTTCCTCATGCGTACTCTGGAGACTGCATCCTACAATACTGTAAGAACTCCCTAGAAGAAACTCTCTAAAGCGATTAGTTTTTAAAATTAAAACATTTTTGTCCTCCACCATGAGACATGTCATAAAAGCTTTTACATACATAGAAGACATACGCAGAACTCATCTATTGGTATTATCCTCAGGTGGAGGTCTATGTTCACAAGTTTGAACGGAGGAGGGACTCATCTGTAGAGGAAGAAGTGGTCGATAATCATGTCATCTATAGAGACAGTTCTGCCAGCCCTGAGCCGTCCAAACACAGGAAGAAGAGAAACGGTGAAAAGCAGAAGAAAAAAGAAAAACGAAAAGAGAAGAAGAAAAAGAAGAAGTCGAAGATCAATGACAAGTGTGATGAAGATAGTAACGCCATCTTGGTCTCATCTGACCGAATTTCAATTAATAAAATTCATAGCAGCAAAAATGTTAGGCCTTCACTTGACGACTTGTTGGCTGAGAAGAATGACACGCCGTTGAGGGACGTGTATGGTCCCGCGATGCCTCCGAAATCTGTTGGAAAAATAGTCGGACCTGTGGTGCCGAGTAGCTCGCCAGAAGAATCCCTGCCTGGAAACCGTGACACTCTTCGTGAATCATCGTTCCAGTCGAATAAGGACGCCTACGGACCGTTACCCCTAGCGAGTTTGAATAGAGAACCAGCAGGTATGTTTGTTCATCAGTTTCGAGATAGGGTTGTGTAATCAGTACTGAGATCAGTACTGGTATTTGTTTTCTAAAAAAAGATCTTATCTTCCCGATAAAAACAAACCCCGGATTTGTGGTCCTTTGAATTTTCAGGTAAATCTGAAACCGAAATCAAAATTTGATGAAAATTAAATTTGGCAATTATAAAAAATGTGGTGATTCGACAAATTTGACGATTTAAAAAAAAAGAACAGTTTTTAGCGCATTTCCAGAGAAAGTGCGCTATTGCAGTGGGTTTAAAATTCCTACGATATTCTTATCCATTCGTGTTATTTTTATATACATTTCAGAATGCTACAATCAAAGTTTCTGTCTAGAAGGTTACTCTTCGAAATGTTTCATGGCTTTTTCATTCGCCGCACAGTGGGCAAATTTTAAAAAAATTTAAAAAAATCGAATTTGATCCCTCTGGGATTTCTTTGATTTGTATGGTATTGAAGGAGTTAGCCTCAAAGTCTCCAGACCCGCAAGGTCTGTTTAGCCCTACACTAATGAGTTAGGCCTAGAAAGTCAGTGCAAACGGTGATTGGGCTTGTACCTACATTTTTCCGGTCTCCTATGCATCCTGTGCACATGTACGAGGAATCCCCCAGTATTCGTCACATCGAGGGCCCTTCTAGATGCAGGAACTGGCACAAAATTTACAACTTTGTGCAACAACGACAGTCGATTTCGCGTTTGTGCATGCGTAGTGATCGTACCAATGATCCTCTTTCTGTAATTCATATTGGGCCCGGATGGAGAGAGAGAGAGAGAGAGAGAGAGAGAAATTTATTCACAACAGAAACATAGGCATACAAGACATAGAAAATACATTGAATAATATTGCTCGTCATAGGTCAGAGACCCGTGTCGACGAGACAAGAGCTGCAGCTGCAGAGCAGTTATACCCAGTATGCTATCGCAAGGTTACAAAATAATATTTAAAAAAAGAAGAAAAAAAAACGAGCTTTACACTTTTAGTATCATTAAATTAATTTAAGTTAATTAATAATTAAGTTGTTTTAAGTGAAATTTAATTATCCGCCTAAACGAGAGAAGAGAATAGAAAAATCAAACATAGGCACTAAGAATAATTGCATTGGCTTCAACAACGGTCAACCCGATAACCCATGAAGTGACGATTTTTTTATATTGGGATGAACTAAACCTGTTAGGGTTCTTCAACCCCCCCCCCCCCCCCCTGAACATCCCTGAAAATTGCATAACATAGGATTCGAATTGAGGAAGTTTAGGTGTGTGTGGCAAGGATTTATGGACACACCCACAGACACCGAACCGGATTTGTTCATGTTACAAACGTACCTGTCAACATCCAAAACAACCACCATTCTTCAAATTAAATAATAGGTGTAATAGCAAACTCGATTTCATACAGCCATGCGTGATTATAATCAGATGTTTGCTATCAGGTGGATCCTGCATGTGTATGGTATCATTCACACTGGTGTTCCTTAACACGAGAGTTCCATAACATGCCAGGATCGCACTGTGAACGAAAACGAACGGCTGGACGTACAAATACAAAGCTGTGGGTGGTCTCAAAAATCCTCAAAACCGGGATCAGTTTAAAAACGTCAAAAAACCATACCTTTCCATTGAATGTTTTTGAGCTACGGCATTCTGAACATGTCAACCTATGTAGAATCAAAAAATGGAATGAAAAAAATGGGTTGTCGTGATTTCCCTCTCAGTAACCACTTCTATAATATTTTTATAAGATTTAACCAAATAAACGAAGGGAACATTGAGCTGGGCAGCGCCATGGGGAAAGTAGCCAAAGGGTCCCTTCCATCAACCGCCATTGCTCCTCAACAGTCGTAACAGCCGATTGTGGACGGGGGACGGGTGGAAATGTCCCTGGCCCAGCTCCTTATTCGACCGACTGACCCTCGACTTCTCTCTCGACCCTCTCTCTCGCCCTCTCTCTTACCTTTCCATGCCCTCCTCTCTCCTGGTATCTGCTGTGGTGAAAACCGCGGGATACCTCCTTCTCCTCTGGCACCTGCTTGGTGAAAACCGCAGGGTGCTAGACTTCATCTTCCAGGCGTCTGCTGTGGTGAAAACCGTGGGACGCCTCCTTTTCAACACCTGCTGTGGTGAAAACCGCAGGGTATTAGCCTCCATCTTCCTGGTGTCTGCTATGGTGAAAACTGCGGGACACTTTCCTCTCCTCTAGTACCTGCTGTGGTGAAAACGGCGGGGAGCTAACCTTCCCTCCAGACTAACGCCTGCTGTGGTGAAAACTCTGGGGTGTTGGTGCAAAGGACTCCAATGGAGCACAACCTTCCTCATCCACCTTCATCCGCCTTCGTCCAACCTCTCACTCCATCTTTCATCCAACTCTCACCCGCTGTCGTGAGCACACGACATGGGGGTTGACATTTTCAGAACACCGTAGCTCAAAAACATTCAATAGAAAGGTATGATTTTTTGACGTTTTTAAATTTTTTCACTCCATAGATAGAGTACACTAGTTAAAGGTAAAATGAGAGTAATGCTGTGCTTTGCGGACCAGCTAGACCCCAATTGGGACCTTCAAACCAAATTTCATTCATTTTGGTTCATGTGCTAAGGCATGTGCGAAGTGCGGCGGACGGACAGAAGTTCTGAATTCCATTTTTTGATTCTACATACCTTGAAACTGAAACCATCAAATAGGTTAGCAATTTTTTTTTTTCATGCTCGATTCTGGAGGTTCATTATTGAGGATAATAAACATGGCCGCCCCGGCAAGATTAGGCAACGCTGTAATAGCTTCTTGGTTCAGGCCACTCTCATATCTCAGAACCACTGCGTTCTTTTAGCTCCATGAATGAATGCTTCAGTTATTTTGTTATTATATTACGAGTAGGTATAGTAATGAAAACAAACGTCTTCAGAATAATGCTTTATTTAAAAGGTATTGAACTAATGCACTAGAACAACAGAAAGGAACAAACGACTGGGAGAATAATAATCACTACACCTAAGTACCTATTCGGTTCGGAAAATTTTTCTGGAACACCCCTCAAAATGTTTTCTTTTACCTACGTTTCAAGTTGTTTAGATTCCAAATATGCGATGTCCGTCCGCCATGTCATCGATATCTACCTCAATTTTCGGTCTACAAAAAAAAAAATCATTCTTTAGCGCACAGGCTCCATTTGGGCCCTAGTTGTGCCCCTATCTCGGCAGCCCGACCGGAAAACATCCAGGGGTGTTATGGGTGAAAAGTGGGAGCAAAATTAGGTATTTTTGAGGTTTTAATGAACTTGGGCTTGTGAGGTATCTTTTTCCCTGTTTTTTTAGGGTGAGGAGACCAAATTTGAATTTGATTTTGACCACTGAGTGAAGTATTGAGGTTCTAACAAAGTTTTAACTCTCAAAACTGATTATATGTGTATATATATATATACATCCTTGGGAAAACAGAACCAAGCCATATATTCTTTTGTACTTCCGTAATTACTTTTGTACCCTGGCAAGACCAATTTTCCAGCATTTTGTTATCATTAAAAACAATAAATTTCTAACAGTATTATTGTTGAAAAGAATGTTCGCGAAGATGTATAGGTAAACTATCGAAACCCGGAAATAAACAAACCTAGGCTTGGTGGGTGATTGTCGCGGCTGGCCTGAAGTGCGACGTTGCCAATTCTCTACTGCCGCGGCCTTCTCTGAAGCCGGTCGGCTTCAGCTCTGAAGCTCTGAAGCTCTGAACCAAACGGGAAGACATGATTTTCCCTGGTTATTCCCGTCACAAACACTTCATTTAGTTGTTTTTGATATATTATGAATCTTCCGGTAATCTCAAGACTTATCAAGTTGCGTGAGTAATGCTTCCAGTTTCATAATTTTTTGGTCGCTAACCAAATCATTGGAATATCTTAATATTTACATTCTTGTTTTACCTCCGAGTTTTTTTTTTTTTTTAAATATAGAGTTTGTGTTATTTCCAGGTAAAGAGACATACTCGTTGAAGGAATCGAACGCAGCCAAACCAGAATCAGGGCAAGGGGAGGCAGAGGATCTGAAGGAGATAAGACGTACATACGGGCCGGAGCTACCATTGAGATCTCCACTGACTGGAATAGATGAGGACGACGCATCCTATGGTCCAGCACTCCCTCCCCGCCTGCTCAAGCCCCAGCCAGCAGTACACGATGATGACGACGACGACAACGACGGAGGATATGGTCCTCTTCCAGCCGGTCTTGGCGGGAGGACTCAGGAGGAACTCGAGATCAGGGCTGCTCTCATCAAAAGGCAATTGGGAAACAAGGTAGGTCTAGGGAAATCGTACCATACCAAAAGAGACCTTTAAAATAGGGTTTGCCTTGATAAAATGGGGCAGTTATGATTTTTTGGTATGTTCTATCTGATGAAATCCTAATGACAAATCCAAGTTTTTCAACTTGGGACCATTGTGAAGTACTACGTGAAAACGCAAAATTTTCGGACTTTTTTCAGTTTTTGTCAATTACTATGACCCCAAGGACCCATGTTACGGCAAAATTCACTATGTACACCACTAAATAAGATCCAATTTGCAACGAAATGAGACCAACTTGGTCTCCGTAAATCAGGTAAATCAGATAGCTTAGAGATAACTACAGCTGTTTATAAATTTGACTAACCTTCAACGAAAAAGGAAATTCTAGATTTTTTATTATATTTTCAATAAGAAACCAATAATACGAACCAATAATATTTCTTGTGAAGCAAATTTCTAAACCCTCCTCAAAACTCCATGGTTTCCGTTCCACGGTACGTAGAATCCAAAAATGGAATAAAAAACTGCAAATGATTACAAAACGGCTTATTATTTACCAGTAAATGCCCCTTCTGCGTAGGTCACGGTTTTCTATGGTCAATATCTACCCTCATGCTCTTCCCAGGAAAGTCCTAAATCGAGTACAGGAGCCAGCCAGCCTGCCCGGCTCTATAATCTATTGCCCATATTGCAGTTTCATCAATACGCGGTGGATTGAAGAATTCTATCAATTACTTGTTTTTATTCATGAAGCATAACGTTTGTTTAAGTTACAAAAGTACCTACCAACAAAATCCAAAAGAGCCATCATTTTTCAAATGGAATAAATTCACAGAACAACCAACTCGACTTCATATAGCCGTCCTTGGTTGTAATCAGATGTTCCCTAGCAACGATATCTGGGCCGGATTTATACAGTTTCATTCACGATCATGTTGACGAAGCTTTTCTGTGCAAACGAGCGGCTGGACGTACAGTGCTCCGGGTGGTCTCAAAATTTTCTTTAGTTTGGGATAAATTGTTTGGATGTCACCTGTTTGTCCATTTGAATTTGCGATTTTTAAGATTCGTTTTTAGAAATATTCACCCATTCATAAAGACTCCATTTTAGTTCATTTAGTTAGTTTTCATTTGTTTCTTCTTCTAGACTTCATTCCATTAAACAGATACACAAAATCTAAATCTTATAGTGAGTCAATTTGTGTGGCAGGGGCTAGGGCGTGGAATGCCTTACCGTTAACTTTCAGGTCCCTCAGCTCCCTCGATTCGTTCATTGTTGCTGTCAGGGAGCACCTTCAAACATGAGCCTTTCTGCTTTTTCTGTCAATCCTTCCTCTTCTTATTTCTCTGTCATTTCGTCTTCTTCTGTTTCACCTATCCCTTCGCTTGTATTCTGTTGATCTCTTCTCGCTTTTTACTTCCTTATTCCGTTCCTCATCTACTCTTATGTTTTAAAATTGTATTGTCCTTTTTGTTGTAAATTCATAGGCCTTTAGTTTCCTTATTATATTTCAGTCCAAAGCGTGGTTTTAATCCTATTTTGAAAGAATAAATTTTACAAGTTTACAAGATCGATTAAAGAACGGAAGAAAAACCGTACCCTTCTACTGAAAGTTTTCGAGCTACGGCATTCTGAAAGTTTCAACCCCTATTTTTCACCCCTTGGAGATGACTGACATTAACGCCGAGCTTCGCGGACCTACTAGACCCCAAATGGGACATACAACCAAAATTTCATTAATCTTGTTCATTTTAACTAAAAAGACAGATTTTTTAAAATTCCATTTTCGGATTCTACGTACCCTGAAACGGAAACCATCAAATTAGATAAAGGGGGGGGGTTAAATTTAAAAAAAAAAATGGTATCGATTCCAAAGGCTCATTATTGAAAATTCCCTTAGTTATCGTGAACAAAAATTAATTAAAATTTGTATGTGGGTCCCGTTTGGGGTCTAGTTGGTCAGCGAAGCTCGGCGTTACTGTCAGTAGTCTCTAAGGGCCGAAAAATAGGGGTTGAAATTTCCAGGGCGCAGTTATGTCGAATTTGTTTACGTTTTTAAATTGTTCTTGATCTGAGGAATTTTTTGAGACACCCGGAGCATTGTACGTCCAGCCTTTCGTTCACAGTAAGGCCCTGAAGTTTGCACCGAAAAGCTTCGTCAACATGATCGTGAATGAAACGGGATAAATACGACACAGGTATCATTGTTAAGGAATACCTGATTATAATCACGGATGGCTGTATGAAGTCGAGTTGGTCGTTCCATGATATTAGTTCATTTGATGAATGATGGTTATATTTGATTTGTTGATAGGTCCTACTTTTGTAGCTAGAACAGGGAACGTTATGCTTCATGAATAACGACAAATAATTAATTATAGAATTCTTGACTACTGCGATAGTTATGAAACTACTCAGAAGAGGCATCTATACAGGTAAGTAATAAACAGTTGTGTAATAAGTTGCAGCGTTTTTTAAACATCACACTGTAGTAGATGACAGCACTGTAAGGTACGATCCAGTGTACTCAGCCACCGTCTAGCCTGACTGGGTATCTTAGGGCACCTAATGTTTTGTTGTTGGTGGGTAACTAATTTCGACTGGCCCCCAGCCATCGTCATGTCAAAATTGTGGACACACCAATTGTATGAATCATCCTTCTGATATGAGGGAATTCCACCCACTTGGAAGAAGTATTTTCTGTATTATGTGACACGTAGTTGTTTCTATTTGCAGGTGAGTCTGGACGAATCAAAGTCTTGGAAGCTTGGAAGAGTCTCGCAATACTCCGTCCCCTCGGATCTTGTTGGTTGTCTGATCAATGTTTCATCTTCTATACCTATGTTATCTCACTGGTTACGCGTTAGTCTCGCCTCGTCCCCGGCTATAACCGACCTTTGGGTTGATTGCACCGTGTAAACGCCGTGTAGCAGTTCCCTGGGATCGGATGCCTGTACCTCCACCGCCAAGGGGATACAGAGCTATAGCTTCACGAGTACCCTTCCTTGATTGAGTAACCAGTTCCGCTGGATTCACCATTGGAAACCCCTACGGGCTGATGAGACGGATGTGGTAGAATTTAAGCGTAAGTCAGTTCAATGGTGCGCCACCTGGTTCGCCAGTGTGCCAAATCTGAGGGAGTTTTCCATATCTCTGAAGGTGAGTCACTTCTCACTTGGCAACTTGATCGTTTTTTTCCATTTGGTATTTCTTCATTTTATTTCTTTTAATTTTTTTTTTTAACGTTATTCAATAACACCAGTATCCGAATGAAATATATTTCAGCTTTGATATACACGCCTACTGTACAGGTATTCATCTATCCATTTCTTGTCAAATGGGGTACACATTTTCATTCATATCGTTTGACGAGTTTTACAAGTTATCAGTACTTAACGCCTTGTTTTGTGCTGCAAATGGTTCTGATGGACCCATTTAAATTGTTTTTAATAGCAAATCCGTTTCTGGTCATTCTAAACCCTAATTCGTGAAGGGAAAAAAAACCTATTGGTAGTTGTATGGGGTACCTATGTGTTAGTATGCATGGGATGCCCAGGCCGAATTAATTTTCTGATAATCGTAGTAGCAATCGACTACGTTTTGTTGGTACAGAGGTTCAGAACTTGAGTGGGATCTCAAGCTCGGAGTTGGTACTTCCACACTTGTTGTTTGTTTACTCATTGATAAGGAGTTTCTCACAGGAGCCCCACAGTTGTTGTTTCTGAGGCTACTGAGCTGTTCCCTGGTATCTCATAATCATTTCATTGTCATAGTCAATTTAACCTGAAGGTGCCGTCACAGCCGAAATAATGTGTATAGTTAAATAAGAATAGATTTGGAAGTGAACTCTTTTACTGTCAAAACCAGTTATGAAGGACATTATTGATATGAGCAGTTTTCAGTGGCATTTTTAAATTCCATACTTGTAATAATTGTTTGAGCATTATGTGGAAACGATCGAATTGATGCAAACTCCAGAAGGGTGAATTACCATCATCAGAAGTGTGATTTTGGTAGTTCAAAAATTCTTTCAATTTAGGGTGTGGCAGAGACCAGACAGATCCTTCTGAATCTCATTTTTCTATTTGTGCGTTTCTCAAATTGTAAGTTTCAATAAATTTTGGTTTGTTGTATCTTTGAGACAGAGCAGATCTGCGAGACAAGTTTTTCTGCAGCAGATAAGATGAGCTCCTCGCCCTCAGATCTCTGACCCACGATATGTCTTGGGGGGTTTTGGTGTTTGCAGGAGGAGGACGTTCGGCCGAAGAAGCGGGAGGAATGGATGACGGTCCTGCCGGACGCAAGGAGAGCCGAATTCGGCCTCGGTCCGAGGCAATTCAGAGCTCGCGAGGGACCTGACATGTCTGACAGGTCGTCCTGGACCGACACTCCCGAGGAGAAGAGAAGACGAGAGGAGTTGCTCAAGGTGAGTTTGTCCGCAGTCAACCTCACAACTTAAATGTGATCGAGGTGTGCGATCATGCGGGGAAAGGGAGGTCCATTCCTGTGTTGAACCAGTTGACTTCAGAGTACTGTAATCTATCTGCGAACTACCTTGAATTATGAGGACTACCTACTTAGAATCGAAAGGAAAATATTGAAGTATGTGTTAGAGGTGAAACGTTTGTGTCTGGACTCAAGAACCTTTGCACAGTAAGCAAACGACCCAGCCAAAGTGCTACACTGAATCATTGAATGAGATAGGATTTTTTACAAATTATCTTAGATCATAGATAGTCCATTTAATAATCTTGATTCACCTGTTGATGCTGCTTTTAGTGTTACTATACAAATTTATGTTGATTTCAAGACAATTTCCCAAGTTTTGATTCATAAAAAATGAATTTTGGGAGCTGAACTTGCTCTATGCAACCTTAATTCCTCTCTTTGGTAAAAATCGACTTCATATTCGGTCTTCTCGCCCTAAGAAACATGGAAAACGATACCTCGTAAGCTCATATTCAGTAAAACCTAAAAAACCCATTGAAAACCCCTATTGTTAACCCATTTTTTCCCCATAACACTAGAATGGGTGTATTCCAATCGGGCTACCGAGTTTTGGAGCACAACCAGGACCCAAATGTGTTCCCAACTGCGGACCCGAACTGTGTACGGAAGAAAGACTATTTTAGACAAAAATTTAACATAAATTTAAGGGTGAAACTTCGTTAGAACGAACCTCGATTTTCCACTCTGGTCAAAATCGACTTTATATTCGGTCTTCATGGAAGATGATGCAAGCTCATGTTACTAAAACACCAAAAAACGCTATGTTTACACCCATTTTTCACCCATAACACCCTTGGGTATATTCCGATCGACTGCAAAGTTTTGGGACACAACTAAGGCCCAAATGGAGCCTCTGTGCGAAAGAACGAATTTTTCGACCGAAAGTAGATATGGATGATACAGCGGACGGGCATTGCATTTTTGGAACCTACTCACCTTGAAACGTAAAGGAACAAATTTTGAATGGGTGTCACGAACATTTTTTGCTGAGCGAATACGTAGGTGTATTATTCACAGAATTTGAATGAATGTGTGTCAAATTTGAGTTGGGGGGTAAAAACTTGCTAAGTTGCGTTGCTAAAATTGCCAAAGATGGATATGTATTCACCAAAAGTTATGTGGAATGGTGAGTCGAGTCAGCAAGTTGGTTTTAATAAGCTGAAATACTTATTCTCATAAAGTTGACCTAAATAGCTAAGAACCTTAGGACTTCGTTAATTCGCTCGTGTGGTCATGCTGATGCTTCTTGTGTTCTACTGTAGCTTGGAGTCGCTGCTGATCCAGAAGAAGATGACAACAGCAACTCGAAGCAGCTCGGGATCATCGCACGAGACAAGGAAATGGAGAAGAAAGCGCGCGAGAAGAAGAAGGAAAAATCACTGTTGGTGATGCATCAAAAAGAATTGAAGAAAAAGAAAAAGGTTAGTAGACTTGGCCCCTCAGGTATTAGATGTGACATTTATTAGAAGACAAACTCAAATATTGTTATAAATGAAGAGCGTTTCCCCATTCGACTGCCTTTTGGAATATTATGGTTATTCTGAATATTTACATGCACGAGGGGCGTCTCATAATTAAGTTTCCCTTATTTAAAAAATTAATAAGTAACTAAAAACCGAAAAAATAAAATATTTTTACTCTCTGTAGGGTTCGAACTATTTTTCTATGTAGTCCCTGTTCTGCTTCTGAGCCTACCAAAGTAGCTGAAGCTGTTTTCACTTTCGACAGGAAACAATTTTGTTTGGTCTCCAACATCAAAAATTCGACTCGTTCTAGGATTTTTTATCCTAGGAAAAAATTTGGTCCTGTGTCTGTGTATCCCGCAAATCCTTGCCACACGCATTCCACCTCCTTCTTCAGTTTAAATCCGATGTTTCTGATATCTTCAGGTCAAATATTGTTATCAATGAAGAGCGTTTTCCCATTCGGCTGCCTTTTGGAATATTATGGTTATTCTGAATATTTACATGCACGAGGGGCGTCTCATAATTAAGTTTCCCTTATTTAAAAACTGAATAAGTAACTAAAAACCGAAAAAATAAAATATTTACTCACCGTAGGGTTTGAACTATTTTTGTATGTAGTCAATGTTCTGCTTCTGAGCCTACCAAAGTAGCTGGAGCTATTTTCACTTTCGACAGGAAACAATTTTGTTTTGTCTCCAACATCAAAAATTCGACTCTAGTTCTAGGATTTTGATCCTAGGAAAAATTTGGTCCTGTGTCTGTGTATCCCGCAAATCCTTGCCACACGCATTCCACCTCCTTCCTCAGTTTAAATCCGATGTTTCTGATATCTTCAGGGGTCATGGGGGTTGGGCTGTAAATGGCTCCCTATTAATTTCAAAACGATCGGGTGATTGGTATGGCCACTGCGCAGGCGCAAAGTCCGCGTACTCAATTTCTCACGAACCAATGACTCAATTTTGATAAAATGTTCAGGAACCTCAAATAAGAACAGGAATTTTCGTTAAACTTTGTTCAAATACACGTTATGCTTCATGCACAACAACAAGTCAAATTATAGATAGAATTCTTGAATCCACCCTAGTCAGTATTGAAATCTGTACGATCGTGGATCGATACGAGGAATCTATGTGCCACTGAACTTGGCAGAGGTTTTTATCCTGTTTATTAATTCGATTTCCGAGTAGTCTTGTCAGTCAAATGAGTCACTTTGTTCATGCAAAGCTTTCAGTTTCCTCATCCAGTTAACACATCGAATGTGTTACAATAAATGTTGTGTAGTTGTGGAAGTGGCTCATCCTTTTGGCAGACGCTTTTTGCAATGCTCGATGTAAAAGGATTTGTTCTTCGTTCCTCAAAACCTCTTAAGATCAAAATCCTGCGACATGCAAAAATATTGGTTCCAGAAAGAAGCAAAAGAGCGAGGAGAGAAGCAAGAGGAGCGTCGCCCATTCAGCAGAGAGGTCGATCTCCAAACCAACCGGTTTGACGAGGCTCAGAAGAAGTCCATCATCAAAAAAGCCCAACTTCTGGACAGTCGCTTCTCTAGAGGAGAAAGCAAATATTTGTAGAGTCGTTACATACTGGTTTTGTTTGGAGTGTGTCAGTCTATAATTACTGTAAACAGATTACATTTTTGTCTTATACATTTTATGCATTCCTTCATTCCCCGTGTTCTATTAGACAGGTGTAATGGAGTGATGTGTGGAAACATATTCCGTGCAACAGATTATGTAGGTACCTACCTACCTGCTAAATTTAAAAATGAAGTCGGAGTGATCGTTTTTGGTTAGTTTGAAGTAGTCTATAGTTGAGGTCGCTGATTACAAAAAATGTCGAGAGCAACCTAATCACGATAATATTATAATTAATAGTCATGGAGAGCCGAAAAGGACTGGGGCAATTAGGTACACCAAAAACTATATAATTGAGTGATAACTGGAGATGGCGGGTAAATGGGATCAAAAACTACCAATTGTTCCATGAAGGTGGATTTTTCAAGGCACGTCTATCGCTTAGCGATCAACACTACTGACTGCCACGGGCAGTTTTTTTGGGTTACCAATTCCCATTTTTTGGCCAAATTCTGTTCAAGAAAGGAAATTAACACTTACCACCAAGAGGTGCTTATGTCGGAAAGTACAGGCAGAAAACAAGTTTGAAATTTGAATTTCAGAGTTCTCGCTAGAAATTACCTATTAGGTAAATCGCCAAGTAGTTCAACTCAAATACCACTTTGAGTGCTAGTGCATCACACTCCGAGGGGCGGTTCATGAAAAGTAACATCAACGGTTCTTGAAGGTTACTAAGAAGTTTGGCCATTTCTAATTTTAATGTTGGGTTGTAGGCATCATTGAGAACCAACCTCCGCCTCCTTGAGGCCAGTTAGATGTCAATAGACCTGATAAGTCATTTATTGCTGCATTTTTACTTTCAATCACCCTCATTCGAAAAATATCTTTTTTTTTCTGTCTGTGACCACGGCGGCACCATCACATGGAACGTTGACGCACTCCCACAGTCGATGGCTTCCATGGAAGGAATACCAGTGGCAGAATTGCTCAGGTACCTATAGAGAGGACCAGCAATCGGCGAGCTTCCTTCATTTGACATAGAAGATAAATGGTCTACGTTTGTCGAATGTCTCGATCAGTAGGTACTTCACTGGAAATTATGTAGAAGAACACCGTCGAGTGAGTCTCCTAACAGCAGTAAGTACTACTATGTACGAAGTTTTACGAGAGCTAGGCCTTCCTGACCTCCCTAAAATGAAAACGTTTGAAGAGCTGTGTACACTACTCGAAAACCAGTACGCTCCAAAAATTTCAGTATGGAGAAATCGCGCGTTCGATAACCTCAAACAAGAACCGGGCGAGCGAGTCAATAGCTGGTTTGTACAAATAAAGAAGCAATCGATGGAATGCGAATTCGGATCACAGCTCGACGAATTTGTTAAATTTAAATTCATTGCCGGAATGCGGACTGGCCCGATCCTGGATCGCCTTTGTGAAGAGGAATCCATCAAAACTTTGAAGGGCGTGGTCGAACTTGCAGTGAAGAAAGAATCTTCGTTCGCTGCCCTCAATTCTCTCAAGACGACCAGGAACCAGAAGACGAGCCAAGGAACATCCTTTTCATCACGTAGGAACTTCGGGCGCCAGACACCCAAGGCGGGTGACGAAAAGTCGGATGCTGCTCGTCCAACTCCAGCGCAAGGATCTTCCAAAGCGGTACTTTGTTACACTTGTAGCAACCTTCCCACGATTTCAGGACTTACACTTGTTACACAGTTATACAGGAAGTACATGAATTACACTTGTAAAATCTGCAAGAAGACAGGTCATTTAGGGATAGCTTGTAAGCACCAAGAAAACAAGTATTTAGACGCTGATTATAGTAACCCAGATGAAATCGATTTGGATCAAATAGGTATGTTCAATTTGTCAACTTGCGAAACTTCTTGTACTTCAGTTGACCGCTTACAATGAAGTACCGGTAAGCGTTGAGATTGATACGGACGGGGTCAGTTCTATCAATTTTACCAGAGGCAGTGTATATTAAGCATTTTAAGGAAGTACATTTGGAATCTACGGATACTAAATTGCGTACTTATGATGGTACTTTAATAATGCCAACTGGAAAGATTCAGGCTACCGTTCAGCTCAGGAATCAAACACATGTATGTTGTTTGCTAGTAGTAGGTACCAGGTGCTACTAAACCACTACTGGGAAGAGATTTAATTTCCAAGTTGCATGTTCCACTAATGTCTGATTCTAATGTGAATAATTTGGATTTGTCGAAGACGGACAAAGAAAAACTAAAATCGAAAATTTTAAAGAATTAGACGATTTATTTAACGATCAGCTAGGCAACTACAAATTTGGCGAAATCAAATTAACTTTATCCAAAAATGCCAAGCCTAGATTTTCTTTTTTTTTTCGTGTATTAGTGGAAATAGACTATTTTTCAATAACTCCGTTTTTCTTTGAAATGGGTTTCCACGATTTCGTCGCGAGTGATTTAGTTCGTATCAGTTCTGCAAGTCGAGCAGAGATCGCGAGTTGGTTCGTCAAGCTGAAGGTACGTATATGTATCTATATCTGAGAGGAACATTTGGTTTAATCAGCAGTGTATCCGAGAAAAACTTATTCCAAATTATGTCCGCATCATGTGTAACCACCCTTCCACCGCCGCAGTTCGTATTGTCAAGGAGGCTCAGTTCAAGCTTGTGAGGAGCGAACTGAGTAGATGGTTTAACGTCCGTGACACTGCTCGGGAGAAGTTGTACTTTATTTTTCAGGAGTTGTCCGGCCGTTATAACCATCGTGAGTGGCAGATCATCGAGCAGCATGCTGTTGATGTTGCCTGGCAGAACGGATCGAAGAAGAAGGTGCAGCTTCAGCAGAAGCTCAGCCAGCTTCGGAAGTCCCAGAAGCCAAGACCTCCGATGCCATCTGCCACACCATCTCCGTGCCCTACCTTCTTCAAGAAAGTGGAGAACCTGTCTGGTATATCCTTTTTACCAGCAGAAGTATCCCTTCTGGAGAAAGGGCTGAAGCACAACCCTACCTCATCCTATGGCCTTGCTTCATCACGGGACCTAGCATTCACCATAGAAGCTACTGAAGGTCCACTTGTGGTGAAAACATTGTGCGCTGAAGAGCTGAAGAAGGCGACGACGACACCCCCTGGACAAGAAGAACGACTGGCAGCAGCACTGAGGAAGAAGTTTGTGGACAAGAAGCTTGTAGCCCTTAAGGCAGATAAAGGTAATACTACAGTCATTATGACAAAAACTGATTATGTTGCCAAAACTGTTAATTTTTTGAATGAAAATAATTGTAAGCCACTGCCATCAGACCCAACTGATAAATTTCAAAAAATTGTTAGGAAAGTAGTTAGTAAGTCTGAAAATATCCTTAAAAATATGTACAAACCAGGCTTTATAGAAATGAATCCGCATGCACCTAGGTTGTCTTGTCTGCCAAAAATTCATAAGGTGGGAGCACCAATGAGACCAGTTGTATCATACATTGGTGCTCCTGCTTATAAGTTGGCTAAAAAGTTGAATAGTTTGTTTAGAAGCAAAATTAAATTTCGACCACAACATACTGTTCTAAATTCTTACGATTTGGTTAGCAAAATTAAGAATATTCAAGTGCCTCCAAATGCTAAACTTGCTTCTTTTGACGTGGTCAGCCTCTTTACCAACATTAATGTTGATAGATGTAAAGATGTTGTTAATGGGTTGATTCACGATTCTAATTTAAATTTGTTTGAAAAAGATGAATTGTGTACTTTAATGTCTGTCTGTATGTTTCAGAATTATTTTTTGTTCGATGGGAAATACTATACTCAACCAGGGGTTGCAATGGGATCTCCATTGTCTCCATTGCTTGCAGATATTTACATGGATTTTCTTGAAAAACAAATTTTCCGAAAATGTAAATCAGATAGCCTCCTTTATTGGTATAGATATGTAGACGATATCATCATTCTTTGGAAAGGGACTGAAAGACAACTTGGTTCATATCATACACAAATTAATAACGTAGATCCATTCATTAACTTTACCTTAGAATTCGGATCTAATCACCTAAATTTTCTTGATCTTTCCATTTCGTTGAATAATGGAAAACATGAGTTTTCCATATATAGGAAAGATACTTACAGCGATATTACCATTCATAGTACTTCAAATCATCCAGTAGTCCACAAACATGCTGCTTTCCATAGTATGGTTAACAGAGCTTTATCTATACCAATGAGTGAACAGAATTTAGCTAAAGAAAAGTTAACTATTAAAAGTATAGCGGCGAGTAATGGCTATGGGGGAGATCTCATTGATACAATATGGAATAGGGTTCTTAGAAAAAAGAGTAGGGAAGGAGTTTCAAACCTAGTTAGGGAAGCTACGACTGAGGAAAAAATTTGGATCAGTATACTGTATTACGGAAAAATTTCGGATAAAATTGGTAAAATATTAACTTCTAAACGGTTCAAAGTAGGATATAAAACTAAACATAACTCAAATCTTCATTAAGTTCAGTTAAAGATGAAATTAGTGTTCAAGATAAAAGTGGTGTTTATAAATTAAAGTGTTCTTGTGGACTTGACTATTGTGGTCAAACTGGTAGGAAGTTTAGAGAAAGAATAAAGGAACATGAAAAAGATTTCAGGGATAATAAGGGTGATTCGGCCTTTGCACGTCACTTGAATGAATCCAGTCATAGCTTCAATTTTGATCTTGCAGACAGACAGTTCATTGAATATCTTCATTTTTGCCCAAAAGGGAGCATGTTGGATGTACTTGAAAAATTCGAAATTATTAAGAGTGATAGGTTGGGTAAATCTTTGAATGATGTAGTTCCTTTAAGTTTTTCTCCATTATTGCATTCATTTCTGTAACAGCTTGGTTCCACCCCTCTTCCCCCCCACTCTTCACCACCCTATCACCTCATGTTCCTTTCACTTTTTGGCATTCTCTTCCTGGGCCAATCAGAATCGACCCCCTTCCTTTGTTCCCTTCACCATTCTTCTCCACAACCAATCAGATTCGACCACCCTCCCTCTGTTCCCTTCACCATTCTTTTTCACAACCAATCCCAATCGACCACATTTCACTTTGTGACCATATAATTATAAGGTCTCCTCTCCAACATGCCTTCAGTTATTGTGTGTTACTGACGATGGTTTGATCACCGAAACCGGTATAACAGTGTGTTTTTTGCGTTTTTCGTGTATTAGTGGAAATAGACTATTTTTCAATAACTCCGTTTTTCTTTGACTCTCACATCGCGGTACAAGGCGCCAAAAGCCACACAGAGGTGCCAACCAAAGGTACATATCTGTATACTACATTCGCTCCCCCTTAATAGCATTGAACATATTATTCACCTAAGTATATAGGAGATTCGAACCATGTTACTAAAAAAAAACAACTGAAAATACAATAAACCAAAACCCGAATTACAAAACACAACGAACTACAGAAACACTTGCTCACATAACAATTCAAAGAAGATAAGGCAGAATTAGGAACTATAGAAGTTAAAACTGTCTGTCAATAGGAAAAGAATATACAAATTAATGCAAAAATATAAGGAACTAAACGAGCTGACAACATAGTATACAAATTTTTTATCACGTATGAATTCTAACCATATTTAATCTCTATCAAATACCTTACGAGAAAACCTAGATGGAGTTGTTATTTTTCTACCAGATACTTTAGAGTATCTCGCTGGTGTAGAAGACTGGGTGAGGTCCTCTGACATTTTAGACCCACTATCCTGAGCGCCCTGGTGAGATGGTTGTGGAACCACACTCCCATTGATATTTGGTGAAGTATCTAAGTTGGAGCAATTTGGAAATTCAGAAAGGGAAAATGGAGCCTCATCCACACCTGAACCCCCATCAGACTCACCATAGACAGCTGTACCAACATCGGTTCGTGATGCATCCCAAGAATTCTGAGGTTCATCAGGTTTGAGAACTACAATTTGCTCGAAGCTGACAAAGGTGCACCTTGCGAACCAACCCTGAGTCCAGCTGCACTATATAAACCGTCGGGGAAACCCTGACCATGACAGTACCCGGAAACCAGCGCTTTGGACCCTTAATTTGGGACAGGTATACCCAAACTCTCTGACACTCAAGGAAGGACACCTTGACAAGCTGAGAGTTTCTTTGTTCCCTGCTGGATGGCAAAACTACTGATAAGGGACTCCTAGGTTCATAAGAAAGCATTAGTTTTGCTGGGGTCTTACCAGTAACAGTGGAAGGAGTCATGCGGTAAGTCATCAGACAATCCGCCAACCTTTGTTCTCTGGACAAATTAGTTTGCGACGTCATCGATTTAATGAGTGACTTTTTAAATGTCTGAACAGCACGCTCAGCTAGACCATTAGACTTTGGGTTATATGGAGGAGAATGAAGTAACGTCACACCCTTGAGCATACAAAACTCCTTGAATGCACCTGAGGAAAACGGTGGACCATTATCAGAAACAATGGTATCGGGGTATGCGAATCGGGAAAAAACGTCCTGCAAAGCAACCTGCAGATCAGAGAACGACGTCGAGCCAACAATATGGCACTCAACCCATTTGGTGAATGCATCTATTATAATGAGGTACTTTGCTCCCTTTAAATCAAAAAAATCCATGTGTATTCGTGTCCATGGTCCATCAGGCTTTGGCCATGATTGACGAACTTGCGTGTCTGGAAGTGCGTTTCGAACTTCCTGGCATGCCTGACAGTTTGCAATATGAGCAGTGATGTCTCTGTCTAAATTAGGCCACCAAACGTGAGATCTAGCAAGCAGTTTAGAACGCAGAAGTCCAGGATGTCCGTGATGCAGGATTTTAAGAATACGAGAGTGCAGAGAAGATGGAATTACTACTCGGTCATGAAAACGGATACAACCCGACTTGGTACTCAATGCATCTTGAACTGCAAAATATCGCTGAATGGCAGGATCACCTTTCTTGTATCCTGACCAGTTGGTTTCAAGGAAGCGGAGAACTCTAGAAAGGACTGCATCTGATGCAGTCTCAATAGCAACTTCATCAGCTGGGACCAAAGGAGTATCTAAATATAGATAGTTGCAATCTGACGAATCATAGTGGTCGATCGCTGGGATCCTGGACAAGAGGTCTGCATGAGGGATAAGAGTTCCCTTTCTAAAAACAATTTCATAATCGTAAGCTGATAAGGTGATTGCCCAGCGAGTCAATCGGGCTGATGCTTGGCTGGGGATACCTTTTGTATGTGAAAACAAGTACTTCAGCGGCTCATGATCACTATGAATCACAAATTTTCTCCCATAGAGAAATTTATGGAATTTGGTGACACCAAAAACGCATGCCAAGCCCTCCTTGTGAAGTTGTGAATAATTCCTCTGTGCAGCATTCAGTGTGGCTGATTCAAAACAAATTGGCCATTCAGTGCCATCAATAATGTGACTCAATGCCGCACCAATCCCATAAGCACTACTGTCTACCGACAAAATTAGAGGAAGTGAGGGGTCAAATAATACAAGTAATGATTTTTCTGACAGCAACTTTTTGCTGCTATCAAAGGCGACCTCGCATTCAGTTGTCCACACCCATGGTGTATCCTTACGTAACAGACGATGTAAGGGCTCCAGGGTGTCTGATGGCATGTTCAAGAAATTTCGATAAAAATTCAACATGGACAAATAAGACTTGAGCTGTGTAGTCAGTAGGTGGGGGTGCCCGAGCAATTTTTTGAACCTTGGCCCTGGAAGGTTGTTTACCAATACCAGAAAATGCGTAACCCAAGAACTCCAGGTTATCAACAAAAAATTCACATTTTTGGAGGTTGATCTTGACATTTGCAGAATCTAAACGGGCCAATACTTCAAGGAAGCGCTGAGAACACTCATCTTTTGTTTCTCCCCCCAGAAGGATATCATCCAAGTAAATACCACAGCGGGGTATGTTGGCTAGAATTTTACCTTCCATAAGGTCCTGAAAATCCGAAGGTGAGGATGCCAGGCCAAAAACAAGTCTATTATAGGTGTATAGGCCTTTTAAAGTGTTGACTGTAAGTATTTTCCGACTTTCCTTAGACACTGCAACCTGAAGGAAAGCATTGGACAAGTCAATTCGACAAAATACCTTACAACCCACCAGATTATTAAATAAGTCATCTGGCCTTGGAATGGGATACTGATCAACACAAAGTTGTGGGTTAACCGTCAATTTTAAATCCACACAAAGACGGATTCCCCCAGTCTTCTTAGGGACTACAACCATTGGAGAGGCCCAGTCGCTATTAGAAACCTTCGACAAAATTCCCATCCTTTCTAATTTATCAATTTCAGAAGCCACGTCATCACGTAAGGCATATGGAACGCTATAAGCTTTTCGGAAAATAGGCTGAGCGCCTGGTTTTAAATTTATATTGACCTGAAAATTGTCAATAGGTTTATCGCTGTCTATTTTTCCAAACGTTCGAGGATATTGCTCAGCCAAACTACTCAAAAACTCTGAATCTTGGGAAGTGGACATTGCATTTACTGTGAGGGACTTTGAAAAATTTGAATGCCAAGTTGGTGACAACCTACTTAACCCATCGCGCCCTAAAATTGCAGGGTGAGAAAGACCCTTGACAATAATAAAATTTAGAAAAAATTCCGTAGCACCATTACGAACAGGCAAATTACACATACCTAACACGTGCAAAACTGACAATTTGCGGTAACAAGATTACCATGATACTTCTGTAAATCATTGGAACCTAGAGACACCTTAGGCAAAAAAGTAGGGCAAACTAATGTTACAGGGCTACCTGTGTCAACCAAAAAGTTCATGGTTACATTACCAGTAAATCTTAAATTTACATACAAGGGGGGAACTGATTGCAGTTCACTAACATTGAGAACTTCGCTTACCAAAGAAACATTTCTTTGTTCATCACAACAAGGAGCTGTGTGACCAAGTTTTTGGCACGAAAAGCATTTCCAAGACTGAGCAGGACAGCTGGCTGGGGAGTGATCCCGATAGCATTTAACACAGAGTCTGGGAACGAACGATTTCTTGCGTGTTGGACTTGCTTTAGTATAAACAGAAGATTTCTTGGGTCCCTTGTCGGGGTAGAATTGGACGTGCCGATATTTGGATGGACTGGGCGAAACAGAACGATCTCGAGGGGAACTACGACTACTGTAGCAAACACGACTCCGGGACCGGGTGGCCAGGATTGATGACGACGTAGATGTAGACGGAGCCTGTATCTGAGCAGCTGACTTAGTAGTACAACTATTAAATTCAATTCAATTCCGGACAAAGTTTCTTTTATGCTAGATAAGTGCTCAATATCGAAAATCAGTTGAAACACGTGTTTTTGATCATTTCGAAGCAAAACTCATGAATTTTGGGGTATAGGAACATTAATTTATTTGGTATAGGTACGTACATTGGGTATATTCAGAATCAGCGCTAAAGTTCCTATAAGAATGAATGGAGAACGGCATTTTTTCCAAAGAGCCATTTTGGCACCACTGTGCCTGACATGGCCCCTACTTACCTACTTTCACTGCTGGACACTCGTTCACGAGCCCGACGCTGAGCAATGATTGCTGAAGCTACAACCACTGAGTAATCGACACACCCTGGAAAACGTAGCCTGAAGGTTTTATTATTTGCTAGGGATAGATATCAAGTTTTAGAAAAAATCTTTTTCATTTTTCTTTTTTCCAAGATCTTCCGCACTTTTGATGAATTAATAGTTTTTAGACGAAGCACAGAATTCAGAACATCATAATCTTCTATCTTCTCAACAACCAAGACTAATAGTTATTTGAATCACAATGTCAACTCACTAATCACAATGTCAACTCACTATGTGTTCTGAATAAGTCTGGGGCAAACTGAACCAGAATGTGTTCCAGCCGTCTGCATAAAAGTAATGAGCGAAGCTGCAATGTAAAGAACCGTTCAACAAAAGCGCAACACTAGTTTAGTACATAACTGCACACTTGGGCGCCCATTTGTGGGAAGAAGGAAAATGAACGTGATATTAATGAAGACCTTATAATTGGATGTTAAGTAAAAAATAAAAATGTTTACCCGCAGTAGAAAATATTAACAAGCGTAGGAACTGACAAAATGTATATTACAAAAAAATAACGATGCAAGACGTTTTAAGCAGCAAAATTATACAGCAATGTTCCAAATTTCAAGTAAATACTTAGTTATCAGTCTACTATTTACTGAGGCTACCTTGGTCTAGTTTTAGTCTATAAAGGTTGATTAGAAATGAAGCGAAGAATACATTATTTGCAGATGGAAGAAGTAGGATTCATAATCTTACCTCGCAACAACCTTATAGGAAAATATCTGGAGATTTTTATATACCTAGTATCCAAGACATTGCGTTGCAATAATCCATTTTGCGTTGGCCAATAGCATTGCAGAACGCGTAGCCGTGCCAGACTGCCGTCCGGAATTGCGTCTCCATGTGAACCTAGCTTCATACTGTAATTGCCAAATGTTAGAGAGCTTATACTTCTATTGCCAAGGCCGCCGTATTCACTGCAAAACAAAATGACCCTACAAATTCAAGGTCTTACACTAATAGGAATACTCAAACGAAGAGTTCCGATGTATCGTTCCTACCAAACACTTCTTGATACAGATAGGGAATTAAATTACTTTCAAGATGCACACAGATGTCATGATATAAATAACTGCAGTAAGCATCTGCTCTGCTCACCCTAGCTATCGTATTTTTGCAATACAGACGACTGTATGTCTTAGGAACTCTCTAGAATTCTCGAGTTGCGTTGTCGCATCTCTACCATGTCCATATGCCCTATACATTAGTCATTTCGCGAACTAAGAGAAGGTGAACGGACAAAACTGTCTGGAACAAGAGAAATAACAAACAGTGTTCTTGGACGGACAGAAAGACGTTGTGGTGTAGCCCCATCTCTTCATCAGCTCTCTCGTTTCCTCTGAACAACAGATATCACTGGTACCAGGCCTGCTGTTCTTGTCAGGCGTGACGAAGGAGATGGTCTTGATGTTTACCAGGTCGTGAATTGGGAGAGTTTCGAGGATCTGAAAATGAAGAAACATAAAGGATGTGGTCACCTTTGCTTTAGCATTGCAAGGGATAATCGACTAACAATTCACAGGGTCTATAGTACGAAAATTTCCAGTCATAACGATATGAGCGAGTCTAAAAAGTACCGTTCTAAAACATCTTGGGTAGGTCGTTCAACAGCAATTCTTAGTGATTCTTTTCCAACTCATATCGTTCGTCTTACTAACATTTTGGCGAAAATCCGAATTTTTCATACTGTAGCAAGGTCAGATATAATCTTGTATGACAGTTAAACAGGGAGTCTATTAAAGACGAACCAATTGCGATTTCTGCATTAAATAAGGGGGCAATGAAAAAATGTCTCGAAATGAAGTCCCTCAATGTTTTGGAAAGCCCCTCTTTTTGATTGCAGATTCGAATTCTAAGAAACATTTCATGAAAAACCCATCATGCTTTTTTAGCTTTGCTCAGAGTTCGCACTACACGTGCTATATCCTATCTGTGCACATCTCCTCATCTTTGGGGAAGTATTGGGAAGTAGTTGTGACGGCCAGAGATGAGGTCGTATTTATGTGTCATTCAAGTGTTTCTGAGTTGATTCTGAATCACATGAGCCAAAATCGGTCCGAGATCTTCGACAGACTTAAATCTTGCTCTTCGGTCTTTCCTACAGCTCAGTTGAACATCAAACTCGGTAGGTACCTACTCCCTAACCTCATATCAATGGCAATTGTGAAACTGAGGGTAATAAGACTCGAGGTGGGGCCCCGTATGGGCCCATCCCATAAACACCTTGGTGCCTCTACAAATGTCTATCACCATAAAGCTAAGACATTATACAATCATTAAGGTTGTCACACACTATGCGGGAACTGGACAGGAAACAGCCATGGGCATGAGACACGGGTTGTATTTTTAAATTCTGTGTATCTGAATGGAGATAATCACACTAGGTGGGACGCGGCGGTCACGGCATGGGGTAGGCACAGGAAGGGTTACGCCAAGATCACTCTCGAAGGCAAAAACGGCGGTGCCTGGCACGGGACTTTCCCCCTCCACTTTCCAATGTTTACATTCCCCACATTCACCCTCGCTTGCAACGAGGGGAGCATGGCGAACGGCGGAAGAAGGGGAGTTGTGGAACATCTTGCCTAGTGTGGGTATAGGTGCAGGACGGGACAGGGGCAGCCGGCCAGCATCCCGCGGCATTTCCTGTCCTGTTCCCGCAGTGTGTGAGAACCTTTAGAGTAATTGCAACTTACCTGTTCCATGCAAATGGCCCTCAATAGGCCTTGTTAGGCGAAACTAGTTAAGACAATTGTCCAACCAGTTGGATAATTATTCAATTAATACTATAAAATTCACTAAAATAAATGAAAAGAATTAGTAGGACCTTAAGAGGTAATTTGACGTCATTCAATATCAGGAGGTCCATCGTAGTCGCGTTGAAGGCTCTCATCAAAGAAAATAGTGGGAAGCAAGGAACGGCTGTGAGAGTCCCATTTGGGAAGCTGGTGCGTGTCTGTATGTGAGTCTGAAAAGAAAAACGAAGTTGCAGCCATGCAGTATAAACAACATGAGCAAATTTCCAGAATTACGTTCTAATGAACGACGACCTCAAATGTCCTTAAAACTCAAATAATTTGTAATGAATTACCATCTTCCCCTACTGCTTCCAGGTCTACCAACGAAACAGAAGCTTAGAATTCACCTCTGTGAACACTCTTTGTCTCGATCCCCCTAGATCTGTGGTTCTCAACCTTTTGGGCTGCGCCACCTCAAAGCCATTACTGGTGGTTACCACTGCCTTTGCAGTTTGTCATTGATTTGAACTAATCTAGTCATGGCTCCAACTCTGACTCCACAGACAGACAATTTATTAAGTTTTCTCCATTTCTGATTCAATGGTGAGAGCTAGACCACACGATGAAGCAGAACCATATATTGAGGTGGGGGTGGGGCAGTACTTCAATCCTTTCTCCAGAAGGGATACTTCGGTTGGTGAAAATGATGTACCAGACAGGTTCTCCACTTTCTGGAAGAAGGTGGCACAAAGTTGGCTTCTGCTGGAGACTCACCTTTTTCATTTACCCTTTCTGCCAAACAAAAGTAGTCATGGCCAGCTCTTGAAACATGAAGTATAAATTATCTCGAGTAATGTCACAGACTTGAGTGGAATAAAAGCGCACAAAAAGGATTTTAAGGACAATAAGTGAGGTTCTAACTATTCTCTTCATTTGAACGAATTTATTCATGGCTCCAACTTTTACTCAACAGAAAGCCAATTTATTGCTACCCAAATGGAAGCATTTTATTGGCAGTAGGTACTTGAAATTTCGAAATAATTAAGAGTGATAGGCTGGGTAAATGTTTGACTGACTTCAGAAGTCTCCAAGTTTTTTTCTCTATTATTGCATTCATTTTTGAAACAGCTTGGTTCCTTCTGTCCTTTCTCGCCTAATAATCCCTTTCACTCTGCCTCCCCCTTTTAACGGTTTCTTTCACGTCAACAGCCAACCATAATCGACCACCTTTCCACTCAGGACTATATAACCTCACCTATCCAATGTATTTTCAGTTACTGTTTGTTACTGACGATGAGGTGATCACTGAAACCATATAATCGCTCTTTGTTGAAACACAAAATGCTTCAATAAATCCGGTGTTATTTGGACATATGCATCTTTGAACGGGCTCTAGAGTGATAGGCACTGAAGAGAAGCCACGAAAAATTCGCATTCGATAATGGCAGTTCCACTCATTTCCCCCTGTTTCATATTTTTATGTCTTTGTCATAATAATTATGTTCATTGGAAAAATGCTCATCGATCCCACACAGAAACTTCAACTGCTTCTGACAAAGCATCACCACAGCCACTCAGTTCTCAAGACTGGAAACACATTTTCACCATCTTACTATGAATCACATGGGACGCAAAAAACATGAGAGCAACCACCTACCAACTACACGACTAGTCTGACGATGAAATCACGTTCGTCGAATAAATCCTGAACCCCCGTCCCACAAAAATCGTTTTAGTACAGTTGAAACCGCCGTGAAACCGTATTTCTGACAGCATCCACCTTATTTTGGCTTGGGAGCGAAAGTGACCCACAACATGAGCTCGACCGTGTGACGGTATATGGGAATCCCGTCCATCTTGGATGCTGGCTCTTCCCGATCTTTTTGACACGCGGCTGAAGGGGCGGTTGATTCGCGGAAACGAATCATCAACTCCTGGAGGCAACGCGTTATAATCTAACCATTGTCTCCGGGGGCAGCTGTCACACTGCCTCCCTACCTTTCTAGAGGATGGAGAGGGGGAAACTACGCTGTATGGGCGGCGTAGTTAAACCCCTCATCCATTACAACCGTAATAACGACAGCGTCAGAGTTCGTGCTTTTGGTAGGCATAATATTATTATGGACGGTCAGGAATAGGTACGACCAAACAGAAGGTCTGGGGGATCGAGCCATAGCCTATAACTTGGCCCGGAACTTGCTAATCACAAAGAGACCACCCGCATGAAAATCCGTTCAGCCGTTTGACCCTGATGCTGTCACACACACACTCAAACTCACGAATTATACTATAATAGCTTTGTTTCAGCCAACGCGAGTTTTGTAATGAGTTCTGTGCACAACCCACTGCACACAAAAACTTTCTTCCAACCAAACCGAGCGTTAAAAAGGTTTTCTCTATATACACTAAGGTTTTTATCTATGAACTGTTCCAACCACGTCAGGTTCAGGAACTGAGTTTTCAGAGTCTCACAACTTGTCGCACCCGACTGGGGATGGGTTTTTTCCAACAGAACTGACGACAACTACTGTAACCTTCCCAAAATCACATTTCCCTCCAACTTTCACGTCAAACGGATCTTTCGTCTCTGTGGTACCTACTCAGCAATTTTTCAGCCCTAAAGTCATCACAGTTGTTTGGTACCTACGTTTCCAAGGTGTTCCAACCGATCAGTTCTCGAACTGGAACAGTTCTAAAACTCATCCCCACCCTTCAGAAAAACTGAAGTTTTGGTTTTCACTTTTAAAAACCAGTTCTGGTGGCTGTAACATACCTACCCAATAGAATTCTTGGACAGGTAGGAACGCTTCAAGATATTTAATGAGAAATGAGCGCATGTTTCAAGTGTTACTACAAAATTACATTGAAAATCGAAAATGAACAGCTTTGCATGCCTCTTCTTATTGAATTTCAGGGCTATTGTGGAAAATTTGCCAAATATGAGAAATCCTAACTTTTTGGTCGATTCTCAAGTGAAATTTCTAATCAAGCTTTGCCGGACAGTGGCAAGGAGAATTTTTAGATCTCGACCAATTCATATGACAAGGGACATTCTAAAATTTAAACGTTTTCTTCAATTCATAGGGCTTTGCAAAACTGCGCCTCAATAGGGAACCTACGCAAACTGAAAAATAACTACATGCATTTCTACTAACACCTGTTTCTTTGTGTGCTTACTGAGAGTCATTCCCCAGTGGACAAGACACACGTTGAACCAAGCACAACATCTCTCTTTAACAAGTTAACAAGGTTTAACAAGTGTTTCTTTAACAAGTTTTTCCCATTCAGTTCCAAATGATTTTGCCAGAACTTCCAGGCAAAAGTGTTCAATTTTATGTGTTCCACAGTGTAAATCACTCCGCAATAGTGTTCATCTCAAACATTTTATTAATTCTTCGACAAATTTCCAATGAGTTGGTGTGCCGTTGGCGGTGATACATCTTCATAAATAACACGAAATGGTGGTCTGCAATTCGTATTTTATCGCTTTTTCTGAAAAATGAGTCTACATCGTCATTTTTCCAGGAAAATAGAGAATTCTTTCGGATTTACAAAACCTATAGAAATAAGCGAAACAATATTCAATTTTTTTCTCTTCGAAAATTCGCGATAACTTACGTGAGACGCAGTGATATCCAAGGAAATGCAGCTGTGCGATGTGAACGCCCCGTGAGTGCCAGTTCTCAGCAGCTCAATTTCAACTGGGTTTGGTTGTATCTTCAAATTTCTCCACTCCAAGTGTCCAACGAGCCAATCAGCGTCAGACGAATGAGAATCTGCGCCACACTCGATCGCAACTCCATTTCTCTAAAATAAAGTGTACCTATTTTATGTGAATTTTCGTGTAAAACTGATCAAGGTGTTAGGTACAGTGGGTCAAGAATTTCCAGTAACTACGCGCACTTCAAAACTTTTTGATAAAAATCCGTTATGCAGAGCATTCTGAAACCCTCCTGATTGAAAAATGACATGATGTAAAACACACATGAGGTTACAACAGGTTTCCTGACTGCTTATATTTAAACTGTGCTCTTCGAGTTTCGGTCGGTTTCAACATTTCGGTATATTTGTCTACCATCTTCTAGAAGAACCACATTGACTAACACTGAACGAACGTAGGTACGTAAAATGACAGTTTGTAGGTACAGTTTTCCTCCTATGGGTCTCACCTGATTCTTTAAAATCTTGAGCAACTGTCGAGCGGGAGCAACGCTAGATACGTTGCTTACTGTCAGGTTATTAGGAGGTCGTATGTAGTATTTTCTGATGGTGTCAACAAGATCAGGGGAGTATTGAAGGCTTCCTTCGAAATCCCAAATCACGGAGTCGAGGTGTAGATATTGTCGTCCTGAAAAAAGTAAAGTCGAGACCGAACATTTATGAAAGTTACGAGTACGGAGGTACCTAACCGATATAAAGCTACTCGTATCATCATTCTACCCCTCAGAAGCAGAGCTTCTAATATGGGGATCGCCCAATTGCTTCAGACTATATTATGTACCAAAGGTTATTTACAAGTACTCCTTAACCAACCGAGTAATAATAGGAAGAAGTTGGAATCATCCTCATCTTAGATTCCTGATTCACAATCACGAATGATTTCTTTGCTTCCGTGGTTCCTTTGTAGTTTTTTACTTTAATCAAAGTGTCCAATATGACGTCATTTTGAAAGGGATATTTTTGTCCCGTTGAATAAGATTGACAGTATCCGTTTTGTCCACCACCTCGATTTTATGAAGGAGCCAATCCTTGCCATTGACCGTGAGGGATGATGATTCCGAATTCTTGGTGCAAACTGCTACAATGTTTGAGTTTCATTTCTCAGCTCTGCGATAGGTGTGTAGACTCTGATAATAAGGTATTCCAGTCATTCTTTCCCAAGGTATATTGCTTGGTGTTAATGAAAAAGGGGTCTGTTCATCAAGAAAATGTTCAACATAAAATGAGAGAAGCAAACAGAAATTGGGAGTTGGAAAAAAAGGCGGGTGTGACGTAGAAATAATTCACTGCCTCCTGAAGCTTCATAAAAACGCAGAGTATCGAGGACAAATTAAAACGGAATAAACTAGACCGAGATGGAAATCCAATAGCTCACATTTCCTCCAATGTAACATGACTACTTTTGAACGGTAAAGTAATGTTAGACCTTGATCGCCCCGATCCCTAAGGATACTACAGGTTCGTTCGGACAGAAAGTCCTGACTGCTGTATCCACACCACGCTTTTGTGCGTTCGGACAGCACCGGAACTGGTCCTGGATCAAGAGTTGGCGGTTCGGATAGACTGGAGTTTTTTTTTAGGACTGCTGATCTTGCACATGCGCACTCGATGCTTCTACTTCCAGCTTATGTGGAAGGTTACGGTGCTTCAGGTTATCCATTCGGTATCATCAGCGCATGTTTCTACAAACACAGTTATGGACTTAATCCTGGTTCTATCCCCTCATTTTCAGAACGCAGTTCCATCCTGGAGCCTCGAGGTAGATTTAGGAGCTTTTTTTACATCCAATATCTTTATTACGCATTTACTTCTTAGGGCCGATTTCACCAACATTTTTAATCACGGTTAGACGTAGATCGTAATCACGATTTCGTTAGATCGTAATCACGATTTATGTTCCTTAATCATGGTTAACAGAACTGTTCGATTCTACCACACTCGATTAACCATTAACCATGATTAAGAATGATTAATCGGCCGATTTTGGTCGATTAGCGTTCTTAACCACAATTAGACAGCCATTTTGGTTTATCATGCAACGAAACAACGTCAAATACACAGTGCTTTCTGATACTGATTTCGATATTATATACCTAGGATGCCTCGCGCATTAGTGCGTGCTTTCGAATTATCATTCCAAGATGAAGATGATATTTTTGGCCCTCCTAAATATATAAGGGAAAGGAGTGAAGATTTCATCGACTTATCAATGCGGTACAGACTATCACAACAACTGTTCTCAGCGTACTGGAACAAATAGAAGGCCGTCTAGAATACATGTATGACAAGGTTAGTACATTAATAGAAAATAATGTACATGTAACTATGTATTATTTTCGCTTGTGTTACTAGGAATTACAAGTTAGTGCGCATGTAGGTAAACCATGAGATGACAACTTTGAAATATTTAGGTGCGCACTTATACTAGACTGGACTTCTACACGCAATTGTTTTTTTCATAATATCATAATAAATAAAGTAATCTGTAGGTAACATTTTTAAAGTAGGTGCTAACAGTGTATCTAGAGGGATAGGAAGTAATGCCTTTCATAACAAGGTTATTCTTTGCAAATCTTCTTGCTTTTTTATCTTTAATCATTACGCCCAAAAACGTTTGGAAATATATATTATAAAGCCACAGGAATTTTTAGTATTTATGTATCAATTTGGCAATATTGGAATGTACCTATTTCAATGGCGTAGCCGGGGGGGGGGGGGGGGGGGGGGTTAGTGGGGGTCATAACCCCCCCCCCCATTTGCTCGAAAACCTTATCACAAATTAAAATTAAATCATAAGAATAGTCCATCACAAAAGTAACAAACAAATACAACAATCAGATTAAACAGTATAACACGAAATATGACTGAAAAGTTAAATAATATTACGTTTATTTGATTACAAACTAACTGTCCCAAAAATTTGACCCACTCCTTTTGACAAAAATATTTATCGAAATAGTCCCTCACCGTCATCATCCCACACTTCAGGTGAATAATAAAACAGAATAATGATTAATCCCAATTGTTGACCCCAAAAAGTCCTAATTAGACCCCCATTCTGTGTGAAAAACAACTGAAATGGTATTTTTCTGTCTTAACTCATCCTTCCATACCACTTTCAGTGATTTTATATATATCAATTTTAGCAGTTTTTACTAATTTTTGAAACCTAAACACTCAAATTTGACTCCCTTCGAATTTTTGAAAATTGGTCATCCTTTTGTAGGTATGGCAATAAGAACATTTTGGCGAAATTTGGTATTTTTATCATATACCCAAGGTCAGATATCGTCTGCAGAGACACATACGTATACATTTTTGTTAAATTCTAGGGATGAAATCAGGATGCTCTGAAACGGATACGCCCATAAAATAATTTCAAAAACTTCTGTTCTGAAAATTTTGGACCCATTGCAATATCTTCATTTTCCATGCAAATTAGCGAATTGCCAAATAATGTTTTATTTCATTAGTTTATCATACCTAACGTTATCTGTAATATTTAGTGCTTTGTTAAATTTAATTTGAGTCAGCTTTGTTTGTAATTTCAAACCTTATTAGCGAACTTTCAAAGAAAATGAAGCTATTGCGATGGGTAACATTTTCAGAACATGAATTTTTGAAATATTTTTATAGGCAAATCCGTTTCAGAGCATCGTCAGTTCATTCCTAGATTTTAACAAAAATGTGTATACCTATTATGTATATATATGTGCCACTCCAGATGATATCTGTCCTTGGGTACATGATAAAAATTCCAAATTTCTCCAAAACTTTTGTATTGCCAAACAAAAGGATGAGTTCGAAGATTAGCGATTTTCAAAAATTCCAATGGGGGTCAAATCTGAGTTTTTAGGGCTCAAAAGTCGGTAAAAACGGCTAAAATTGCAAAGAATTGATATAAATCACTGGATGGTACGTAAGGATGAGTAAAGACGGAAAAATACAATTTAAGTTTTTTCACACAGAATAGAGGTCAGATTTTGATTTTTGGGGGTAAAAAGTTGATATTAATGGCTAAAATCAATATTAATTAACCTGGCGTTGTGTGGGACGAATAATCACGATGGAGGGACTATCTCGATGCTAAAACTATTTTTCTAAAAACAAGTGGGTCAAATTTGACTTCATTGGGGTCAAACACCGGCAAAAATGGCTAAAATCACGAAAAATTATATAATTTAAAGAATAGTGGTATGGTTTCTCGCTATATCATGTTTTTCACAACAGCAGGAATATTTATTCGAAAATTTGCTCTTATAGCCATGCTGCATGACAGGAACTTCCGACTGCTATTTCCGATAACCCCCCCCCCCCCCCATTCAACAATCCTGGCTACGCCACTGACCTATTTATATAATGAAAACCAAAATGTATTTTCGTAGACGCTGAGTAATTGATCTATTACCTATTATGATTATTTCTTTCCAGAATGGCAAGACAACTACATGGAAATGGAGAGGATGAATAATGAAAGGCGAATTCGAGTTTTCACTTTGTATTGTTCTAATAAACTAGCTGTGTTGCCCGTCGCCGACGGGTAGAACTCGGGGTGGGTCCATCTGACTTTGTTACCTCTCGCAGAAGTAAACCTCCTTATGTCCTTCCCTGGTCTTAGAAACATTTAAATACGCGAGATGGGTTCGATCCATTGAGCCGTTTTCGAGAATTTAATTTTTTTATGTTTCGGCCTCCCTATAAACCCCCACCCCTATCCATCGGATCCGGAAGTAAACCCCCCTATGTCCTTCCCTGGTCATATAAACATTCAAATACGCGAGATGGGTTCGATCCATTGAGCCGTTTTGGCGTGATTGAAAGACAAACAGACAGACACCACGAAAATCACCTGTAAATTTAGTTATATAGATAAAATTTAGATAACTTGCGGCGGAACAGCGGAAATCCATAGCAAAAAACTACAGGATAAAAATAGAAATAGTCTATTTCCACGTAAACGAACAAACTGTAGACCGGTTTCGGTTGTTACAACATCATCAGTACACGATAGAATGAAACTACTGGAACTTGAGCTCCTATTTATACAACTCGAGTGAATAGTAGTGCAATCTCATTGGCTGTTGAGGCCAAGGAAGTGAAAGGGAGGTGGAGCCTGATTGGCTGGAATGCAACACTATGGTACATTCTGATTGGAAAGGAGGTAGGACAAAAGAAAAACGAAACAAACGCCATGAAGTGATACTAACCAAGCTTACAGAAATAAATCGATCAAAGGTGAATGATTTTGGAAATTTATTTCATTTACAGAAGAGCCTAACTTATGAATTTTCAGTATTTCCAATTGTTCCACCAATGCATCCAGTTTCGAACCTTAATTACAAAGATGAACTATTTCAACTGATGAATTGTTCCTATCAATACTGAAGTTAAATCCATGACCCTCCTCCCTTAAATGATTAGCAAAAGCCGAATTACCAGAACCATCCCTAAAACATCGTAGGTGTTCCCTTAATCTTTCCCTGAATGTACGTCCCGTTTGACCACAATATTTAACTCCACAACCACATTTCAAAAGATAAACCCCACTCCTATCCTCTAACGGAATTTTATCTTTTACATTACCCAAAATTTTATTCAGAGAATTTTGAGAATACGAGTAAAACCCCACCTTTAAACCCTCTCTTTTCAATTATATTTCCTAGTTTCTGTGATATCCCTCCATAGGTGTAACAACCGAAACCTGTCTACAGTTTGTTAGTTTACGTGGAAGTAGACTATTTCTATTTTTATCCTGCAGTTTTTTGCTAATAAATAAAGCCTTTTTAATTGACTTCATTTCTCAATCACCCAACCTTTGGCAAGTTGTAACAGTGTGGGCTGTTCTCGATACAGTTTTTCTTCCGGTGGAGATGGGATCGGTTTGGGGAAGCCTAATCGATATCCCTTCTTAACCGGTGATAATCTCACTGGTCTAGGAGGGGGACCCCACTGTTACACTCTGACTTGTGACTCCTAGACCAGCGAGATTATCACCGGTTAAGAAGGGATATCGATTAGGCTTCCCCAAACCGATCCCATCACCAACGGAAGAAAAAAATGTATCCAGAATAGCCCACACTGTTACACTCCTCCCCACATGACATACTTCAGGGCAGCAGAAGTATGAGAGGGGAAAGGGGGAATGAAAAGTAGTATGAAGTTCTGGTACAGGAAAATACATCTGAACAACTTCAAGGTGACTAACCTCCATCTTAATGGTACTACCTCAATAATATTTTACTGGTGTAGAACAAAGCTCCTACGTACGAGTATTGGCGGATAATGTTGTCAGAGGTTGTTGTCCAGTGAATTCTGCTCATCTGGGCAGCCTCTAGGTCAGTGGTTCTCAACCTTTTTAGACCTGCCGCCCCCTTTGGGAGTTGAACATTTTTCAACGCCCACCTAATGTGAAAATCCTTAAGTCTGGGTGTGGAAAGGGGGGGGGGGTCCAAATAATGAAATTCGATTTAAAGGAATAATGTAATTGAATTGACGATTAAAACAGAAAGTAATTTACAAAAATAATAGTACTTGTTATGAATGTAATACAAACAGCTGTGTGTGGGATTGTTGTGGTTCGGAGCCAATTTCTTAAAATGAGATTCAATGTTAGTGAGATGAAGGCGCAAGTCTCATTTACTAGATGTCGAGTCGATTTCTTTTAGCCGGCCGAAAAACGTCACGACATGAAAAAGCGACCCAAAAAACGTTACTGGTGTCTCATCAACTGTTTCGAATTGCCTTTCCTTTTCATCGTCGTTGCTCCGTTGGTACCAGATATTCCGTGCAAATTTCGAAGAGCTATAAAAAACGGGGTGGTGAAAGGGAGGTTCCGACACAACTTTCAACCAGTACGGTTGTGAGACGCATGGGTAAAAATGGATTCTAACATTAGGACCTCCATTTAGGAACCCCTAGAACACGATGCGAAAATCTCCATCAAAATCGGTCCAGCCGTTTAGAAGTTGGGTACAACTGACCTTTTACCTTTGCTCAGAATCGTCGCATTATCGGTATTATGAGCATGAGCACGTACACACCATGTTTCACAGTTTCATTCGAACGAACTAAATCACTGGGAGGCAATTAAAAGTTTTTTTGACGACAGTCCGCACTTCAGCTTAGAGGTAACTGAAATTAGCCTGGAGCCAAAATTCCGTGAGCCTACCACCATCCTGGATCTACAATATTTCCTGAATCTCAACCTCTGTTATCTCAATGTGCACAGAGGATTCATGACCCATTGAGGACAAAATATCCTCAAAACGTTCAGAAAAGGTCTTACGCAAAGACTCCACAGACAGACAGTTTCATCAAAGCGATTTCAATATTCTTATGCAGGATACTATTCACTATTCTTATCCGACAGGATTGAAAACTGGCAAATCACAACAGATTTCGTTTTTATGAAATTGAGTTCACCACCTTGAAGTTGCGAATTGATTCCATTGAATTTGGCGAATTTATCGGTCAAGTAAGCAACATCGATTATAAATTGTACCTAGGTATCAGCCTCTCAGATGTACCTAAACGCATCTCAAGCACAGAATCGAAAAGATTCCTGAACCTTTTGACTGTTCAGGCAGGCGCCTTTTGAGAGTCAATATATAAACACGCTCACCGCCCCCCTACCGCCCAAAACAAGTTCGCCGCTCCTCAGTATCCCTCCACGTTATCGTCCCTCGTTGAGAACCACTGCTCTAGGTGATCAACCACCATCGTTGGGATGGAAAAACTATTGGGACTTGTCAATTGGGACATGGCATCAATCGCCTTCTAATGAGCTCAGTATACTTATTTTAATTATACTGACACTCTAAAGGGGGGAGAGGGGGTGGGGAAGCCAATAGATGTATGTATTATCAAAGGGACAGGTTGTAGGGAAACCTTTGGGCTTATCCTTCTGGTAAGCCCACAAATGTGGATGGAGTATGGTGAAGTGCTCAGCTCATACTACCGAATCACCCTCTGCTACCATGTGACAAACAGTAACAGTGGGGGTGGATCCTCAAGAGTCCCCCTCCTAGACCAGCGAGATTATCACCGGTTAAGAAGGGATATCGATTAGGATTCCCCAAACCGATCCCGTCTCCACTGGAAGAAAAAATGTCCACAATTTTCTTGCACTCAACATTGTAGTATATTTGTTTACGAGCTCTACAAGTAAATTTTCATTCAACACCTCGAAAGCTGGATCCCCCTTCCTTTTTTAGGGGTTCATTATTATTGTTATCACTCACCATAGAAATGGCATAGAAAACAAACACTACAATGACAGGCGATTGGGTCTTGACAGCACTAAATAACCTGGTTTTGTTATAACCTCAACACACCACTGCCTTGTTGATACGGAACATACAGCATCCATGAGGGCGTTAATCATGTTTAGTGAAGTGACTTGTGCTTAGCGTAAACAAGATTCCAGGACTATTAGAACTATTCCCAAACGATCCTGGACTGTCCGAACAGCTGACTCTTGATACACAAAGGGGAGGTGTGGCTTGGATAAACAGTCAGGAACAGTCCACGACTGTATGTCCTAAACGAACATCCATTCGAGTAGGTCTGTTATCGTTTTCTCTTCAGCTGTCGACTCATTCTTGGTGCAGGGATGTGTGCTGCTGACATCCAACAGATAAACACGTGTCGGCAATAAAGAAATGCCGGATCCCAACAGATGTCGATACCCTACGCTCATTCTTAGGAATGGTTACGTTTTATATTAAATTCATACCAAATGCTGCAAAAATTCTGGAACCATTATATTATTTACTACGTCAAGATGTCAAATGGGAGTGGACACGTCACTGCAACCAAGCATTCAATAAAATGAAAGATTCTCTGACTTCGCAGTCAGTGCTCTCACATTTTGATCCAGCTCTACCCTTAAGATTGACAGTTGACGCACCTAAAGCTGTGGGGGCCGTACTTTCGCAGACCTACCCAGATGGCACTGACCACCCTATTGCCTATGCATCGAAATTGCTGTCAGGTGCCCAAAGAAAGTATCCTCAAATTGAACGAGAAGCATTCGCAATAATATATGGTATCCAGCGTTTCAAAGACTATTTGTTTGGCAAGCAGTTTGAACTGATCACAGACCATTGGTTCATATATTTGGTGAGAAAAAAGGCATGCCAATATAATTATGCTGCCAATCGGCTCCAAAGGTGTCCTTACTATCAGGATACAACTATAAAGTGACATGTGTGAAATCTAAGGAGAACTGCGCAGATTTCCTCTCTAGAATGGAAGTCCGAAGTCAAGATTCAACCCCAGAAGAATGTTTTGACAAGATCTCTTATTTGAATTTTGTCCAAGAAAATTGTCCATTTCGGATTAATTGGCGAGCCGTTCAGGAGCAAACAAGAATAGACCCAATTTTGTCAAGAGTTGTGTCGCAAATAATGAGAAATGGGTTGGGTACCAGAGAAAGAAGAAAATTTCAAGGACTATGTACGAAGGCACCGAGAACTGACTACAGATCATGGATGTTTAATCCTGGGCTACAGAGTGGTTATTCCAACGAAGTTTAGACCAGCTATATTGAAAGAACTACACTCTAGCCATTTAGGAGCGACAAAGATGAAGTCTTTTGCTCGAGGGTACCTGTGCTGGCCCGGATTAGACCAAGATATTGAAAGGACAGCCAATACCTGTACCATATGTTGCAGCCAAAGAGGATCCCCTCCAAAAGCAGTTCTTAGAACGTGGCCACACCATGTAACCCCGTGGACTAGAATACACACTGATTTTCTTGGACCAGTTAAACAAAAAATCAATTTATTAGTTATTTTTGACGCAACTTCAAAGTGGATTGAAGCATTTTTCGTGAACTCAATGACAGCCTCAGTAGTCACTGAAAAACTGACGGGAACGTCAAGAAATGCAGACATTTCTTGGTGATCTAGGAATCCAGCACTTGACAGGATATTCCACCCACAATCCAATGGGGGCAGAGAGCGCCGTCAAGATTGTAAAGAGATTTTTGTTGAAGGCCCTTGCAGACAAAGGATCAACCACACTATCTCAAGCACTGAACAAATTCCTGTTCCAGTATCGCATGACTGAAAATGAAGCGATGGGCGAGTCCCCAGCCCATATATTACTGTGACAACATCCACGAACGATTTTTGATCACCTGCTACCCAGATCAAAGGACATCGCGACCGACAGACAAGCAAAAATGATAGCCCAAGGCGGTAGCAGAGCTCAGTCATTCGGAATGAATGAGGCAGTCTGGGCAAGAGACTACCGACAAGGGAACCCGAAATGGACTCAAGCAGGGATATGTCGAGTACTGGGTACACAAATGCACGAATTGGCGACTGAGGGGGGGGGGGGGGGGGCAAGGTGGAAACGCCATCTGGATCAACTGTGGGCAAGGGAGCCAGAACTGTCTGAGACACCCGAAAAGACAAGACCAGTACCACGGGATGGTGAGATGCTCGACGGTAGGACACAAGTGATTCAGCAGGACTATCCCTACCAACAGTCCATAAGTCAAGCTGGTGAACCTGAATCAGGCGATGGGCAAACACTTCAGGCAACTGCGCCTCAGACCAGTACAACCTCAACGCCTCGGACCAGTAGAACCTCAACCGGGACAAGTGACTTCCAGGGGTTCCCCTCACCGGAGGTAACTCAGCCGAACACTGCAAGGCCTCAGAAGGTCAGAAGACAGCCGGATTGGTTCCAACATCAACCATAATTAGTTAACGACTGTGATAATTCAATTAAATATTTGTGACAGCATTTCTAGAAGATTATGGTTATTTAATTTTTTTAAAGGGAAGATGTTATGGAGTGAGCGACTTTTGTAATGACGTAGGCACATCAAGTGTAACCTACATCACAGAAGGCTATAAGTCACAAGATATACGTTTTACATAGTGAATGTGCAGTATTAAAGCGGGTTTTAATGAGAAAAACCAACAGCTAAAATGTTCGTTAATATTTTTGAGTCATCATGCTGCAGTTGCGACGATGGTACGCAACCCGTAGACAAGATTCCGGCCCCTACGAACATTGGCAATATTTTCCGGTTTCGATGCTCGATTTCTATTCTCTCAAGTAAGCTTCTATAGAAAAATCAGCTTCCTAGGTCCATCGCTAGGTGAATAACTATCGAAAATAAAACAATAAAGGTTAAAATCGCCGTTGAAATAATTATGACAGTTCCATAAATCACTCTTCTTTCAGTCACTCAAATGAATATGTTCAAAATCGATCTAGCCGTTTTGAAGGCGAGTCAAAAAATCAGCTAACAACTGAGTTTTTCACTTACTCTACTCGAAGTGTACCTAGGTAAATATATTTATGAAAGTACCTATCGCAATTACTCTGAAAAAATATTTCTGGAGTTCGCCCCGTTTGAGTTTTCACACAATTGATACCATATACCTATGTTTTATAAAATTGTATGCATGTACTAAATGTGAGGATGTCTGCAATCCATAACTATACCTACCTACCCTCATAATCATCATCTACTATCACTATCATAACATTATGACCACCAGGATGAGGGATGACCGTCGAGCTAAAGGACACCAAATTATAAATGAATATAATATGGTTATGAAATATTCAAGAAAAAAAGTAGGTATGAACTTACTTTTCAAGTCGATGGACATAACCAGCAGCAACATAACAATCGTGAAAGTGCTGAAGAAAATGCAGAACGGTCTGCACCATCCTTTGACAGGACCACTAGGAAAACATAAGCTAACGAGTCGCTGTATGCCGCATGATTGATTTTGGATCCACACTGTCTTTTTCATGCTTAATAACGAATCACATTAATATTAAATTGACAAGCATTTGCGCGTTTTCAAGAGCAACAAGTACCTACCACAACACCGCAAGTCAGAAGCCACAACCCACAAGCACAACACAAGGTTGCTGTTGTTGTTGTTTTCTTGAATGCCGCGATGGTTTAGCTAGCGGTTGCATTGTTTCTTCTTGTTTCAGGTGATGAATATGCAAGGTGGGTGATGGTAGGGATTGTCCAGGAAGTTTCTAAAGGTGAGAAGTGTATTTGAAGTCTGAAGGTAAATGAGAGTTCGTTTCGGCAGTCGAATCAGAACCTTAGTTCTAGAAGGGTAGGTGGTAGAGCGTACCCTTGGTAGAATAAATATACAGCATATCTGCTAGCTCTTTGGTGGGCTCCATGTTTCCAGGGGCTAGCTATTTTTTAAGGAAAGCTATAGATCAGAATTTAGTTTTTGCACTTTAGGGGAGAGAAACTCGTAGGTATATGATACACTGTGTCACGGTTGTGGAATGCGGGCATGGAGGTAATTATAATGTGAGCCATGTCCTGAATTTCACTTCTTCTGCATTTGTCACAAATTTAAGAATCAATTTTTTTTTTCATTAGGACCCAAAATATTTTGTTCTGCCCCAACACTGCACTGTAGGTTCATTGTTCAACCCTTTTTCTCTTCTTGAAATGATAGCCATCCCACTGGTCCTTGAGCGAATGAGGAATGACATTCATTCCTTGGATTTAGTGACTCCAAGTCAGCATTCGATAATCTCGCATGTCTTCAAGGTGGTGATAATCCCTCACACATCGTCCAACGAATTATAAGAGCCACTCTGAACCTAAAAAGAGAAGGAGCCACGTGATATTTCAGTGGATACCAAGCCATTGCCACATCAACGGAAATGCATTATTGACAGAATGGTATGAACATACCTAACTGATTCAGACAGACCAAGTTGGCATTGTTGAACAAAGACTTAGTGACTAAGCTGAAACAACGCAAACTGTATAATTGGACTGAATCTTACAGCACAATGACAATAGATAGAGGAGACTGGACTGACAACATATTATTTCCTGCTCCCAACCCGACTCCCTGGTATAAAAACCTTACCGCCTCCCCTGCATTTCTTACAACCATCAATCCCCTTCTCACACGCCATGGGAAAACCTTATTCTTTCAACATCTGACTAGACACAGAGACTCTCCTTACTGCCCCCAACTAAACCAAACCTGCGACAAAGACCATTTACCCAACTACTGTCCCAAACACATCACAACTAGATGACAGCTATTTGAAGACTCTCCACATCACAGAATTGACTATACAAGAACACCTCATGAACGACCACTCGGCAGAAAGCCTCCGTACAATCTACCGATGCCTTGGGGAGACCGGGGCAACATGAACCAGGGGCAAGACGAATCAACCGCCATTTTGAGTATTTAAAATGAGGGAAATTTGATTTCTCCCTCATTAAGGGGTTGGCAACACTGGAGCTTCCTTGTAAAGTTGTTGATAGTGGACAAGCAGCAGTTCAGAGGAGTGTCTCCAGCCCCATGACACTGGTGCTAGTTCACGGTTCTGCTACTAACGACCAGTATTCGCTGCGATCGCACGTCTTCTCCCTACCCCACCCTACCACCCACCACCTCATGCAGACGCTCCGACTCCGTTCTCCTGTTCTGTGTCCGTTCCGCCATTAGTATTTTCTTGTTTCTCACATACGATTTCATCACTACAATTTTTACGTTTTAACCACAGAAAACTACCTACTGTACTACATTTTAACGCGCAAGGAGGTTTTCATTCCTTTAATTCTTTTTTTTTTGTTTTCTGAGAAGAAACCCCTATTGTAAGTTCACCACACAAACTTACAGAAACTTTCTACGTTAACGTGCGACGAGGTTAGTAATAAAAGTTACGTCGGTAATGGCTCGTGAAATGTGAAAATACTGCTTTCGTGTACGGAATTCGTATTTTTCATTAACTGAAGTCATTCGTTTTCTAGATAAGTATGAGTTGGGTTGTGAATTTAAAGTGCGCCGCTATCGGATGTGACGTTCGATATAACACTCATCCAACAGCTTCCTTTTTTTGCTTTCCCGTCCCGAATGTGACCAATTAAATTAATGATATCAACTATCCACGAGCTGTGATGTCAATGTATGTTCGAATTGTAATAACTAGTCAATCAATATTGACGATGGTCAAACAATTTCATTGTGACAACTATAGATAATTAGAATGCAATTAAATTAATGATATCAACTATCCACGAACTGTGATGTCAATATTGACAAAAAATAGGTATCACTTGCAAAAAAATGAAAGTCAATAACGATTATTCGAAATTTTGGCACACATTCATCAATGAAGAACTGGCTCAGAACAAGTAAATTTATGTGAAAAAACAGGTGGATGATGTGTGTCGTGTTATCCTCCCGGAATGCCACTCAATGTACATACTAAGACTGTCCCGATGAACAGAAAGAACCTAGGGACTGTGATATTGAGAGGCTGGGCTGATCTCACTAACTGATTTTGGCAGAGTTCTGCTACCACTCCCAAAGGGGAGAAAATTTAAAATATAGGCAAAATAAAATCTGGAAAAGGGAAAAAAGAAGAGAGCTGAATAAGGGAAAATGAAAAGAATCTATTTTGCGAAACGCAGTGGAAGAAATTAATTAAAAAACCTCCTGCTCTGAGAATGAAAATGAATAAAAAAGAAATAATATACCTTGGAAAAATACTGAAAAGAAGAAAAGAAATTAGGCACTGACTCTACAAGAACTGAATAAAGGAAAGCGAACCCGAAACTGGGAAAATAATGAAAATTGGAAAAATTACTGAGAAAAGAGGGCGTTTTAAAAGGAAGGAGGTCGCGTCACTTGCACTCAAGGTGAAGGCTAGGTGGAAACTATCTATTAGGTCAGCCAGCCGACCGATTGAGGCGGAAGTCTTCGAGGAGTGGGGACGCTGTGTTGCTGTCCACTCGCAAGGGGAAGTGCATGATTATATGCAAGATATTATGGTTCGGGGAATGCACGGGGACCGTGACACTCCCCCCCTGAAACCAGTGCTGTACCCTGAAGGGGTAGGCACTGGTCGTGTTCCGTCCAGCGACCCCCTGTGGTGGCGATGGCACGCAGGCCGCCTATGCCGATCGCTGGATGGACTAAAAGGAAGAAATTAGTAAATTAAAGAGGTTTGCGGTTAGGGGCGGGAAGGGATGTGAAGAATACGAAAGTGCCTTTACAATGTATGGTTCGTGAAGTTGCATGGCCTAAATGGACTTGAAAAAAGAGATACGGAAGTGGCCAGAAAAAACAGAGCGTAAATGCGGAGGGTTGCAATACAACGGAGATACATACAGAACATTCCCTTAAAAAAAAAATACTGTGTGTAGATGTGACGCCTAACAGCAAACATAGTGTTTCTTCCTTTCTGGTGTAGCAGTAATAAACAAGTGAATTTGGGCTGTCGCGATATTGAGAAATTAATGGTATTGTATTTGGTAATGAAGTTTGAGGAAGATTGATTTGGAGAAGATTTTTACGCGGAGGATGATGGGGATAAAACCGTGTGTAGAGGCAGTCCTGATGTTCGGGCTGCGACCGCAGTCGGATGAAAACCCCATTGGTTTAGGTGGAGGAGTGAGTCGTGATGTGTGGCCACGTGGCGTCACCATGAGTGGTGTACCTGGTGACAAAAGCACATGGCATTAGATGGATTGTATAGTGAGGAGTGGATATGATGTTCGTGGAACGAATATTGGACGATGCAGATGATGAAAGAGGGGACAAATGGAATATATGGGTCCTTATGGAAGGATATAAGATATAATAAGATATACAAGAATATAAGATATATCTATATATATGTAAGATATCATGGGGATGCCCTACGGAACAACTTCAGCTGGCTAACATGCTGCCTCTTAGTGTCCGTAGGATCTGCCACATTTCGTAATTCATAGGTGACAGGTGAGAGCACGTTGGTGATGATATAAGGATCGGTATAATGGTATGAAATTTTCTGATTAATATTATCAATGGCTGAACTAAGAATGTAACTTTTAATTAAGCATTGGTCACCCACAACAAACTGAGTGTGGTGGTGGCGACGGTCGTAATATTTCTGCTGTAATTTACGAGCAGCAGCGGCATTAGAATAAGCTTTAGACCATAATGCTGTTTGGTCCATAGTAGCCGCATCCCGGGGAACACCCCAGATCAAATGAAGAGGGGTCTGAATGTCACGACCCAGAAATAAGCGTGCAGGAGAAAATAAAGTTGATGTGTGTTTGACGCTATTAATGGACAACTGGAAATTATAAATCTTATCATCCCACTTAACCTGATTTTCTGCGTGGAACGCGGTGATTGCTGACTTCACGTCCTGGATCACTCACTCTGCCTTGTTCGGAGAATGGTAGTGGCGTGGGAGAAGTTTGTTGTTAATGCCGTTCGTCAATAGGAAGTTCTTGAATTCGTGGCTCGTGAACACGCTGCCATTGTCGTTGATGATATACTTCGGGTAGCCGTAGTGACATAAAACATTGTTACAGATATTATTAATGATCAGTTTAGAAGTTTGTTTCCTTAGCGGAAGCAAAATGACATAATTGGAGAAGGCGTCGACCAAAATCAGTAAAAATTTATGGCCCGCCGCACTGCGGGGAAAATGGGCTACATCCATGTACATCGCCTCCATAGGGTAAGAGTACCTACTGGTAGCTAGATAACTGTCCTGCAGTGTGCTGTAAGTGTTTTGTGTGTGCACACATTAGACATTTAGATACATATTCACGTACGGACATATGAAGATTCGGATAGTAAAAATAAGTTTGTATACGAGACAGTGTTTTTGTAACCCCCATGTGTGATCCAAGTACAGAATTATGAAAATATTGGATCACATATTGTAAAGTCGACTTTGGTAAATATATTACCTACGTTTTAAATTATGGAGTGTGTAATATAAAATATCGTCCTGTGAGAGAAAAGAATCATTAGAGGTCGGTGCATTTTGCACACTTTGGATTATAGGTCCGAGAGTTGGGTCCTCTCTTTGAAGCTGAGACAAATTTTCGAAGAAGATAGGGTATTGCTGTAGGACAGTGAGGTGATTCACTGTCGGAGGATCAGTTGGGGTAATGTTGAAAGCAGGAGCGTAGCGTGGCTCTGGAATGGAGGGTACCGCACTCCATCCCCCCCCCCCCCGCAAAATATCCCAAGTCTCCTACTGAATTTACCTACGCACATTATTCACTTCAACCAAGACAGAAAAGTAAAGCAGTTCTTAGCAAGCTATTTCCTCAAGGGAATTGTACAGTGTTATTAGAGATATTTGAAAATCCGGTACTCCATGAATTTGTTTCAGTTGAAAACAGCAAGCACGGAAAACAGTACAAAAAATTATTGGAACTACAGCCGGATAACCATTGATACCTATTGTAGTTTTCGGTTGAAAAATATCACGATTACGTTCTTTTACGACTGCCGACAGGTTTGGAAGCGGGGAAGTTGAACGGCCCAACCTGATGATCTCACATTTCTGTACAAAATTACGTGAAATGAACGATCGACTAACTAAGGAACAATTCACGCAACATCTATCCATTTTCGAAGCGGAAAGCAGCAAAAAAGTCGCGTAAAAAACAAGTTGACACTATCAAGAAAACGATGGAGTGAAACAAAAACGAACAATAAACCAAGCCACAAAAACGAACAACACAGAACCTTCCGACATAACCATTCAACTTCGGGCTCCTAAACAAATCGATTATACCTACCAGCTTCGATAGCATCGAGAAAATCAGGCGTGATCACGAGAGTACTACAGAACCACACAAAGAGAGAGAGAGAGAGAGAGAGAGAGAATTTATTTCCACAACAAATTTACAATACATGAAATTAGTTGGTACATATCTACTGCAAAATTTAAAAAAAAAATCCAAAGAAAATTTACGAACTAAGTAATATATTAAAAGGAACACATTTGGATATTTAAAAAGTGAAAAATAATAGAAGGTTTAAGTAGGCACGAATAAATTGAAAATATAATGTATGTATAAGATATCAGTGAATCAGTGAAAGAAATAATATTATATATTATTAGTTATATTGGAATGTGGAACCCACAAGGCAAAACAGCCAGGGTGTGGGGATAGTACTATTGAATAATTTAAATTTAAATGGCCGCGATTTATTGAGTGAGCAGGTGGAAATAGTTTCTATTCAATTAATGGAATTATTTTAGTTATCATGTGGGATAATTTCAGATGAAAGGGAATTGCTTAGAGGAAAAATTTAGTTAGCTCATGAGAAGTTAAATTTGAAATATAATTTTTGATTGAAGATTTTTGTCTGTAAGAAGGTTTGTCAAGTGATATTAAGTTATAAGGGATGCTGTTAAAAAGTTTAGGGCAAATGAATGTTATGTGGCGAATTCCTAGTTTACTATTACATTGGGGAATGTGAAATGTATTGTTTCTCTTAGTTGTTTTATTCAAAATGTTTTTTTTAAAGAGGGTTTGATTGTTCAGGAGATATTTAAGAGCTTGGATTAGGTATAATTTCCTGACGCTGAGAATGTTGCTATCCTGAAATAATTGGGCTGACGGGAATCTCATATTTTTATTCAACATAACTTTGATAAGTTTTTTTTGTATGTTTTCTAGAGGTTGCAAATGGGTGTCGTAAACCCCACCCCAGGCTGTTATGCCGTACATTACATGAGATTGCACTAATGCATAGTAGAGAGAATAAAGAATAGGAATTTTAAAGAGATTTCTGGTTCTATAAAATACGTAAGTGACACTCCTGAGTTTGCATACTAGAGACTGAACGTGATTTTGCCAGCGAAGTTGCGAATCAATTTTTATGCCTAAGTATTTAGCATGCATAGCTTTTTTTATCGGGGAACAATTACAGTCTTGATATTCAGAGGGAGTGCAGGATGCTGAATGGAATTTCAAGTTAAGATTTTCAGATGGGGCACTAGTTTTGTAATTATAGAAAGGCACGTAGATAGTTTTGTTAAAGTTCAACGACAACCCATTTGCTCGGAACCATTGCAATGCTTTTGACATGCACTGGTTTGCTTTGAGGTACACATCACTCCATGTGTCACCGGCAACGCAAATTGCCGTATCATCTGCGAAGGTTATAATGGACCCTTCTAATCTAATTTTGCAGAATTCATTAATGTATAACAAAAACAATATTGGTCCAAGAACCGTTCCCTGAGGTACACCACTTGTTATGTGTAATTCTTTACTAATGGTTTGGTTTAATTTAACACACTGTCTTCTGTTGCTCAGATAATCTCTGAAAAAATGTAAACAGCTTTCTTGGACACCAATATCGTTGAGTTTCTTTAGGAGCAACTTATGGTTGACAACATCAAAAGCCTTGCGTATGTCTAAAAAGACAACTAAAGTATGTTTTTTCTTGTCAAGAGTCAGGTATAGTTGAGTTACAAGGTTATTGATGGCGTCTTCAGCATTCTTTGACTGTTGGAAACCGTACTGGTTTGTTGCAAGAACTTTTTCATCCTCAAGAAATATGAGAATCCTGGTCTTAACGCATTTTTCCAAAACTTTTGCCAGATGTGGTAATAATGAAATTGGCCGATAATTATCAGGTTTAGATGTCTCGCCACTTTTGTACAGAGGGGTAATGATGGACATTTTGAAACTGCTGGGGAAAATTCCTTGATCAAAACATAAATTGAAGATGAATGCCAAAGGTTTTGATATCTCTTGCTTAACAGTTTTGAGAAGAATCACGTCTAGGGAGTCGTTTCCTGAGGCTGATCCATTTCTTAGACTACTGATGTAGCAGATTATTTCAAATTCAGAAATTTTGGAGAATTTGCACAATTTAGTTTTAGGGATATCTGGGGCAGCCATGGTATTTTGTGAAATATTCGTCATTGTGGGAATTGACGGATGAGTTTCCTCAGTATCAATTTTCTTACAGATATTCACGAAGTGCTCATTCAATTTATCGGCTATCTCTTGTTGATCACAAATGTTTTTACCATCAATACATAGCTGTTTAATTTGAAGTGCTTTTTTTATCTTTCTGTCACTTATATTGTTTATAATACGCCAAATTTTCCTACTATCATTCCCCGCAAGCTGAATAAGATGTTTGTAGTAATTAATTTTGCTATTATCGATAATTTTGCGAAGGAGGTTTCTATATTCAGTATACTTGAGTTTTAGGTTAAGGTTAACCGGGGTATTGTACTTTTTGTTTTTCTCAAGATTTTTTTGTAGTGCTTTATACAATTTGTCTCTGCGTCTAATTGATATAATTAAACCTTTTGTGATCCATGGCTTAAGGCAATGGAATTTATTGGATTTGGGCTTGATGTTTTTTAGTATTGTGTTGTTTTTAATATGATTATTTAATGTGACATAGAAAGAGTCAAGTGATAGATTAGCATCAGTGTTTTTATAAACTTCTTCCCATGTTTCTTTTGAGAGGTCATCCTTCAGATCGGAGTAATTAAGTTTTTCAGTAGTTTTTTCATAGACCAATTGTGAGTCAGGTTTTTCAGTCACAATTCCTATCATGGTAGGATAGTGATCCGTAATACTGATCACACATGTAGCAGTTGTTATTCTGTTGGTTTCATTAGATTTATAAAAAATATGATCAAGGCAAGAGGTAGAGCCATTTGATACTCTGGTGGGGGTATTTATGCAGCATTTATATCCATTAGTGAACATGATGTCCATATATTCATTAGTTATGGTCGGAGTTGAAACAAGGTTATCCTGGATATTAATATTTATGTCTCCCATAATGTACGAAAAATGAATTTTCTCATTCACAGGTCTTGTTAAAATGGACTCAAGTTCTTTTACGAAATTTGAGCAATTTGTTTTAGGTGATCTATAGATAGCTAAGACTTGGTGAACTTTGCTGTTATAGGTGAATGTTATTTGAACTGCGTTGCTAATTTCCATAATATTGGGAATAACGGTGGTGTTTTGAGATAAGCTTGAATCTATAAATATTGAAATACTGTCATGGGTACTGTGCTTTGAGGGGTATGAGTACGTATTATAGCCTGTTATCGTAAACGGGATGACATGCTGCAGTTGTGTTTCTGTGAGGATTATTAAATGAGGCCTAATTCTTAAATTCTGAAGCCAAATCAAAAATTCGTCAAAATTTGCACGTATACCTCTAATATTAAATTGCACAATTATGGGAATGTTATCAGAAAATATACGAATTAAGTCTTCATTCGTTGAACAAACGTTATTATGAGTAGAACAGTTCAATACATCACCGTTGTTTTCTTCCATGTTCGAGATAGAGGTGTCAAACGGGTTGTAGGGGTGTCCAGAAGTTATAGGTCTGGGATGGTAGGGATGTCAGAAGCTTCAGTTATCATTATGGGACGACTCTCCTCAGATTTCCGCATGAAAACCCGCCCGCCTTTCGTCCAGACGAATCTATAGCCGATTGATTGTTTGACAGATTTGCAAAGCCACAAAAGATGCTTAGCGTGGGGCGTCAGTTCTTCTGCTATATAAACAGTTTTATGGTGCGGTGACTCGCTGACTTGACTACAGCAGGGTTCACATCCATCCGGAGCCGTCCGGAAATACGGATAGGGGAAGCTAGTGAAAAGCAGTGGAAGGGATGGAGGGGAATCGCGGAAGTTGGGAAGGCGTTCATAACCATCCGGAATTTTGGCTGACAACTCGTTTCCCGCGCTTCCTCCCACAGCTGTTTCGGTTGCCGACGCCATTCTGTATGCGCAGTAGTGAACTGCGCAGATGCGGAGCGGAAAATATCTGAAAAATCAGATGCGTACAGTTCGCTTCAAAAGTGCTTCTCCGGAAAGAATATTCCCCCCTCCCCAGCTGATGTCCAACCAATCAGCTGCTCGTACGCACGTTCCGGATAGCTTTCCGGATGGATGTGAACCCTGCTTACCACTAGAAACTACACACACACACCGAACCATCATTGTGAAGACGAGGACACACTGACACACGGGCTCGGCCAATGACCTTTTGTCACCGCAATGGAGGCGCGGTACCCCAAACCCACCATCATTCCATGCGTCATTTCTGCTTCAATCGATACTGATCTATCACCTCTATCCATCAGTTTGTAGTATCGATTCAGACAAAGAAGTCATCGATCTCTGATTTGAACCTACCACGAAGAATCGATGAAAATGGTTTTTAATCGAATCCATCAGAATGCGCCCAAATTCAACTTTTCGGATTTTTATTCTTTGTGTAGGTACCTTTTTTCTTCTTTTCGTCAGGGGTACCGCCGCTACCCGCGGTACCCCTGAATCTACGCGCCTGGTTGAAAGGCAAAACAAAGCCAAGATTACCTTGAAATTAGATAATGATGCGGATTGCTGCTGAAAAGTTGGGTTGAGCGGTCGTGGAAAGTGAAGCTGGGTTCACATGGTCGCGTAAACGCTCAAAAGCGTAATCGACGTAGGTGGCGAGGGTGGGAGGCGCGTAAAAGCTGAAAACGCGAGTGTTGGTTCACATGGAGGCGTAACGCTAACGTGCGCAAGAGGCGCCTCGGGAGAACTGTCCAGCTGTTGTTTTCCCGCGTTGTTTTGTCTTTCGAGTCTTTCGTCCGGAAGATGTGGGAGATCAGCTGTGACGGATCCGCCATTTTGGATGGGGCCCTGCGCGGGGGGTCTACTGCACACGCTTTACGGCGCGTAAACGCTCAAAATATCTAAACTTCCAATACGCTACAGTCACCTCCAAAAGTGAACTCGGCGTTGACGCTTCCCCCCCCATCAACTAGGCGGTAGCTAATCAGGAGGCTTTACGCTTTAGCCTGGTCCTCCACTGGAAGCGTTTTGACGCGATGAAGCGACGACGCGATTACGTCCGTTTCGAGCGACAGATCCCATCGTGAAGAAGGGAATTGGGGGTCCTCCACTGCTCGCGATTTGAAGAGTCAGTTTCGCGCGAAACGAAGCGACGGGCGATGGATCCCATTTCGATGGGATCTGTCGCTTGTTTACGCGCGACGAGCCCCCCGCTCTCCCATCCCCTCCAACCCTTTTCTGCAATCTATCATCTGAAGAACTGCGAAGATTTTACACCAATTTTTTTTCGACCACAAATTAAAAAGTTTTCATTTTTTTTCAATAATAAATTTAATTTTTTTCAATTTTTCTTCGACCACAAATTTAACACTTTTCAGTGTTTTTGATTACTTAATATATTTCATTTTGTTGTTTTCTGTGTTTTTCATTAATAAATTTAATTTTGTTCAATTTTAAAAAGAGTTACACTTCCACTTACCTCAAAGTCACACTGAGACGTTCTTCTGGTGAAATAGTCTCGCGGAAATTTGAATATTTAATTATAGAGGACTCTATGGCCCTCAAAATGTAGGCAAATGTTTCGGGGCTCATCCTGTAATAATCTCGAAACTTTTCGGGCTGCCTCTTCAAATCCTGGTGGAGATGGTGGTACTCGCCGAGGGTCCTCCGTTTTTGCAGTATTGGATGAACCCAATAGCGACGACTCTGCACCAACCGTCGAAAATTTAAATAACTGCTCTCCAGAAAAAAAATATCGGACGCGTCCATGGCAGGAGAGCAGACTGCGCGCGAATAGTCGCCTCCTAATGGAGGACCCTCCGTCGCCTCGTAGCGCCTGCCTCGCCGCTTGTCATCGCGCCTCTCATCGCGTCGCATCAAAACGCTTCCAGTGGAGGATCAGCCTTACGCTTTTGAGCGTTTACGCGACCATGTGAACCCAGCTTTAGAGTACGGGGGAGTCAACTCGGCCACGCCCCCTGCCGGTGTGGTCGACTTCACAACCGGGAGAGTCGATGCCAAAGACGCCCCCGCGTCCCCCTCCCAGTCCGCTCTCGTGAGATAGTCAGCGAAAGTATTTTGCTTCGAAGGTACATGCTTAATCTCAAAATTGTAACATATAAGACGAGTAACCCATCGCTGGATTCGTGCAGACGGATTATCTAATTTTGTAATGGTGGCAATAGATTTGTTGTCGGTATACAACGTAAATATTTAGAATGTTCAACATAAAAGTGAAATTTATAAATGCCCTCGAGGGCGGCGAGAAATTTTTTTTCATAAATCGAATATTTAATTTCCGGATCGGTTAGTTTCCGACCGGCATAAGCAATCGGCTTATGCTTACCAAGGTTAGGATCGACCTGTGTTAGTACATAGGAAATTGCGACATTTGATGCATCTGTCCAAATGGAAAATGGAAGCTGAAAATTTGGTAAGGCAAGAGTAGGTTGAGTGGACATAGTATGAATTAAAGTTTGGTATGCATGTTCACATTCATCATTCCACACAAAGGGTACATTTTTGCGACGTAAATTATTTAAGGGAGCACATATTGCGGCATAATCCCTTATGAAACTTTGGAAAAATCCAATTGCCCCTAGAAATTGGGCAATGCCCTTCGGTGATTGAGGACGTTTCAGTTGAGACAACACTCTACATCTGTCACGGTCGATGGTGACAGTTCCATCACAAATGGTATGACCAAGAAACTTTAACTGTGGTGCAGGCAAATTGTAACTTATCAGCGCTGACAGTCAAATTTGCCATCCTAAACCTTTGTAGGACTTTCTGTACGTCCGGGAAATGGGTGTGTAGGTCAGGGGAGTACACCAAAACATCGTCAAGATACCAAATCACGCATTCGGCGTGTAAATCGCCCAGAATTTGGTGCATCAATTCGGACAAGACGTTGCCGTCCGTGGCAAGGCCAAAAGGTACGTAGGTACTTATACATATAATTAGCAAAAGGGGTAGTAAAAGATACGAGATGTTGGCTGTCAGCCGAAATAGGAATTTGATTATATGCGGAATTCATATCTAACAACGTGAGGTATTTCGCATTCTTCAAATGCGAAAGAAAACTCGGGACTGTAGGTATCGGGTAGCTGAAATACCGTAAAACTTTGTTAAGAGGGCGGAAATCACATACTAATCGAAATTTAGGTTCATCGGTAGGGTTCTGTTTCTGTTTCGGAACCAAGAAACAAGCTGCACTAGGCTTGCCTCTGAATGGGGCAATGATACCTTGGCGTAGCAGTTTTGCTACTTCGTCTTTCATAACTGGAAGTAAATTGGGATTGACATGATACGCACATTTCGCGACTGGTGGAGTGGCGTCATCAAGTAATAATTGTACCTACTTGATATTCAATTAAACTCGTTTTACCTGGGATTTCGGTTATAACACCAGCATAAGCAGTTTGCAAAGAAGTAAGCATTGTAGTAATGGTGGGGGACTGTGTAATAAGTGGGGATGATTGCTCCCTAGAGACATGGATTCTTTCCTGCTTTGGTTTGGGAAAATGGTAAGTATCAATGTTGGAGGTTAATGGAATTACCAATTGATCATGGTGCTTAAAGGATATAGTACCACCTGCGACGTCATAAATAATTTGTGCCCTGGTCATGAAATCCATACCAAGGACTAAAGAAATGGATAAATCGGGTATAATGAGAAATTCGTGTGGCCAGGTGAAATTTGCTATCTGGACACGCAAGATTGCAGCCTTATTAGTAGTGAGCTCACTACTATTTGCTGCAGTAAGGACCTTAGGAGGAATGGTTTTCACATGTTCTATAACGTGTGGAAAAGTTTCCTGGAAAAAAGTTTGGTTAATAGCGGTGGAAGTGGAACCTGTGTCCAGAAGCGCTGAACAAGGTTTATTTTCAATTGTTAATTCGATTTCCGAGGAACGAGTTGCTAGAGGAAACATTCTTTCCCTAGTGTAACCATAGTAGATGGATTGTTATGAGAGTTGGAAGCATGATTATTAGAAGGTGGAGGAGTATTAGTAGAGAATTCAGAATTCCTTGAGTTTTGATTGCCCTTGTACGTTGATTTAGGCGAATTAGAATGCTGTACCTGCGCCTGTGGGGGAGGCCCACTATGACGCTCAGGTGAGTTACAATAAGCATTATTGTAACTAGGGTTGTTCTCCTGGTATGTTAGTGCACCCCTCTGCTGAGGGTATGACCCATCATTCATAGAACGCATCTCTTTACGCCATGGGGGTAAAGAATTATTAGGAGATGACTGCTTGGAGGTATTCTTATAATCAACACTCGTATAATTAGCACTTGATTGCCCCTCACGTTTCACTTCACTTGGGTACTTACGTGACGGATCCATTGACTTATAAGTAGGTACCTTATCTTGCGGTTGAGAGTAGAGATGCGTAGGTGGAGAGTTGCGAGAATTATTACGATTGTCGCTAGAGAAATTTTTCGGAAACCTGTTACCTACTCTGATTACCGGCAGTTGAAAAATCGCGATGCATCCTCTCCACAACCTGCACCAGGGTGTAGAGATCCGCTTCAGTGGTTGGCTTCGTTGTATGAGCCAGGTAGTGCTGGTCCTCAGGTTTGATATGCGACAGGATGATGTCTATCAACTTCTCCGTGTTGTATGCCTGTAAAATTTCGTTAGCACAAAAGACATTTTCAACAAAGTCGCGAAACGATTCAGACGGGCGTTGCAATCTTTGTATGAAGTTGAGGGTTAAATACAAGGTAGGTAGTGGAATCGTTGAAAAACTCGGTCTTAATCTTAGCACAAAATGTAGCATAAGAAATCGGTCCGGTCCAACTACGAAGGAGCTGCTTGAAATATGTGAATTTAGGTCGGAGAGAAAGTTGACGAATAATGGCTGGAATAAATTCTGGAGAAACAAGATTAATTTCGTTGAGTTTAAGGAGGAAATGCATAATTTGATTCGGAGAATGAACATTGAATGAATTAAAGGTATCCAGTTTTTCATGCAAATATTTAGGGATCTGATTGGAGTCGAGAGGTGAAGGAGCTTCACGTGTGACGCGGTTTAAACCTTGCACGATAGCATTGGAAATTAATGTGACGTCAGTCGGGGCAGACTCCTGACGGCAAAAGACGCACTTATAAATGTTTTTGCTTTTCAGCACCATATTTAGTTCACGTGGAATGCTGTATTCCTGCGCAAGATGCATGATATAGCTTAAAGCAGAACGAACATGAAATAGGACTGGATTCCTCGGTGGAATCCAAAGGTGCTCTACAATGATCGCACTTAGTGGTCATTGTGATGAATAAGCGATGAGTAATGAACGTGTCATGGTTGCTTGAACCTGTGGAAACACGCGACAAGATAGTAAAGCAGGGTTCACATCCATCCGGAAAGCTATCCGGAACGTGCGTACGAGCAGCTGATTGGTTGGACATCGGCTGGGGAGGGGGGAATATTCTTTCCGGACAAGCACTTTTGAAGCGAACTGTACGCATCTGATTTTTCAGATATTTTCCGCTCCGCATCTGCGCAGTTCACTACTGCGCATACAGAATGGCGTCGGCAACCGAAACAGCTGTGGGAGGAAGCGCGGGAAACGAGTTGTCAGCCAAAATTCCGGATGGTTATGAACGCCTTCCCAACTTCCGCGATTCCCCTCCATCCCTTCCACTGCTTTTCACTAGCTTCCCCTATCCGTATTTCCGGAGGGCTCCGGATGGATGTGAACCCTGCTTAAGAGAAACAGAATGACGGATTAGTGGCTGTCGTTGTCCTGACACAAACAAACAGATAAACGAAAGGCAGTGATGTAATCAGAGGACGTGATCAAACAAGGCAAGTAACAGGCAGAATGGTCAAAGAGAAATGTAGATAAAAGAACAGAATAATGGAACGAAGATAGGTTTTGAAGCGAATATGTGGACAAGAAAATCAGAGCAAAAAAAAAATCTTGAGGAATTTAAAGTGGATCTTGGGATCTAATAAGGATTAGAAAACCACGCTCTGCTACCATGTGATATTGAGAGGCTGGGATGATCTCACTAACTGATTTTGGCAGAGTTCTGCTACCACTCCCAAAGGGGAGAAATTTTAAAATATAGGCAAAATAAAATCTGGAAAAGGGAAAAAAGAAGAGAGCTGAATAAGGGAAAATGAAAAGAATCTATTTTGCGAAACGCAGTGGAAGAAATTAATTAAAAAACCTCCTGCTCTGAGAAAGAAAATGAATAAAAAAGAAATATACCTTGGAAAAATACTGAAAAGAAGAAAAGAAATTAGGCACTGACTCTACAAGAACTGAATAAAGGAAATCGAACCCGAAACTGGGAAAATAATGAAAATTGGAAAAATTACTGAGAAAAGAGGGCGTTTTAAAAGGAAGGAGGTCGCGTCACTTGCACTCAAGGTGAAGGCTAGGTGGAAACTATCTATTAGGTCAGCCAGCCGACCGATTGAGGCGGAAGTCTTCGAGGAGTGGGTAGGCTGTGTTGCTGTCCACTCGCAAGGGGAAGTGCATGATTATATGCAAGATATTATGGTTCGGGGAATGCACGGGGACCGTGACAGGACTAAAGTGGGATAGGTCTCCTCTCCAACCATCGATCTACCAATGGTTCCTAACGACCTTCGGAGGACCGGAGGAGGGTAGAAGAGCTCCTATAAAACCCGCTCTTCTCACCCAGCTGACCATTCTATGCTCAAACCTCAAGTCGATGACTTCCCTCTCTCTCCCCTCATACCTCCTTACCTTTCTCGCCTAAAAGGTAAGAGAAAGGGTCGAGAGAGAAGTCATAAGTCGAGAGTCGGCTGGTAGAATGAGGAGCTGGGCCAGAATGGCTGTTTATATAGACACTTTTCCACCCATCCCCCATCCACCGATGGTGGTTGATGGAAGAGACCCTTCGGCTACTTTCCCCTTGGCGCTGCCCCGCTTAACATTCCCTTCGTTTATTTGGTTAAATCTTATTATAATATTATAGGAGTGGTCACTGTGAGGGGAATCACGACAATATAGTTTTTAGCTTCCAGGCTACCCCAAGAATCATGAAACTGAGAAGGTGTGGGTCGAAATCGGCAATGTGGTCAAATTGAAAGGACTGTTCAACTTTTTTCTATATTTCCGAATGCAGCCCGTTTGTGTTGGCGACGCGCTAAAGACCGCAGTTTTGGGTCTTTCCTCTTGAACATTGGGGTACTACACTCGTTACACCCCCGGGATTGAATAAAAATAACAATAATTAATTCTGTTCAAAGATTATTTAACCTTCACCCGCTCGCCTCTCCTGAAGTCACACTTCCGATCGCGTGGGCGGTAAATTGGCCGCCCTTGATTTTTCATAATTTTCACTACTTTTCTTCGTTTTTTCCAAATTAGTTTTGACCAGGGAACTCCAGCACAACATTACAAGCACATTTTTATCATAAATTCTTTATTCAGATAATGGCAATCACAATAAGAACGTAGATATATATCAAAATCACATTTTCAATCTTTGAAGGTTTTCTGCACTAAAATAATATTCTGCAGTTCGCAACTTTTTCTATTGAAAGGAGGTAACAAAAGTTTGAATATAATCATAATAATACGTACTTCATTTCGACAAATAACTAACGTGACAATAAAATAAAACGAAAGCTGGCTAGAACAAAACTAGAATATCCATAGTTCAAAACATTAGAACTTTAGTAAAAAAAAAAAAAACTTTACAAAAATACAAAAATTATACTCAGGAAGATGAGTTAAAACTCAAAATACTTGAATCACATTGGAAAGCTGGCTAGATCAAAACTAGAATATCCATAGTTCAAAACATTAGAACTTTCCAAATCGAGATGCAAAACATTCATGTTTCAGTTCAAAATACAGCAGAGTACAACAAGAAATATCGATGAGAACCCCTACACATATTCTAGAATACTGTGAAACTAGTACAGTTGAAAATACATGCGAAAGGAAAATTAATATTTACTTACATTTTCAAAATCGTGCGATGCGAAAACTGCCACGTTACCGCTCGCGTAGGCGGCAAATTGGCTCGAACCTGATGTCCCCAACTTTGGAGCAGTACTGACTGGGCTGACGTGTCCACCACGATCGGAAGTCAACGTAGTCTAGCAGGAAAGATATTATCTAGAGAATACATGGCGCTCTTGGGGCTATCACGATACTTTGAGCGAGCATACACGGGAAAATTCGAAAAGGCGGCCAATTTGCCGCCCACGCGAGCGGATGAAGGTTATGAAATATAAAATTGTGCGCTGAAATATAAAATAAAGAGGGGCTGGTAACCTCATATCGACTATTTTCACTGCCAGGGCAGAGAAGCTTGAGTGGCAAGGAAATGGTTGGCTAAATAGTCTCCGAGATCTGCTGCATCCATGATGACACTGGACAAACTACAGATTATAACCACTGATGAGTAGCCTGAAGCCGGATCCCCAACGAGTCAGTAACTGGTTAGTGACCCAAGTTACCAACCAGTTTCATTCCTTTTAAGTAGCTCTGCATGTAAAGTGTCGTTTCAGGCCCTTGACGTGAGTTAGAACTTGCTCCTACGTGTCAGCTCCATACAATGAAAAAACGCGTTTCTCATTAATCTGCGCTTTGCAAAGGGTTGTTTTCCTAACTGTCTGAAAATGCTGCTCTGACACCTGTTCCAAAGAAAGGGAAAAGTTCAGATTACGATGCGTACAGTACAATTTCTAAGCTCCCTTTTTTAGTTAAGATATTTGAGAATCTAATCAAGGTGCAACTCTCAGAATATTTGACCAAATACAGGATAATACACCCATTTCAATTTGGATTCCAGCGCGGAAAGAGTACATCCTTGGCGGCACGCTCTCTGATTACGGATATGATGAGGAGTCTGGAACAGGGGCAGCTGAGGGTACTAAGGCTGTACGATCTGACAAAGGCTTTTGACCTGGTACAACACGACGTCTTACTAAGGAAACTGGCCCATTACGGTTTTCCAGCATCTGCTGCATCCTTTTGCCGGAGCTTCCTGGAGGGTTGGCATCAGTCTGTGTACTTTAATGGCTCGACATCGGCTGCTGTTCCCATACCTTGTGGTATTATGCAGGGTAGCATCCTGGGCCCGACATTTTTCATCTTATTCATCAATGATATTAGCTACCACTTGGACAGAAAGTTTATGCTTTTCACAGACGATATGACTGTGTTCGCGACTGGATCTACTCAGGTGGAGCTAGAGGTGCAGATAAGCTCTCTGGATGCCTCTATTCAGGACTGGTGTCGATCAAATTCCCCCCTGCTGAACTCTGGAAAGACATAAAACCTTCAATTCTCCCTGAATGGAGGGCTGAATGACTGTAGGTTTTTTGGGAATGAGTGCTGACAATAGGCTATCCTGGTGACATAGTGCTAGGGATAATGTCCGCCATGTTGGTTGTGACGGAGGGATGTGCGTATGTGTGACGGGCAGTCAGTTCTCAGCCACTCGAGGGGGTTTTCTTGCCGCTCGGGCGTCCTTGTACCAACTACATTAAATACACCATATCCGTTATTATATTGCCGTGAGTTCGTACCCACACAATAGAGAGTTCCTAGGCGATACCGTTGCTCAGATGCGTCATCCGTATGTCTCAGAAAAGTGTTCTGCGCATGCGCCAAATGGTTGACGTATCATACGGTAACGTATTTTGCCGCATACATCCGTCACCGCCTCTCGATCCCGTGAAACGTAACGACTAGACCGTGAGTAAACGTAACCTGATATGTTGAAAACAGTACATGTTGGAAACCTTGAGTACCTACTACGTGTTAACGGTGAAAACGTGATCGCGATGAATTTTCCACCATGCTTTCAAACACCAACGTTTTCGCAACCCAAATACCTACCTCCCTTTCAAGCTGTTTCTGCTGAGGAGAATCAAGAGGAAGGAGAAGTTGTTACGGAAACACACATCAACGGAGAAGATCATGAAAATGATATGAACCAGAGCCCATAGAATCGGATTTTTGTTGGAGTGAGGGTGAAGAATTGATTCAACTTTCTTGCTTTAACCAAATTTAGCAACAGCAAACAATTCAGTAACTTTCTTCACGAACATTTCTGGTAATCCTTACTCAAGTTATGCCCGCTTTTCGTGTTTTGTACTGGTGTACCTACCTACTGTAAAACATTTCTGTACCTACTGTTTTCTTAACCTGCAGTTCTTTACATTGTTTTCTTAACCTAAAAAATTAAATGGTTTCAAATGCTTAAGCTTTTTTAGTTTAGACCTACCTTTCCCTCATAATAAATCCTAGTTTCACAAATTTATAGCTGGTTTTGCAGGCTTTTGCAAAAGAATCCAAATATATGTGCTTCAGAAGCAAACCAACTTTATGCAACTAATTTTGCAATAGAGAGTTCCTAGGAGATACGGTGATAACAATAGAGAGTTCCTAGGAGATACGGTGATAACAATACCGCATTGGCTGTTAGAGCGAACAACATGGATGCTAACCCGTTGCCATGGGTTACGAGAGACAACTAGCATGATAGTCGGTATCTTAAAGTGACGTCAATTCCTTACTGATTGTTGAAGTACCGCGAACCTACCCCCCTCTTCTACCCCCCTCTTCTACCCCCTTCAATTTCAAAAGACAAAAGAGCACAACAAACCACTATGCACCAGCTCTGTTAAATCTGAAGTCAGAAGCCTGTTAAATTTGAAGAACGTCTAATTAGTTATTGCAAAATTAGTTGCATAAAGTTGGTTTGCTTCTGAAGCACATATATTTGGATTCTTTTGCAAAAGCCTGCAAAACCAGCTATAAATTTGTGAAACTAGGATTTATTATGAGGGAAAGGTAGGTCTAAACTAAAAAAGCTTAAGCATTTGAAACCATTTAATTTTTTAGGTTAAGAAAACAATGTAAAGAACTGCAGGTTAAGAAAACAGTAGGTACAGAAATGTTTTACAGTAGGTAGGTAGGTACACCAGTACAAAACACGAAAAGCGGGCATAACTTGAGTAAGGATTACCAGAAATGTTCGTGAAGAAAGTTACTGAATTGTTTGCTGTTGCTAAATTTGGTTAAAGCAAGAAAGTTGAATCAATTCTTCACCCTCACTCCAACAAAAATCCGATTCTATGGGCTCTGGTTCATATCATTTTCATGATCTTCTCCGTTGATGTGTGTTTCCGTAACAACTTCTCCTTCCTCTTGATTCTCCTCAGCAGAAACAGCTTGAAAGGGAGGTAGGTATTTGGGTTGCGAAAACGTTGGTGTTTGAAAGCATGGTGGAAAATTCATCGCGATCACGTTTTCACCGTTAACACGTAGTAGGTACTCAAGGTTTCCAACATGTACTGTTTTCAACATATCAGGTTACGTTTACTCACGGTCTAGTCGTTACGTTTCACGGGATCGAGAAGCGGTGACGGATGTATGCGGCAAAATACGTCAACCGTATGATACGTCAACCATTTGGCGCATGCGCAGAACACTTTTCTGAGACATACGGATGACGCATCTGAGCAACGGTATCGCCTAGGAACTCTCTAATACCGCATTGGCTGTTAGAGCGAACAACATGGATGCTAACCCGTTGCCATGGGTTACGAGAGACAACTAGCATGATAGTCGGTATCTAAAAGTGACGTCAATTCCTTACTGATTGTTGAAGTACCGCGAACCTACCCCCCTCTTCTACCCCCTTCCATTTCAAAAGACTAAAGAGCACAACAAACCACTATGCACCAGCTCTGTTAAATCTGAAGTCAGAAGCCTGTTAAATTTGAGGAATGTCTAATTAGTTATTGCAAAATTAGTTGCATAAAGTTGGTTTGCTTCTGCAGCACATATTTGGATTCTTTTGCAAAAGCCTGCAAAACCAGCTATAAATTTGTGAAACTAGGATTTATTATGAGGGAAAGGTAGGTCTAAACTAAAAAAGCTTAAGCATTTGAAACCATTTAATTTTGTAGGTTAAGAAAACAATGTAAAGAACTGCAGGTTAAGAAAACAGTAGGTACAGAAATGTTTTACAGTAGGTACACCAGTACAAAACACGAAAAGCGGGCATAACTTGAGTAAGGATTACCAGAAATGTTCGTGAAGAAAGTTACTGAATTGTTTGCTGTTGCTAAATTTGGTTAAAGCAAGAAAGTTGAATCAATTCTTCACCCTCACTCCAACAAAAATCCGATTCTATGGGCTCTGGTTCATATCATTTTCATGATCTTCTCCGTTGATGTGTGTTTCCGTAACAACTTCTCCTTCCTCTTGATTCTCCTCAGCAGAAACAGCTTGAAAGGGAGGTAGGTAGGTATTTGGGTTGCGAAAACGTTGGTGTTTGAAAGCATGGTGGAAAATTCATCGCGATCACGTTTTCACCGTTACCTAACACGTAGTAGGTACTCAAGGTTTTCAACATGTACTGTTTTCAACATATCAGGTTACGTTTACTCACGGTCTAGTCGTTACGTTTCACGGGATCGAGAGGCGGTGACGGATGTATGCGGCAAAATACGTCAACCGCATGATACGTCAACCATTTGGCGCATGCGCAGAACACTTTTCTGAGACATACGGATGACGCATCTGAGCAACGGTATCGCCTAGGAACTCTCTAATAACTAATTAGACGTTCTTCAAATTTAACAGGCTTCTGACTTCAGATTTAACAGAGCTGGTGCATAGTGGTTTGTTGTGCTCTTTTGTCTTTTGAAATTGAAGGGGGGTAGAAGAGAGGGGTAGGTTCGCGGTACTTCAACAATCAGTAAGGAATTGACGTCACTTTAAGATACCGACTATCATGCTAGTTGTCTCTCGTAACCCATGGCAACGGGTTAGCATCCATGTTGTTCGCTCTAACAGCCAATGCGGTATTGTTATCACCGTATCTCCTAGGAACTCTCTAATACCTCAGTGGCGACGAGGTGGATTTTTCTTTGCTTCACGGCATTCCTCAACGGATCCTGGCTCTCGAGCTCACCTCTGTAGCTCACTTCCACTCGGGCAACGTTGGTCGCTATTCCAACAACATCTCACAACGATTTCGGTCTCGCAACGCCCAAATTGCAGTTTTCGCTTCATTTGCGTGAGTAGTGAGTTCTGGATTGATTCTTGTGTATTTTCGCTAAAACTAAATACGACATTTTGGCGGCAAAACCGTCTTAACGTTACGCCATTCTTCACGTTTCTCTAGCGTTCAAAACAACAGACTTGGTAACCCAATCTTCTTCTTCTTCGCCCTCAAGTTTCTCTCTCTGGTTAGTTGCCGTGTAGTCATCATGGCAGCGTTGTCATCGTGTTTGAAGCGGTTTGAGTCTGAATCACTGACAGCCTATGCAGAACGTGCGGAAATCTATTTTGTGCGACACAAAATCGATAACAATAGTGATAGGTGTTATGATTTCCTGACAGGGTTGGACTCAGTTAACTATGACAAGGTAATGAAGGCTATTTTGCCAAAAACTCTAAAAGATGTCACATGGGCAGAGATTTTGACAGCCCTTCAATCTCTTGAAAAAGAAGATGTCAACAATAATCGGTTCAAGTTTCTTACCTTCAGCCGCCCCTCCGATGTATCCATTCAAGAATTTGCAAATGTCCTTCGCGCCTTGGGGAGCAAGTGTCAGTGGCCAGCTGATGGGTTGGAAATCTGCCTCCAAAACAGGTTTATGCAATGTTTCACAGAGCCATACATCATTGCAGCACTCCTTGCACTTAAACCAGATGCAAAGTTTTCTGAGATGGTTTCAGCTGCCATTATAGCACAGACGGTGTTTGACAATACGGCACGACGTGCTCTGCCTTCCACAGTGGTTGCTCCTCTCTCTACAAAACATAAAGGGTTCTCAAGCCGATCTTCAAATGCGGAGAAGCCATCCTCATCTGCTCCCCGTCGCCAGTTCCCAAGATGCCCAGACTGTTTTGTGTCCCACAAACCGTCTTCCTGCAAGTCACTGTCAGCTGTATGTGAGCGATGCAAGATCAAGGGTCATGTGGCCAGCGTTTGTCGAGCATCCACTCCAGCAGATACCCAGGGAAAATCAAAGCCAGCAGGATGGGGCAAAGGACAAAGGTCTTCAGCCTTAGTTTACACAGAAGAAGAGGATCAAGAACACGAACACTATGTAAGTGGGATAGGACCTATCTATCCCTCCTCCAATCCTCCTTCCACTTTTCCTGATGACTCTGTTAATAGGGTCTCAGTGCCATCTTCAGTCGTTATTGGTGCTCTAGACCCTCATTATTCAGTTTCTGATTGTTGTCAGGTGGATACAGAACCTCTGGTTGCTGTCTGTCAGTTAGGGCAGTCCTCTGACTTAGTAAGGTTTCTAATTGACACAGGGGCAGCTGTGAGTGTAATTGATAAATCTCTAGTACCGGATAACACCCAGCTCTCCACATATATAGGCAAGGTGAATGCTGCCAATGGGGCTCCAGTACATATTCTTGGCATTTGGGCTACAATTATTGGCTATAGGAGTATGGTGGTTCCTGCCAACATCTTGGTAGCATCATCCCTGCGCCCCCAAGCTATTCTGGGTAGAGATGTTCTTGGGTTGATCCTTCCCAAACGGAAACCATCCATTCTGGGTACTACCATAGCAACTTTGGGAACAGAACCTCCAACGGATTTTCCCACATCCTTCCCACGGGCTTTTGGTCTCTTAGATAATGACAAGCCTATCTTTCACCATCAGGTGCATATAAATTTAAAACCTGGTTCAACGCCAATATTCCAGCCGGCCTATAATGTTCCATTGGCGCTACGTTCCCAGGTCGAAACTCAGTTGAATAGACTTGTTGCTGTTGGGGTGCTCCACAGAGTATCTCAAACTGATTGGGCATCACCTCTGGTGGTAGTAAAAAAAGAAATCTGGGGATCTGAGACTCTGTGTGGACCTTAAGCGTACACTGAATCCGAGTATTACTTAGGGCTGATTTCTACCCAACACCTAGGCCAGATGAGATTTTTTATGCCTTCCTGGGATGTAGGGTATTCTGTAAGCTGGATTTGTCTAATGCCTACCTTCAGTTGGAAGTTGCCAAGACCAGCTGGCATTTGCTCACAGTCAATACACACGCGGGATTGTTCAGGTTCTCTAGGTTAGTTTTTGGTCTGAGTTCGGCACCTGCTCTCTTCCAGTCTTTTATGGACAGGCTACTTGCAGGAATCCCGTATTGTCGGGCCTACCTGGACGACACCCTTGTGGGTGGGAGAAATAAAGCAGACTGTACCAAAAATGTCAAAGAAGTCTTACGTAGATTGAATCAACACAATGTCAAACTAAATGCTCAGAAATCTATGGTTTGTTCCTGAGTTGGCCTTCCTGGGGTTCACTATTTCTGGAAATGGTAGACGCCCAGACCTGGAAAAAGTAAGGGCAATATCTGGAATGCCATCCCCCACTAATGTGACTGAGTTGAAAGCATTTTTGGGTCTCATAAACTTTACAGGGCATTCATGCCACACTTGGCTGATATGCTTGAACCCCTCCACAATTTGCTGCGTAAAGGGGCACATTGGTCATGGTCAAATGAGTGTGCCCAGGTGTTTGCTTGTGTGAAGGAGAACTTAGCAAAGGTTGCTACCTTGACTTATTATGACCCAAACAAGGAGCTAGTCCTCACAACAGATGCAAGCCAATATGGAATTGGGGCTACTTTGAGTCAACGGGTCAATGATCAATTGGTTCCATTGGCATTTGAGTCAGCTACCATGACCCAAACTCAGAGATCTTATAGCCAAGTGCATAAAGAGGCACTAGCTATCATTTTTGGGCTTACAAAGTTCCACAAATTTTTGATGGGCCGTTCATTTGTAATTGAAACGGACCACCAACCTCTCAAAACAATATTAGCTCCTGACAAAAACATATACCATCCATAGCTGCAGCACGTCTTGTCAGATGGGCAGAAATCTTAGGGGCCTACAACTATACAATTGAGTATAAGCCAGGGAAATATTTGCCCCAAGCAGATGCCCTTTCTCTGTGAATAATACACCTATGTATTCGCTCAGCAAAAAATTTTTACAACACCCCCTCAAAATTTTTTCTTCTCTGTTTCAAGTTGCGTAGATTCCAAAAATGCAATGTCCGTCCGCCGTCCGCCGTATCACGTGTACCGGCTTCATATTCGGTCTAAAAAAGTCGTTCTTTCGCACACATGCTCCATTTGGGCCCTAGTTGTGTCCCGAAACTTTTCAGCCCGGTCGGAATATACCCAGGGGTGTTATGAGTGAAAATGTGTGTAAAAATAGGTACTTTTTGCGTTTTAGCAACATGTTAGTAACATGAGCTTTTGAGGTATCTTTTTCCATGTTTTTGGGGACGAGAAGACCGAATATGAAGTCGATTTTGACCAAAGACGTGGAAATTGAGGTTTTACCAAAGGTTCAGCTCCCAAAATTGGTTTTATATGAGTCAAAAACCTGGAAAACTGTCTGAAATCACCATCAATTTGTAGAATAGCACTAGGAAAAGTTTCAACACGTGGATCAAGTCGATTAAATGGCACTACCAATGAACAAAGATAATTTGAAAAAAAAGGAGCCTACCTAATTCAAGTTTTAGGGGCCAAAGTTGGTGGAAACCACCGGAAATAGCTATTTCAATTATTTTACATGAAAGAAACAATAAATGAACAGCCAGCATTTCTGCAGGTATGTCCAATAGAATAATAAACCCATGTGACAAGGACTTTGCAGCGTTCTCTTTTTACATCGCTGTGTGCTGTTGACGCGGAACACTACACAACGCAACTGTCTCATCTCTGCCCAGCTGAAATGTAAGCACCCACTCGCCCCATCGAAGTAGCTCGGCCGAGTACTCCACCGACTACTCGGCCGAGCTACTCGGTAGGCTACGGATCCTCGGACGAGCGGAGGAGAGACGCATACTTCCTTTACCGCTCCGACGACCGGTTAGTGGGAGCCGTTGAGGCAGCGGACGTCTCTCAAGTCATCCTCAGTAGCTCGTCCGTAAAGGGTGCTCTGTAGATGGTTACGTACTCTAAACGGACGATGACGGAGAGACGTGCACTGCCTCGACGTCTCCGTTAACCGGTTGAGGGGGAGGTGAAGGTTGTAGGTACACGTCTCTCCGTTGCTCGTTCATAAAGGGCCCGTGTGTTTCTATGGGGGCATCCTCAATGGAAAGGCAATGGAGTGTTGCGTTTCCTCAGCCTGTCCGTTAACCATCCGCCGTGATTCCCTACAATCACGGATCATTGAAGGAAGGGCACGGAAGCATTAAATACAGTGATGGGTGGGCTAGAGGAAACAGGGAGAGTCCAGGGATATTCACGGGAAAATCATGGATGGGCTACGGGGAGGCGATGGAGTGTTACGGGTTAGTCAAGGGTGGGGCTATGACGACCCGTACAAACACCCACGGGCGTGCGATGGAACGTTGAAGGATTAACCAACGGAAATCACTACACCTATACGGGGATTTTCGGGGTACTCCCGTGAAAATGATCATCAGTTGATTTTGCCGAAATAGTACACCACGGAAACCACGGGTGTTTCCGTTGACGATCCTTCAACAAGCGAGTTACGGATAAATTTATAGAGTGCATCCGTAACCGCATAATATTTACGGATCCACAACTTCTGAGGGTGATTCCGTGAACTACCTATCATTTAATGCCAATCTACGGGGGCGCTACCGTTGTTTTTTTTTTAAAGGAAAACGCTCCTTTTGGTTTATTATTCTGTGAATAATACACCTATGTATTCGCTCAGCAAAAAATTTTTATAACACCCCCTCAAAATTCTTTCTTTTCCGTTTCAAGGTGCGTAGATTCCAAAAATGCAATGTCCGTCCGCCGTCCACCGTATCACGTGTACCGGCTTCATTTTCGCTCTAAAAAATTCGTTCTTTCGCACGCATGCTCCATTTGGGCCCTAGTTGTGTCCCGAAACTTTGCAGCCCGATCAGAATATACCCAGGGGTCTTATGGGTGAAAATGTGTACAAAAATAGGTACTTTTGGTGTTTTAGTAACATGTTAGTAAAATGAGCTTTTGAGGTATCGTTTTCCATGTTTTTGGGGACGAGAAGACCGAAAATGAAGTCGATTTTGACCAAGGAGTGGAAAATTGAGATTGTACCAGATGTTCAGCTCCAAAAATTGATTTTTTATGAGTCAAAAACCTGGGAAATCGTCTGAAATCACCAACAATTTGTAGAATAACACTAGGAAAAGTATCAACACGTGGATCAAGACGATTAAATGGCACTACCAAAGATCAAAGATAATTTGAAGAAAAAAAAAAAGAAAAAAAGGGAGCGTACCTAATTCAAGTTTTGGGGGCCAAAATTGGTGGAAACCACCAGAAACAGCTATTTCACTTATTTTACATGAAAGGAACAATAAATGAACAGCCAACATTTCTGTAGGTATGTCCAATACAATAATAAACCCATGTGACAAGGACTTTGCAGCGTTTTCGGAATCTACGCCCCTTGAAACGGAAAAGAAAAAATTTTGAGGGGGTGTTATAAAAATGTTTTGCTGAGCGAATACATAGGTGTATTATTCACAGAATAACAAACCAAAATCGCCGTAAAATGAAGGAAGTTCGATAAAAGGTTCAGGCAAAATTGCACTCGATAACTATTATATTGCCACAACTATATGTATATTGTCAGTTTCGAGGTTCACAAGTGACGCCTATGGAAATATCACTGACAACGCCCAAAGATAACAAATATGTTGAGAATGATCAATATAATAGCAATAACAATCATTCAAATGCAATAAAAATATCAATAGAATAATAATAACAAGAATACAAGTACAAAAAATAACTTGCTATTGGAGTTTACAATAACAAGAATGTAAAATAACGAGAGTGCCAAGGATTTTTCATTTGAGCTGACGAACGGCACGATTTCAATGAATTTTATCCAACCCATTTATATTATATTGGTCCAACCCGTGCCTATCCAAAAAATCTGCCACCATTTTTCGGGTAGGTACCTACTTATGGGCGTTATAAGGAATTGGCTACATAATTATATTTTCATGTCTTCAACAGAATACTACCGTTATAATTTGGTGAAACTCATATGGAACCTTCAGAGTTTCATTCTAGATCCAACCTCCAAATTTGAATTCTTTGCTACGATTATAAGGTAGTTGTGGGCTGTACAAGGATTGCACGTTCGCGCATGCGCTAACAAAGCTTACTGTATTTTTTAAATGATTTTGATTTGGGACTATCAGTGACCCAACCTGCACCTGCCCTCTAAATTTCAGCTCGTGACAACCTTTTTTTTTCTGGCACTCATGGCCTTCATCAGGGATTGCACACAGACAGATGTAAGCCCCCTCGGTGAGATTATCCGTTTCTGGCTTTGATATGGCTGAAGGCCTGACGTTACGGAGGCACCAGAAGGGTTAATTTCGGGGGTCTTTCAAAATACACAGAATTACCACACCTGATTGAAGGAGATCGGGGGTAACGAAAAGTACACTGTTTACGAGATAATTACGAAATAAATTTATTATAAGAAAACACCAGAATAACGTTACTATAGTTATCATGGGGTCACTGAAGGTGCTAGATATGTACAGGTTGCTGAGGGCCGAGTGACGTTACGTTAAATTGCTCTGTTACTGTGAAAAGTTGCTGAAGGCAAAAGGATGTTACTTTAGTATTACGCAAGTTACGAGAAAGAATGCTGAGGGCCTGGCGGGTCGTTACACAAGATATATATATATACAAACAAAATATAAAGGTAAGTATAGAAAATAAGTTGATAAGGTGAGAGTACGTTACTTCGTTACTAATGGAATTACTGACGCATTACCAATCGGGTAGCTCAACAAGATATGTACAAGAGAAATATGATCAAAAGAATTACGAAATGCTAGGCACGAACAGTTACAATAAAGGAAAAGATATCTGATTTCAAAGCTTGACCTGTAACTACGATGGCGTCTTCTGGAGAAACTACGCGTCTCGTTGCTGTTTGAAGGGGGGAGGATTTCGCAGAGGTCGCCCGAAGGTAGGACTTGCTATTTGATTGATTAAATGAGTCTCTGTCTCGGGGAAGGGAAAACTGTTGAACTTCACAGCTTTCGGGATAACTATTCACTCCGTTACACAACGCGTTACTGTAACTCGAACAGGGCATATAAGCCTATACAACTCAACTGACACAAATACTTCGGTCTCACACACTTCTTACTTCGACGATGGCAAAAATACTACTGGCCCGGAGTAGGGATACGGAAGGCCTGAGGTAGCTAGTCTCCCCTCCACTCCGGGCTGCGCAGTGTTGAGTTGTCAGCCGGTTGCACTAGAGGCGAGGATCGGGATAGGGGGAAGAGCCCTTCGCAAGCGCGACCCCGCGAGGCGGCGCTGGTGTCGGCAAGCGGGGGCTTACACCCTTCCCCCTTCTGGAAGCCGTCGTCCTCGGCGGCGGGGCTCCACCCAAAAAGGCTTGGAATTGGCAGCCGCTTGTGAGGGTATGTCAGAGTTAGGTTGAGTTCGTAACGGCGTCGGCGACAATGGATGCAACTAGCATCGTCCTCCGGGTGCTGGCCATTGCAGGTTGTTTGGAGTTGTCCGTTGCGGTGCTTTTTGATGAGCCTGGCCCAAAATTCTTTGCAGGAGGTGCATCTAAAATGCAGGATCTTCCTGGGGCGGAGGCAGACGGGACAAGTCCGGGCGGGCCCTGACCGCGGTAGTTCGGTGGTTGACTTGCGTGAAGTTGTGGGTTCCAGGATCTTCGTGGTGGTACGGCGTTGTGATGTCTTTAATGTCCGGGTGGTTGACCGATCCGAGATGATCTTCATGGGTGAGACTCTTGGGGTGGCTGGCGCCTGCGAGACTGGTGCGTCCGATTCCATTTCCAACTCGGAGTCGGAGTCACTGGAGAGATCAATAGGCGATGGGTCGCGGGCGGGTCGAGGTGATACCGGGGTTCGGCGTTCGCGCTTATCCGGGCTGACGGATTCTTCCAGCCGGACCCGTACGCGGGAACGCAGCTGCTTCTTCATTCGAGAAGTCTGCAGTTGGTCCATCTGCAAGCGCATCTCCTCGCATTCCTCCTCCAGTTTTGTCGTCAATTGCCGGAATTGGTCGCGTTGGCGGACCAGGCCCTCATTGGATAGCCTGAGGCGCAGTAGTTCCGGCAACACGTCGGCCAATTGTTCCGCGAGCTGCATTGCCCCGTCGCATATTAGTCGACGGCAGGGCAGAGTGGATGCTCTTTCGGCGCCATACAGCATCTCGGAGATGCCCTCGAGTAGTACCATCGCCCTCTGCTCTGGGCGTCGGAGTCCTGTGCTGTTAGGCGTGGCGGCCTGTTGGAGCAGTGCGGCAGTAGCTTCGGTGTATCGGCTCCTGATTCGTAATACATAGGGGCAGACGAACTCGTCGGCCGTCACCTGGTCTCGCTGATTGGGGGACCTCCGTTGCGCCATCTGTTGGTGGAAAGCAGGGTTATTATTTCCAGGTCATTACGTAAATTCTTTCTCAAATCGTGCGGTACTACCTACTCTACCTGTCCGTGCCCAGACTTAAGCAGTGTTACTAATTTACTATTGCAGGCATTACTACTACTAGCGTTTCTATTACAGGCGTTACTATTACAAGCGTTATTATTACAAGCATTACTATTACAAGCGTTACTATTACAAGCGTTATTATTACAAGCGTTACTATTACAAGCGTTACTACCGAGTATCCACGTAAATCACCATCAACATAAAAAGATTGGTTAACAACAAAAAGAAAACTACAAATGAAGACAAACATATCGGTGTGAGAACGAACAAAATTATATGTATTACTTATTTTTATATTTATATTTTTTTCTTCTTTTTTTTTTTTTTTTTTTTTTTTTCATTTTCTATGGCTAACCCCCGAGCACATTCTAATTTTTGCTATGAATCCCCTTCGATGTAATAATTTGTAATCGCGGCGAGGGCGCGGGCGGAGACTATACGGGACTGACGGTTCGCTTTCGACTGGGGAACTCGTATCCGGGGGTGAGGGCGTTTGCGTCTCGTCAGGTGGAGTCGCTTGCGGTTCCTCTTCGTCATCCGTGTCCCAGTCGTCCTCCTCGTCTTGTGCTGAGGGGACAGGTTGATGGGGTCGTGTCGGCGGTGGTTCGTCCACACTGGGCTCGGTAAATGAATCGTCGGGTATACCGTTCACGAAGGCGGGCTTGAGTCGATTTATATGCACCACTTGCGACCTTTTTCCCAAGGTGTGGATTCGGTATGTCACATCAGATAGTCTTTGCGCGATGGTCCATGGTCCCGTCCAGGGGCTCCAAAATTTTTTACAGACCCCTTCAGGGGGTTGCATCGCTCTGAGGTAAGCCCGCTCTCCGACTTCGAAACATCGGGGCGTCCTTCTTTTATTAATTCGGTCGTGCTGTTGTTTCCACTTCTTCTCCAGTTGGCGGGCGGCAAGTCGTCGAGCTTTCTCCAGTAGGGCCAGATGGTGGTCGGTGGTCCGTTGCGATCCGGCGACCCACTCGATCTGATTTGGCAGTCTTAATTCTCTCCCAAATGTAAGAAAATTGGGGGAGTATCCCGTACTTTTGTGCGGTGTAGCTCGGTACGCAGCTAGTACCAGTGGGACTGCCTTTTCCCACTCTCGCGTTCTGGTGACGATCTTGGCCATTATATTTGCGAACGTTCGATGGAATCGTTCGCACACTCCGTTACTCTGGGGGTGGTACGCCGTAGTCTGAATTTTTTTGATGCCCCAATTGTCGCACAGTGCTTGTACTAGGGAGGAGGTGAATGTGGTGCCTCGATCTGTTACTATCCGTTGTGGTACTCCGTGGGCGGGGATGAAATGTCGCACAAGTTGTTTGACAACGGTGTCGGCTGTGGTGTCTGGTACTATATAAGCCTCGGCGAATTTCGTGAAATGATCCACTACCGTCAGGAGGTATTTTGCTCCAGTCTTGGTCGTGAGTGGACCAACAAAATCCATACCAACAATCTCGCCGGGTTGGGTCGGTAGAAATGGCTTCTGCAGGGGAGCCGCGTGTCGTATTGGGTCATTCCGTTGTTGGCACGGTTCGCATCTGTCTAGGAACTCGCGCACATCGCGCTCAATTTTGGGCCAAAATCCCAATCGCCTCACCATTTGTTCGGTGGTTTCAGCTCCGGGATGGCCAACCCATACGCTACCGTGGCAATTTGCCATCACCCAACTTCGCATAGTGGACGGTATCAGCGGGACAAAGTTCACCTTACCGTCGCGAACGACTCGGACCGTCCATAGGCCTTCCTCTTGTCGGCAATCGTCGGCTCGTTGTTTGACGAAGTGTTTTACCCATTCGTCGAGCTCCTGGGCCACTACCATTAATCTTCGTGGTATTTCCAGGGTTACTGTTGCCACATTCATTCGGCTGAGCCCGTCCGCAAGATAGGGAGCAATCTCGGGAACTCCATGAAAAAAAAATTTTAAAATTCAAAACTGAATGTCCGCACTTGTGATTGTTTATAACGATTACAGAACATTTTGCAGATTGAAAATCGGTTGACCCGTTCAAGAGATAAACCGAATATTGGATTGACCCCGACGGTGCAGCCATCTATTGAAAATATTTCTTACTAAAATCCATGACATTTACCCTTAAGTGTACGGTTTGACTTGTCAATCAAACCGTAAATTACTGATTGAACGGAGGGACGTTGCTGCTTGGCATGCAAGATATCTTCATACCATCCATTATCCAACAGTTCCGCAGGGAAGAAAGGAATATTTACCTTGAATGGAATGTTTACCTTGATGAGACCTACGTCAAGGAGGCCCACAATGTAAACAAGTGCTGGCAGTCTCCGGAAGAATATGGGGCATTACATCGTATCGGAAAGGGAGGGCGCCTCATCATTGTGCACGGAGGTGGTGAAATGGGGTTTGTGGAAAACAGTTTGCTGATTTTCAAATCAACCATTAAGACGGGTGATTACCACACTTCGATGAACTTTTCCAACTTTTCTAAGTGGCTTCTGGAAATGTTTCTTCCGAATCTACCTCCGAACTCAGTTGTAGTTCTCGACAATGTTGAGGTAAATAAAAAACCCAACTCTGGTACCTACTGTAAAACGGGAAGTAATTGACTGGCTGCAAAAAAACGCCATTGATGCTGATGAAACTAAGACGAAGGCAGAGCTGCTTCAACAAGTGAAAACTGTCCCTGTTGAAAAAACTTTCAAGATAGATGAGCTGATCACAGCACGGAGTCATGACGTTCTCCACTTACCTCCTTACCATCCTGACCTCAATCCTATTGAGATGGTATGGGGAGATTTGAAAGGGAAGCTCGCGCTCGGGTCCGTAGGAACGCCTCTTGGAGAAAAAGAGAGGTACTTGCGTAGGTACTTTATTTGCGGAATATTCCTTCGAAAAATGGAAACAGGTGTGCGGGAAGGTGAAAGAAACCGAAATGAAATAATGAAAAGTGACCACATCTTAGACGAAAGAGTGGACGAGTTCGTGATAAGGTTAGGTCCGACTAGTTCGTCGGAAGAAAGTTCGGAGTGTGATTTTTCCGACAGGGAATGAAAACGTTTTTTATTTTTATACCTACTATTGACGTAAGTGTAGTAATATCTGTACTAATAAATTGTTTTTCGATCGTTTGTACCTATTTCCTGTCTTCATTTTCTACACTTTCCCTGGTAGTATTTATCATGAATGATATTTGTGGCCGTCTGGCGTAAGTAGGTACATAGACACTTCTTATTATGGAAGTAATGAAGAAATACCACAAACATTTGAAAATTTTGAGTAGGTACAACTGATTATACGTAAGTCCCCTAGTAATCATCTAGTACATCATAAATAGGTAGGAATGCACGAAAGTCCTACAAATCGTAGTAAAAGGCTCTATAATGCCTGTATTTTCGGAACTGTAGGAGGGAAATCATCGTACGAAAAATTATCGTACGCGAGCTGATAATAGATAAGTAGTTCTATCTTCTCCAGCAGAATGCGCCCTCGGAGCGTAAACTTTCTCCGGTCGACCTATAGCTTCACGCACACAGCATACAGTACCCCGACACCATGGTAGAATAAATATATAATTTTCAGAGATTAGCTGTCTCTCTGAAAGAGATCGAGAATGCCAAGATGGCCGCCAACTCTCTCTTTTAAAAGTTACTGAATAACCCTGTCATGGATACTATAAAAATCTATTTTGCCAAAAGAGAGAGTCGGAGGGAAAAGAGATGTCTCTTTGGCTTAGTGAATAGGCCCCCAGCTTACTGTTTGTTGTGGAATGGCATGACAGTTCATCAGTCACTGTAGCAATCAATTTTGAATGTGTGAATCCAGTTAGGTACCAAAAAAAAAGAAAAGATTTAACAAAGCGCATGCTACAAAAGGACCCTACCTACCTACCATACCAGACTATAATCATGCTATCAACATCATGATCATGCTATAATCGCTATCGCCTCGTGGGAGCTGCGAAATACAGAGTTCGTCTTAGGAGTTAGATATGCCATTAAATGGTTTTGTTGTTATTAGGTACTACCTTCACCTAACTCTTGGTGGATGCCGCAACCGAATTCGCTTGAGAATAAATTGAAGATACATGAGCGAGTATTATATGAATCAGAACAAAGACCCGGGAGAAATATTTGCCCACCTACCTACCTATAGGTTAGGTTATAGTTGGAGTTTGTTTCCTCAATCATAAAGGAAAATTCAATAAAAATCCCACAGGTATTAAAACGGGAAAATTTCAATATTGTCAAAACATTTTGATAATCACACGATATAATTACGATATTCCATTCAGCTAAGTACAAATGGCACCTACATCATTGGAATAGTTTCAACAAAGCGCCCAGTAGTTATACACAATATTATTTTAGCAATCTTAAAAGTAGTTGATTCGTATGTACAACGCTGACGAAAATTTATGTCAGAGGTACAACCTGAATCGAAATACGAACTTCATATTCAGAGGAGTACATTTATTTGGTAGTTACACACTATAATATTATTATAGTATGTAGGAACTCGCTTACTAGGAAAAAAATAATGTTTTTTAATGTTTATTTTACAACGCCTATTCTGTTGAGGCATCTCAATGCCGCCGTGCTGCACGCAGTAATTTATTAACAATATTCAATTCCTTCGTGTCCTGCCTATTTTCGAAAATTATTTCTTTACCTACAGGTAGAACATGGTAAAAGTGAAAAATCACATGCCGTTTTGACTGCACAAGATTCTGAATAAATCGAGCACGTGAAGTAGGTATCGTAAAACAACTGGTTGATGTATACAGTTATGATGCTAGAATAACCAATACAATTCGAAGATAGGAATAAACAAGTAAATTAATCTGATTTGATAAAAATATCATTAAGTAAGAATATATCACACTAACATCGCACATTCTACCTACGTACCTACTTATACAATGAAAAGGCTCCATGAGAGGGGAACCGACTGATAGTACGGTAGTAACAAAATTTATAAGGCATACAATAAAGTAGGTAAGTGTTTATTTGTGGATCTTGTACCTTCCAGGATTTTTTTAATATGAAAAAACTAAATTATTGATGGCGCGAAAAAACACTGTTTCAAATAATTTTTGGTAATTTTCACCTGTTGCATTATGTTTTTTTAACAGCCTTCACTCATGCAGCTGCCCATAAATACCTCATTATTGGGCCAAATTCCGCTGTTCTCCTATTTATGATGGGGCGATAAACAATTTGGTTAAAATGAGTAGGTACCTACTAGTAATATTTTTCCGAATGTGATAACTACTTCTTGCCGCTAAAATTATCATAACTTGGCCCCCTTTTCTCGGGCTTTTATGCATTGACTAGCTTCGTGTTTCTCTCGCGTAACATTCACAGAACGTTTTTCGGTATAAACCTCTCGAAATTCGGAAATACTTAGCGTCATTTTAATTCTTCAATTTATCCAACCGGTCGAGTTGATCAGAAAATTTATATCCTGATTTACATATTAGGTAGGTATATCACAGACTGGAGTGGCGTATCAAGTTAATTTACATCGCACTAAAATACACACCAACACACTCAACCTTCCACGGATACTATTATCCGCCCAACTTGAGCACCAATTGGAATTTGTGCCAAAAAAAGGTTTCATTCCCAAAAACATTCTGGACAACCTGTGGGCTGGTAACTCAGTGTTACGATATAGAATCGTTACTATGATCCAGTGGCATCCTAACCTCAGTTGGTGGGATTTGCAATGGGCTGTCGACATGTTATCGTAATTTATCCAATTAATCGGTCTGATAATTCATTCCCTGGTGACTATTACAGTCTGCAGATGGGTAGGGAAGTGCCGAGTTACTTTACATCCCACTCAAGTTTACACCATCATCCAATTTTCCATGGATTCGATTCCTTCATCCACCCAATTTACAAACCATGGGGTTATTCTTGCCATAACAGGGCCACTCCGATTGCGTTTATATTCTCCAACGAATTTAGCTCAGTCTATGGGCTCAGTCTACTATTACACCTACTAACGAAAATCCAGAGCCATCTGTTGGACCAATGTCTCAGTCAGGAACGTGTGATCTGTATGGATGTCAGCATGCTAACTTCCCTCACCCAACGTTCAGTCAAAATACCCACGTATTTTGCAGCACAACCCTTCACTCTTGAAGAGAGTCGTGTTCCATCACTTGACTTCTTGACAACTGAAACAACTTGCTTGAAGAACATCAATCTCTCGCGCTCCCATCTGATCCACAACAAAAATTGAGAGGAATCTTTCTCACGGCGAATCAGAAATCACCATCCGTAAGATGGAATAACCTCGTTTTGAATGAGTCTTTTCCACAGGGGAAAACAGGCGGATTCGGGAAAAAGCAACACCCCGAAACCCACTGAGAGGAATACCGCGTTCGCTTTACCGGCCTACTGAGAAAATATTTTTGCGATGATTTCCTCAAGTGAAGTGTACGTTCCAATGACAAAGCCACAAAGAGCAACGACAATCATCAAGTAGTTCTTGATGGACCAGACGACGAATTGTGTGCCGTGGATGTCGTGCCAATAAGTGAAGAGCTGGATCAAGGCAGGGAAAGCGAGTCCCATGGTAGCGAGACACAGTGCTCCGATAAGCGAGATGAAGAGTTCGAGGTACGGTATAATGGCGGCGAACATAACTGCAAAAATAAATCATTACAACATGTTTAATGTAGATATTATGTGAACATAATAATTCTGCTCCACTGACTGCACATTGAAAAGGTACAATAGAGAGTGCTCACTGAAAAGAGTGTGAAAGAGATCATAGAATGGAAGAGTTACTGGAGGTATAAAAACGCTGCAAATTATTACGCAACGATTTTAATACTATCTGTTGTTAATCTGACATAATATATGTGCTTCTTAAAAGTAGATAGGATGTAATTCCCAATCTGTATCAAGAAGTGTTTGGTAGGAACGATACATACTCTTCTGTATAAATGTTATTTTTCAAACAGGATGTGATTTCATTATGAAAACTAGGTACTAATTTTTATTATTTTTTAAATATATTAACATGTTTAATGTTTTAGGGCTGGGGGTCATTCTGTGAATTCCGACACGCAAATATGCAACGTTTTTCATTGGTTACTACACAGATACTACCTTCTGTTGTAGCAACCATAAAGAATATCGCACTCGAAAGAAACAAGAGTCAATAGCTACGTTTTTCATTGGTTACTACACAGTTACTACCTTCTGTTGTAGCAACCATATGTTGATGGCGAGTTCTATAATAAGTACAGTAAATGCAACATTATACTTGTAGAGTTCAGTGAAATTGTGGCTTTCATTTTTTCTTGACATTAAAAAACGCTGCAAATCCCTGCACAACGGTTTATTATTTTGTATAGAATACCCTTCTGTTACAGATCACAGCTCTATGTATAGATAACCCGTCTATATAATATGATATGTACTATTCTACACATATTATGTAGATCGCAGACCCTCCGTAGGTTAGTACCTAACCCCGTACTCGTTACTAGGTACCTACCTAAATCACGAGTTAAATGTTGCTAAAATAATTCTGCCGATGACAAACAGTACCTAACAAAAAGAAACACACATAATGAAGTTCTGAAAAGAAATTGTTGATGAGGAGTGAAAAAAGTTGCAAAAGTACCTACCAACAAACTCCAGCCCCTTCTACGTAGATGGTATAATGAACCGTTGTGTAATAATTTACCGTTGAGTAATGATTTACCGTAGTAATAATTTACCCATCAATAATACTTCAACGTTTGTTCAAGTTTCACTACCTACCAACAAACTCCAATAGAGCCATCATTTTTCAAATTAAATAATATCACAGAACAACCAACTCGACTTCATACTCCGCCAATATAATCAGGTGATCCCTACCAATGATTGGCCGTATTCACAAATTCCTATTGTGGGCGCGTCTCTGGTTACGAGATTTGGTTTGGATTGTATACAATTTCATTCACACTGGAGTCGAAAATGCCTGTCGGTGCAAACTTCGGGGCCTTACTGTGAACGAACGGCTGGACGTACGATGCTCCGGATGGTCTTAAAAAACTCGCAAGTTCAAGAACTATTTAAAACCGTAAAAATATTTACGTAAAAAAATGGTATAGGCGTTTTGAAAATTTCAACCCCTATTTTGAACCCCTTCGAGATGACTCACAGTAACGTCGAGCTTCGAGGACCAACTAGACGCCGAACGGAACCTATAACCCGAATTTCATCAATTTTTTTTCATGGTAACTAAGAAAAGTGGCCCGTACGGCGTACGGCGTACGGCGTACGGCGTACGGCGGACAGACAGAAATATTTTTATTGCAGTTTTGGATTCTACATACCTTGAAACGTAAACCATCAAATTTTGAGGGGGGGTAAGAATTTTTTTTTTCATGCTCGATTCCAATGGTTCATTATTGAAAATAATAAACCAAAACTATATCTAATTTCTCCCTTGCGAGGGAAAAACATTAAACATGATTTAATGTTTTTCCCTCTCAAGGGAGAAATTTAAATTTGAATTTTATTTGAACGGAACCTAAAAGATCCAGTTATAGGTACAGTATGATCCCCAGAGCAAGTACCTACGTGGAAATTCCCGAGCAACTAGATGAAAAAACGACGAAAGATGGATAATGTAATGCTGTCTCAAGAATTTAGTTAAAAGGATTTTTTTAATTAACAACCTTGGATTTCACCTCACTAGGTAGGTACCTATATCCTGGGGAGACTTCTTACTCGAAAGATACACTAATGCTAGTTCAACTTTTAGTCTCTGAAGGCTTCACATGATTCTATCAGAGTGAAGAGCTAATCACTGGTCAGTTAAGCAAATGCAAGATTTTCAGAGCTTGTATTGGTGCCCGCCCGACACTGATTCCGAACCGACTTGATTGTACAGTGAACGTTTTTGAAGAGTCAGCCCCAATCAGACCAATATGGTGAGTGTCCTCATCTTACAAAGAACCGTAGATTTGATCAACGGAATAGAGAGGATTCACCTCCAAGGGCTGCTTCTAATTCACAAGCTGGCTGAGGCCAGTACCCTCTATAGAACCACCCCAGTAATAATGTTTACCTATTGAACATGAATTATTGCAGGCCCACAAATGTAATGACTTCTTCCAGGACCGCATTCATCTGGCCGAGGCCGAACTAAGTATCAGAAGTTGGCAGCTGAGATTTTTCCTTTTTTTTTGTCTTCTGAAATGGCATACTGCAGCCATTGGCCAGAATGCCATTTCAGAAGCCAGAATGCCGCAGTATGCCATTCCAGAAGCCGGAAAAACCTCAGCTATAATCTGCTGATACTTGCGTAGTTTTTCCTTGGCCAGAAGAATGCGCTCCTTGCAGTCATTATTTTTGTAGGCCAGCTACAGCTTGGTATTTAAACTCACCAATTATCAGAACCAGACCCGTCCGGACGCAGTATTCATAGAAAAGTTCGTTTTTCACAACTCTAGGTTGAACCCATTCTCGCCACGTGATGTCGTAAGCAACGAACGCAGCTAATCCATGTGTGACAAAAATGGCAAATGCTAGCATTAGTTTGGATGACTGCGCCAAACTGTAACATAAGCAAAAATATAGTTATAATATTGAGTAGGTACCTATATTCTTAATTTATTAAAACTAGAATAAATCCCCAGTTTAGAAAATGAATCACGGTAAAATAAAATAGAGTTCCAGTTTTGCAGCATGACTATAAGAGCCAATTTTCAAAGGAGTATTCGTGATATTAAGTAAAAAAGATGATATAGCGAGAAACCATACCACTTTCCATAAAATTATGTAATTTTTTCGTGATTTTAGCAATTTTTACTGGTTTTTGACTCGTGTAAAGTCAAATTTGAAACAATTTTTTTTGAGAAAAATATTTTTATCATTGAAATGTGCCTCCATCGTGAATCACTATAGTCCGTGAGATGTGAGAATAGGACCAGAAGTTCTCCCTCCAGACCTGCTGACCCTGTTGAGGGACCCTCAGCGGTTTTCAGGCGTGCCACCTGAAAGGGAAAATATTACCTAAGGTACCAGCTCCCTCATTACCCACTTCTTTTCGGTCTGAGCCACTTCGTCATCGGCCACCGACGCTCAACTTGCAGTTTTCTCGCTTTTTCAATCGTTTGTATAAATGCACTTTGTCTCATTGGTTTCGATCTTGGCTTTTCAACGGACTTACACATTTTGGTTTCTGGTTTCGTAGCGTTAGTTCTCGGAATTCATTCGGTTTTTATTTAGACGAGCTTGTGTGTAATGGAATCACCGGCGGATTTAACAATCGAATTTCCTCCCGGTCTTCGGACGGTGATCAAGAGTGGAAAACCCCTCAAATCGCAAGCACGCTGCTTGGTTTTTTGAGTCTGGAAATTCTTCCAAAAATAAAAAGAACACCAGGGTCCTTTGAAAAACATCAACAAAATGACGGAAAGAGTTTGCGACGCAACTGGCCTCAACAAGAACACGGTAACCACTATCTTGGGGGAAGAGAAATCTGGAGGTGATGAAGCTTTCGCGATGCCTGGTAAAACGAAGCCCAAGGAATGTTTAAAAACGGGCATCGATTCGTTCGATCAGATGGCTGTCCGCAATCACTTTTTGGGCCATTTCAAGGCGAAACAAATACATCTTCGCCAGTTAGGGATTTCGAGATCTTAAAACGTAAGGCAGATGCGGTGAGATAGTGGAAATCCATTTTCAAAACAAGACGTATCAAATGAAATACTTTATTCCACAAAATATTATAAACAGAACTGTAGACCGGTACCATTATCAATACAACATACTGACACAAGAGTTATTTATTTATTTACATTTTAAACTCTGTTTCGCAGGGAATGAAAAGGACAGACATGATGCATGGAAAACACCTTTGAATCGATTCCTGGAATTGAATTGAGGCCCAGAAAATGTTTGAAACATCTATTTTTGACTCATCTCGATTGTGAGCACTTGAGGGAGGCGTAAAACTCCCGGACCAGTAGGGAATATTCCCTCCCAAGTGGCAACAGTAGTCCGCTCTAGGAGAAAGGGCGGTGCTTGAGGCTCCCCGATGGTGGGGGGCCATTTTTTTGGTCAGTCCTATTCTCATATATCACTGAATATAGTCAGTCCACACAACGTCAGGTGAATTAATATTGATTGCAGCCCTTAATACCAATTTTTGACCTCCAAAAATCCCAATTTGACCCCTATATTACATATGAAAAACAACTGAAATGGTATTTTTCTACAGCTACCTTGGTTGACATGGAAGCATAATATCTAGAAACTAGATGGGAAACAGTTGGGTAACAGATGGGAAACCATATGAGATGGAAGAGGAAAACTATAATTTTAATAATATCACTACTTGAATAATTAATTTGAAACCAGTCTTGATGTCTAATTTCAACTATACTCATCTGTACTGGGATTTTACATACATGTCTCCAGCAGGCAGTGAGAGGGTCAAAGCACCTTCGACGTGTTGGCCATACTTGAGATAACCAAAGAATCCAACGAACGTGTAGAGCATCGTGATGGGGATCATGGCAATATTCAAAACACCAAACGTCGATCCGAATTTTTTAGGTTTTTTCATTTCGTTTTCCAATGGCATCACCTGGAACAAGAATTTGTATTGAGCTTGATTGACATGGCCTACGATTACGAGTTAAATGAACTTGTGGTTAGGTCATAATTTCTTTCCACGTGATCTAACCAGTAACTTTGAAATTTGATTTAATGTTCTATGCTTGTGAAAGCTTACCACTCCGATAGCTTCCATAGCGAATAGCACGGTCCCGAAAAATAACGGTAAACCTCTCCAGGAACCGAATGAGTCCCTCGTGGCCAGAGAAGGTAGATCATTGAACATGTAGTAGAAGATGATCGCAAAGCTGACTAACGTGGCGGCATTTGCTAGGCTTGATAGAGGCGCTAGGTACTTGAGATTTCTGATCCAGCTGAGGAGGATGAGTGGGACCAATATGATGAGCATGTACCACCTGATTTCCATTTGGTGCTCAGCATCCATATAATGGTCCACCACCTGTTCACGGACAAAATCAAACGATGCCAACTGTGAATTGGAGCCATCAAGAGAATCTGCATAAAACTATCAAAGTAGGTACCTACCTAATCCTTTTCATACATCGTTGTTAGGAAGGACTGAAGAAATACCTGAAATTTACCTGATTAGTGTTACCTCAGAGCAAGTGGCTTGGCTTGGATCTGATGTTGCGCGCACTGACGATTTCATCATGCCAGAAATGAATTGACTAGAGCTGTGCCGATACTCTCGGATTGGGAATGTGGAACCTACTCTCTCAGTGGAACTGTTCCAGGCCGCTCAAGTTACAGGGCTCAGAGGACTGTGATCTTCACCCGTTCCATGGTTCTCTCCATTCCCCAGATTGAGAACCTGGAAGAACCTCCTTCCATGGTTCCGCGTTTCCAATCCGAGAGTACCATAGTGCACTTTGGCACTCACACCTCTCCAAAGTGTTCCCGATCCATAGCAATTCCGTTCCGATTTGCCCGCCTTCTTCTCGATCCTGTTCCTATCATCGGAACTCACTGATCTACAAGTGACTGCCTAAGTTCTATGCTGTGTCCTGCCTTGAACACATCAAAACCCTTTCAACCACCCCCTCGCACCTTCCTCAATATCCTAACAGTAAGGGGGCTGAGCGGGCTAGAGCGTCTGATATTTATAAACCCGTTTGGGATAAAAGTTCACCACACGGGCACCAGTACAAGCTTTGAAAAGATTGCCTGTGCTTACCTGACCAGCGATTTGCTCTTCACCTCTGATAATAATCATGCGAAGACTACAGGGACTAGCAAAGATTGAAATAACTAATAGGATCATATCGTTCAAGAAAAAAGTCCCCCCGGGATATACTCAAGAGGTCAAATCCAGGGTTATATAAGGAAAAATAAAATCCTAATAATGGTGATAATAACTGACGTGATATCCTCCCAGAACATCACTTCATGTACAATATTAAGATCTCGCAAATAAACCAAAGAATGAGGTGGTTGACGTGACTTGGCTCAGTTAGTCGGAAAGGGATCTTCCACCATCCCTCAACTGATGTTGATGGACGGGAGGAGAGTAGGCTAGGTCCTATAAAAACTCGCCTTTCTCGCCTGTTACTTCATTCTACGCTCAAACCAAGTCGATGAATTCTCTCTCCTCTCACGGCTTCTTACCTTATATCTAAAAGATCCCAGAATGGTGGAACAGGATAGGTAAAACTATCCACGAGTGGCCACCACTGGGCATATCCTCCTGCCGTCTTAAGTGGTGGAAACCTTCCTGACTTCGGTTAAAGGTGTTAACCAGAGGCGTTAGGTCCTATACCTACCTTTACCTCCATATCATTCTCACTCACCATACCTCACTTCACCTTCACCTCTCTCTCTCTCTCTTAGCTAACCACCACAATAACCATTTTATTTCCGCGCACACTAACCTTTTTTACTTTGCTTTTCAGACAAAAATGTACGTGCACGTACGTTCATGAAAAAAAAAGAAAAATGTGTAATGAAAAAATTCCAATATCAAGGCTCGATTCCACCTTACGAAAGATACAAGGCGATAGGCAAACAGTTCACGTTCAGCAAGACGAAAAGGATGCGGTAAGAGCGGCAATTGCATCATAGCCTTGTTATAGTTATAAATACTGGAAAAAGCATAGCTACTAAATCGACCAGACTCACCCCTACAGTAAACCTTTACTAAGTTTTTAACGTTCAAAAACAATTCCTAAAAAGAAAAAGAAAATTCAAGAAAAAAATTTACCAATACCTAATGAATCCAGCAATCAGTCATGATTAGACAGAAATTTGAGCTCTGAACTTTGAGAATGAAACGCTGTATATGTTTTAGATAGTACCTAATAATTAACTGTATTAATTTTTATTACAACTAGAATCACTGTGCTTAGTAATAATGAACATAATATGTTAATCATAATGAGGTAGGTATGTCAACAAGAACCTGCTAGTTCTGGACGGGTCCGCACCAAAACCGAGATGGGATTTTGTGTACCATATTTAAGAATAGCGTTTAATACAGACTGCATCAGCTGCATATGACAAAATTATTTAATCAAGGTGCTTACAGCTACAATAAAATAAAAGGATTACATGTAGGTGTACGATACAAAACAAGTGAAACAGTGAAGGGACATGTGGATGAACAGCAAGCTTTTGTAGTGATTTAGAAGGCAGGTAGTAAGGTCACTATACTTCATTCAACTCCAAGTTTCCCATTTCAATCAAAAGTGAAGAACCATTTTATTGTTAAGTTTAATTACAGGTTTCAATCTCTTTTAAGGGACCAATCCTTCGGTCTTCAAACGTTAATTGGTTATTATATCTACTTATTATGATTGAATCTATATGATTGTTGACTTATTTAGCAATCTGAACGAGACTTAATCAACGAAAAAACTGTTGGAATTGAAATAATCCCAAGTTGAAATGGTATAACTGTTTATTAAGGAAACGTTCAACACAAAAGCGCGCCCTCATCTTTTCCTCTTCACACTTTTACCCATAACTTACAGCTTTGAGGTTTGACGAGATGAACACAACATAAATGCAGCACGAGCCCATTTGGTAAGTCAGAAGGAAGGCGTTGCAGAATGTCCTAATGGATATAATATACTGGTATTAGATAAAAATCCAATTTAGGAGGTAAGATGATCATAAGCGGTAGACTCCTTTTGTAGAGTCGACGAAACTGGCAACTTCTAAAACTGAATCCCTCACCTTCCGGTTCAGTTATTTTGAATTATAAACCTTTGGAATCGACCAAGAAAACCGAAGTTTTAAAGCTTCTGTTTAGATCACTTTTCTGTACTCAGTGCCATTGAAATGCAAAATCGGAATCAAGGAGTGCTTACTGATCTACCAACAAATTATACCTTTTGGGAAAATGTTCTCAGAACAACATGCTTGATATGGAACAGCTTTAATGGTCAAAAATTACGATAACAGAGCTGACCATTTGATTCACACTCATGACGACAATTTTTTGACCTAACTTCAAGCCCTTTTTGGGACATGGCTTGTCGTGCAGTGATTCTTAAAAAAACCCTAAAACCTACCAAGACTTGTGAAAAAATAATCTAGTATACCCCTCTATTGAGTTTTCGAACTATACAGACTTAACGAAGTCGGGTTTTGATGGATATTTGACCATTTAATGGCCAACCCGCATCTACCCTCAATTTGTAATAGTTATAGGCCCTTCAAGGGTATTGCGTACAGAACAGTAATCCAGACAGTAATCTAAAATGAGGATATTAAATTGTCGTAGCAGCGTTTTTGTACAATGACTTAATTTAACTCAGGTAAAATTATTTGTCCAAAATTTAAGTCACCCACCTTCTAGTGATACATGTAAGAAAATGAAAACATAAGGAGAAAGGCAATAGTGGATTAAATAGATATCGGAGTTCCTAGCAGGTACATAATGACCATCTGTATCCTACCACCAAAGATGAGGCAGCCGGAGCGAGCAGAGTGGGTGCTAATCAGAGCTGTTCAAAATCTGTCTTATCTCTGTGTACGTATCTTGAAGTAACATGATTTTCTATCTGCATAAATATAGAAGTGACGCTTAGGTAGTTGATATATTTGGAATCTACTGTATTTATTAGAAACCTATACCTAATTTCATGACGAAAAGCAAATAAAAACAAAGCTTAACTAACAATCCTTCATTTTGTCGTAAACTAAGTGAAAAACGTCTAATTCATTTCAAACAAACCGAAAAGATTTTACAAAAATGTTGTCAAAATGTCAATGTCAAAAATGATCGCTGAAAATACGAAACTAAAGATGATTCAGCAAACATGTTTACAATTAGTCAAAATGTCATCTGCTAACAAAATGCAAAATTATCAGCATGGGAGTTTACTTTGCAAAGGGGTTTGTTATAAATTTCAACCGGTAGGAGGTAAGGTGCGGTATATTCAGTCTGATGCGCACTTGTAACTCACACTATGATTGCTCACACCACAGTTTAGGAGCTACTACGAACTAAAGGGCCAGTCACACAAACAAAATGTTGGATGTTCACTGCTTAATCATGAGGACATCCGAATCTAAATTTTCAGAGCAGATTAGCTTGTCATTTAATCATGACTGCTGTCAAAACGAGAGGGGCTCAAAGTTTTGTCAGATTAAATTTCGTCGCTGGAATGCAAATGGCTGCACAGCTCCATTGTTATCGGTTGCCGACTCTAAGTCTATGAGTCTAGCCATGAAGCCAGTGGAGCCATTTCCTAACCACATTGCAAAGTAAGCGGCCATGTCTCGTGTTTTCAGCCATCTGCAGTTCTTTGGGACAAAATCGTTCCCAATTAGTTTAAAATGAGTCCGTTGCCGATTTTTCGCTTTATTATTTATGATACAATGAGTGATCATTAGTTGAGCTCCGCTATGGTCATCATGAAATTAGTTACCTACGAGCAACACCTAGCTAGTACGTGAAACTCCTTGAAACAAGAGGTACTCATATCTCAGTCTCAGAAACAGAATCTCGATGTATTATATTATCTACAATAGTATCACTTCTAGATACAGATCGGGAATTACTTTACTTCGTGATACGTCAGAGTTTAGACACCTGTGGTTAGCATCTGCTCTGCTCGCCCTAGCTGTTGTTTATTTTTGCAGTAGGATATGGAAAATGGTATGTGTACTAGGAGCTTTCCAAATAGCTTCCTGATCTTGATGGCTAGACAGAAAGTGCATTTTCGCGCATCTACACATTTTGTAGATATCTTAGAAAAACAAACTGAATTTGATTAATGATGATTAGCTCCGGTCGAGCCCGGTCGGCCGATTTCGTCAAAGTCTACAGAAGAAGCTCGAATTTCGAACTGTTGATCATCATTCATGCATTTCGAACTGTTTATCATCAAAATCATGCAGTTCATTGAGGTTTTGAAATGCAAATAGACAGAAGGGAAAATTCACTTACGGAACATAAGGAGCCAACCATCTCAGGCTTTCAGGCCCCTCTTCCACTGCCGCCTGAGCCGTAGCTGGGTAGGTCATACTTGGGAGTTTCTTCCTTTTGCAAAGCTCATATTCTGTTGATATCTAAAAATAAAACATCTCGGGTAATAAAAAAAATATAAATACCAATTTGTATATTCGTTCCTATTATAACACATTCTTGTCTTCTGCGAAACACAAGTTTTGAATAGGTACCAACTAAGATTTCTCTTAGTTTCCTAACACCGCATAGAAAAGATACGGCACTACTGCATTACATCGACATTAATAACTTGATAATTTACTAATTGCAATATAACATTAGACCATTAGTATTCGCACATATCCTTAGCTAAATTTGGTGACTCCAACACACATGCGGTAGGTAGGTACACAAGTACGTTATGGAGCGGTATAGGCTGTAAGTCAAGGATTACAAAGGGTTTAAAACCTACCGACTGTTTCTAATGTTTCCAGTTCGTATAGGTAGGTAGGTACAGTTTGAATTAACCTTCTTAATAATTATCGAATGAATGACATGTCAGATACCAGGCTCGCTGGTTAACTGGCTTTTAGTGAATTTTCATAAAAGAAAATGAAACTATTGCAATGGGCCCAAAATTTTCAGAACATGAATTTTTGACCTTTTCTAATAGGCAAATCCGTTTCAGAGCATCCTGAATTCATTCCTAGATTTTAGCAAAAGCTGTAATGATTTAAAAAAATACTATATATATAATATATAATATTTATATATCTATTTATTTATGTGTCACTGCAGACGATATCTGTCCTTGCGTACATGATAACAATTCCAAATTTCGCCAAAACATTCGTATTGCCAATCAAAAGGGTGAATTCGAAGATAGGTAATTTTCAGAAATTCTATGGGGTCAAATTTGAATTTTTAGGGGTCAAAAACGGCTAAAATCGCAAAAATTGATATAAAATCACTGAAAGTGGTATGAAAGGGTGACAGAAAAATACCATTTCAGTTGTTTTTCATTCAGAGTAGGGTTCAAATTTGAATTTTTGGGAGTCAAAAATGGGTATTAAGGGCTAAAATCAATATTACTTCACTTGAAGTTGCGTGGGATGGTGGTCCACAACGGAGGGACTATTTCGATGATAAAAATATTTTTCTCAAAAAAGATTACCTAGGTCAAATGTGACTGTAAACGGTAAAATGGCTAAAATCACGAAATGATATAATTTTACGAAAAGCTATACCTATCATCTTTTTACACAATAGCACGAATATTTCTTTGACAATTCGCTCTTACAGCCATGCTGCGTGACAGGAACTTTTTTAGTATCGATATTCTAGTAAGAATAATAATTGTGCTTCTTGAAACATGCGGATTAGATAGGTAGGTACCTACCTATATCGGTAGTGATGACTGATTTCCTACCAATATGCCCTTGAGGTAATCATTTCAAGAAGTGATTGAGCTTCAATCTTCAGATTTTAGTACACTAACTTGAAAATAGAAGTGCACTTGTTCATAAATGATGTTGGCTGATTTTTCACTGATATCGAGGTATCAGATAAAACGATAGTCCCACTTCTTACCCCATAACCGCAAAAATACCCAATAACCGCATCCCTTGTTGGCTATAAAGTAGGGGCACTTTGTTGATGATAAAGTTTTTTTTATTAAGCAAGTGATGATAAAAAAAAAGTGAGTGGATGGCTGTGTAGGTAACTTACCAACATGTGTATAGAGTAAGTGCAGATGAGACCAATAACCATAGTTCCGATCGTAGCAACCAGCCAACCCGCGTTGTTGAAAGCGGCAGGCATCGCGAGGATTCCAGTTCCCAAACTGGCTTTCAACATGTGGATCAGGGTCTCCCAATACCTGAAAAACACGATTCATCCTATTTAATGGGTTTCTATTTGAAACGTAGAAAAATACAATGGAGCCGGGTGGCTCCATAGTATTGCACCGCTTAGTATCTGGGCACGGCGGGTAACTATAGAGAATTCACCAAAGAATGAAAACGCTGCAAATTATTACACAGCGGTTTATTATTTACTTTTCACCCTTAGAGCTGACTGGCAATAGCGCCGAGCTTCGCGGACCAACTAGGCCAACCAAATTTCATTAATTTTGGATATGGTAACGAAGAAAAGTGCGAAGTACGGCGGACGGACAGAAATTTTGGTTTATTATTCTCAGTAATGAACCTTTGGAATCGAGCATGAAACAATTTTTTAACCCCCCCCCCCCCCAAATTTGATGGTTTCCGTTTCAGGGTACGTAGAATCCGAAAATGGAATAAAAAATTCCGTGTCCGTCCGTCGTACTCCGTACTTCGCACTTTTCTTAGTTGCCATGAACCAAAATTTTGTAGGTTCCACTTGGGGTCTAGTTGGTCTGCGAAGCTCGGCGTTATTGTCAGTCATCTCTGAGGGGTGAAAAATAGGGGTGGGCTTTTGTGGAATTTTTTGATAGGTAATTTTGCAAGTTGAACAAACGTTATGCTTCATGAATAATAACAAATAATTTGTTAATGATTGAATTATTGAATCTCGCGCATTTTTATGAAACTTTAATTCTCGGGCTGGCTCCAGTACCTACTCGATTTAGGGCTTTCCGGGGAGCACGAGGGTAGGTATTTACCACAGAAAACAGTGATCTACGAAGAAGGGGCATATAACAGGTAAATAATAAACCGTTGTGTAATAATTTGCAGCGTTTTTTATTACATTGTCGTATTCTGCATATCTTGAAACGGAAAGCTTTTTTAATGCTCGATTACAAAGGTTCGTTATTGAAATTAATAAACCAAAAATGTATTCCTAGGAAACTAATCGGCGGAAAGCAGGAAATCGTTAATACCTTCAGCTGATGCTAAATAAGAGTAGGTAGGTACTAATCTGAGTATGCACGGTCACAGACGGTGAGCTTAACGTTGAGAGCGACAAACCTCGAAATGTTGGCAATTTTTTGTTTTAAATAGTGTTTTGGCTAAATCTTCCAAACCGTGCATCCTACAAAAATCACTTCAATTACAAGAATTAAAGAACACTAAATTCTGCATCGAATGACTACCTCAAACTTCAGTCAGATGTAGCGCTACATCTGACATCGTAATCGTACATTCGTAATCGTTAGTAAAAAAAAAACAACAACAAAACAGCATTTTCCTCCACTTTTGGTAACATTCTTATTTCATGATTTTTCAAACGCCCTCGGCTCTGGAACGGCCGTTATAAATTAAAAACCTACAAAATGAAAGTTATAGATTATTAAATTCTGCATTCATTGAGCACCAAACACATTAAATTTGGTATAATTTAAGTGTACACCCATACACACAAAATCATCCCAAAATGGCCAATTCGCGCAATTTTCTCTAGGTCGCTTGTCCTACACATAAAATCTGTAACTATGGGTATCGTTCAGTTTAGTATGGTTGTAGAACCCACGATTTGGGATATATATGAAAAAAACGAACATAGTGCCAAAATTGCGAGGTTTTTTTAAATCTTAAAAGGTAAGCGCATCATCTGTGACTGTGCAAATTCAGATTACTCTTATTTAGCATCAGCTGGAAGTTGAAAGCTATGTAAAAGATTTCCTGCTTTCCATCAATCAAGTCCTGGAAAAATACTAACCTAATTTTACTGGCTTATTAAAGAAGAATCATTCGCTGAGACGACTCGTAACAATAAGAATAACTTTCAAACACGATTTCCTGCTTACTACCAACATTGCGGGACATTCACTGAAAATCAGAGAATCTCTTCTTCTTATTACTCAAAATTTTGAGTCTACTCGTTGGACCATCCAGATTTGCTGTAAAGATTTTGGTGCCGCGATGGCGCTAGGAATCTAGACTTAGCTGTCGCAAATAGCAAAGCAACTAATTTCTATTCTACAACCTGAATTCTCCTCGTTTAGGTACCTACATACAATTTGAACTACACCTAATTAGTACCTAGTGTATAACATACCTGTATAATATTATCATGTAGCTCAATCTGGGTAGGTACCATGTCCGCAGGCTATAATCTGATTGGTGCAGCTCATTATTATATAGTTTTGGTCAGCTATTTCCAACCATACCCTTCATGCTTGTATGACGATCTACTTGTATGTATATCTAGGTGCATAATATATTTTTTCCCCGCCGTATTTTGATGCTCTGCAGCAAAATAACCCACTTTGTTTTTTTGATGAAGTCGATTCCCCCTCATATTGCATTATTGGTAGGTAATAGATTTACCAACATGTTGAAATAATTAAATCTGAAATATATCCTCGTAATCCTGCACCACTCGAGTAGACCCTAGTCTTCACTTCAACTTACGTGACAGGGTGTTTGACGTCTCTGTTGTCATATGGGTCGTAGTAGGCTTCCTGAGATTTTTGAGTCTTGAGTGGTGGCTTCGGATTTGTGACATACACAGCTTTGAGGGCCCCATCTTTCTCGACGCTGTGAATAAAGAGTGAGTTGCAACATTCATGTTATTCACATTTCACAAGTAGTTCAATTTACAAAAATAATTAGTCAAGTTAGAATAACATTCTTTCGAATAATTAGTTTCAAGGTTTGAGAATGATAGATAAGTAGGTTCCTATCGCTCTCATGGAAATATTGAGACGGGAATGCCTTGGATATTTCGCGATACCTACGCAAAACATCACGCAGCATGACATTACCAAAGGATTTTCAAAGTTGGTGATTTCCTTGTCCCTTCGATGATGTTCAGCGATTTCTCACTCCAAAAAGTTGACTATAGAAACAGCTGACCATTCTACACTGCTTTTGATGACAAATCATTGACTTCTGGTGATCTTGGCTATTATTACAGTTTTATCGCATGCTGACCCCAAAGAACTCAAATTTGATTTATAAAAGTATTTATTTATTTATAAAATCAGAATCAGAAGTATTTATAAAATAAATATTTTTGACTAATAGGCAGATATATTCTTATTGCATTCCAACTTCCTAGATTGCAGCACTTTCGGTGATTTTATATAAATTTTTGGTGGAATAAAGCCAGTTTTACTTATAACTCCAATACCTGGACTGCAATAACTCATATTTTATTCTTTCACCCACTTTCTGTTTTTCAAAATTAGGTACTCACCTTCGAACTCAGCATTTCAGTTGCCATTACAAAGATCGAACATCTCATCTCGTGGTCAAGGCTCAGTGTTTGGAAATGCACATACCTACATACATCTAGGAATATATTCAGAATTAGGGACGGGACATCGAAATCGATATAATCGAAACATCGATATTTTACTTCGATATTCCGATTTTTCGCCATCTATGCCTCACATTCGATAACATCGATATATCGATATTATGGTCCAATAATATCGGCAGCTCAACCAGCTCTTGCCTCTTGGATCCCCTCCCCACTCTTCCATGATCCACATGTTACTCCTTCTCCTTACAGGTCATAAAATACTCAAAAGCTCATCAATTGCTTTATTTTCATTTTCAGAAATATTTGAGTAAAAAAAAAAAAAAATAGAAACATTGTATTCCGAATTCAGTCATTTACAAAATAACGCTAAACATTTTTAAATCCTCTGTGGAATCATCAAAATTCAAAAAAAAATAACATTTAGAACGCTAGCTACCAGAACCTCATCACTTCCATTTCAACCTCACCCATCCAAGCCAGACCTCTATCTTTCAATCACCACAGCGGTGCACCCGACGTGATCGCACGATGGGAACACCCCACCCACAGACACACGGTCAAGCAAAACACAAACGGTGGGTACAGCTTCCGTACAAGTACGCAACCACGAGGGACATTTTATGTCTTAGCGCCCCCTCCCGCACCCACACCAAGTACTTCGTACTTAATTGTTTTGGTCAAGATTTCCAACGAATGGTACCTAGTCCGAACAGCCTTCAGTCCCAATTAGTTCGGATTAGCCGGACTCCACTGTATTATGTACGTAAACATTCATTTAAACAATCACGCTCATACCGCAGCTTGTTGGCCACGCAGTCCGCAGTGGTTAACGTAGTATGGTTAGGTAAATCGAGAGCTATCCAACGAGTGGTGAACGATTTTTGTACGATGATAACTGGCGAAGATAAAGTTCCGTAGCAACGAATCGGTTGTAAGCGAAAATCATCAGAAATATTTTCGTGACGTTGTTTCCGTTGCATGTCCCGCGTTTCATTTTCGAGTTTATGTAGCAAAGTAAAGATATACAAAGAGACACTCTTTGTGCCTACTCAAGGTATTTTTGACATTTTATGTCTTTACTCTGGCACATAACTCGAAAAACGTTACACAAAAACCGTTACACGAAATCGTCACGAAAATTTCTGATGATTTTTCGCTTACAACCGATTCGTTGCTACGGAACTTTATCTTCGCCAGTTATCATCGTACAAAAATCGTTCACCACTCGTTGGATAGCTCTCGATTTACCTAACCATACTACGTTAACCACTGCGGACTGCGTGGCCAACAAGCTGCGGTATGAGCGTGATTGTTTAAATGAATGTTTACGTACATAATACAGTGGAGTCCGGCTAATCCGAACTAATTGGGACTGAAGGCTGTTCGGACTAGGTACCATTCGTTGGAAATCTTGACCAAAACAATTAAGTACGAAGTACTTGGTGTGGGTGCGGGAGGGGGCGCTAAGACATAAAATGTCCCTCGTGGTTGCGTACTTGTACGAAGCTGTACCCACCGTTTGTGTTTTTGTTTTTTGTAGTTATTCATGAAGCATAAGGCAAATAATAAACCGTTGTGCAATAATTTACCTTTGAGTAATAATTTACCGCTGTTTAATAATTTGCCCATCAAGAATACTTCAACGGTTGTTCAAGTTGTAAAAGTACCTACCAACAAACTCTAGCCCCTTCTACGTAGATGGTATAATGAACCGTTGTGTTATAATTTACCGTTGTGTAATAATTTTTTGTTTTAGTTTTTAATGGACGACAAAACGGAAAAACGGCTATATGACGATTTACCTGTATAGATGCTCTTTCGGCGTAGATCACTGTTTTCTGTGGTCAGTACCCTCGACCTCCCCCCCAGGAAAGCCCTAAATCGAGTACTGGAGCCGGCCCGGGAATTAAAATTTCATACAAATGCGCGGGATTCAATAATTCAATCATTCATCATTCATTATTTTTTGTAGTTATCCATGAAGCATAAGGTAAATAATAAACCGCCGTGTAATAATTTACCTGTATAGATTCCCCTTCTGCGTAGATAGTATAATACACAGTTGTGTAATAATTTACCGCTTGTAATAATTTACCGTTGTGCAGTAATTTACACAATAATAAACCGTTGTGTAATGATTTACAAATGATAAACCTCTGTGTAATAATTTACCTGTATAGATGCTCTAAATCGAGTATTGAGCCAGCCCGGGAATTACATTTCATAAGTGCTGTTATTCATGAAACATAGCGTTTATTCAAACTAAAAAAGTACCTATCAACAAAAGCCAAAACAGCCATCATTTTTCAAATGAAATAATATCACAGAATAACCAACTCGACTTCATACTTCGTGAATATAATCAGGTGCTCCCTAGCAATGATAATGTCGGGCCAATTCCTAATTGTTGCGGCGTCCTTAGCAATGATATCTGGGCTGAATGTATTTATTAGGTTTACCTACCATTTCCCTAATGAGGAGTATCCATGATTTGTGAAGCATTCTCACTTCTAAATTATTCCAGTATCGTCGAACTAAGTTAAGAACGCGCATTCTGTCCATCATTAGTTTATTCCAACGTTTGTTATAATGACCAGAAAATCGACATCAAACAAAACATCAGCCCATACTCAATACCACTCCCTAGTAGTTACAGAACTGCACTGTGTGTCGTGTACAGAGCCTAATGCATGACGTCATGCCGTTGATGTCACCGGTAAAGAAGCAAGACACTGGAAGACCTTCTTGATTGGGAACCATCAATTTCCAGATCACCGTTTCTTGAGGAACATAATCTTGATGGCTTTTGAGATTATGACCCTGATCGATGAAATACTCTTTGAAATAATCGAAAAAGGCGGTGAATGTATTTTACAGTAAGACTTTCTCTTGTCAAACGGCAGGTCTCTGTCAGAAGTTGCCCAGTGGCCTTGGGTAGTTATTTATCTAGAGACCGCGTTCACTTATCAGATAGGTATGCAGATTAGGAAAGTTCGAGACTTCGGATTTGGGAAAAGAAGAGATATTTATATTATCATGTAGGAAAAAAGCTCACTATGCTTACCATTGTAAAATCGAAAACTCAACAAAATTTATTTTAAAACAAATCATGCTCAAACACCTTAAAATGTCTCCAAACATCTCATTTAGTGGTCAACGTTCAGACAACCTCATACCAAATTGTTTCACGCATGTCGGGTGACTTTATAAACACATAGGTATTAGAATTCTAAATTCTTCCCAAATCTCCGTTCGTACCCTCGTGATTTGGCCAACGAAAGTGGTTGCCTTTTAGGACAGGAATTTGGTATATGCACCTCTGCGCCAAAAGCAAAACAGAAATAAGCGATTCATAATATATGTATGTTAGGTACCTACCAGATGCATCATCTTCATTTCAAGTAACACGCAACTCGTCCACCACTCGTTCAAAAGCTGCAGTTATCTAACTAAAACTTCAGACGCCGAAGTTCCCAAAAGACCAGCGAAAATATTTTACTAATCCTTTGGTACTCGGTACCTACCTATCTTCCAAAAAGGTGACGTTGGCACTATGTACTACCTGTGTAAGATGGACTGGGAGGATTTGAGCATCCAAGTAGATGCTCATTTCACCGTTTCAACTACCTATAGTTCTTTCATTATTTTTGTCACACAAAAATCGTTCACCGCTTGTTACGAAGCTGGAAATCTAACTGAAATTTGAAAACCTCAAGTTCACCAGGTTCCAGAAACACAAATGAAAATATGAAAAAGTAGACGACAAGGCCAAGGCTTTGGCTTGTAGGAATTCTGATTTGGAGGATGCGACAGTGAGAATTGAGATCTCGAGATGGCAGCTCAAGCCCTAGGTAGGTAGGTTCCTACTGCGTCCAATTTTGCTGCAGAGCTTCCGTTCTTCACTTCCTTCCGCGAACCATAATGCCTTTACTCAAAATTTCTCCTTTACTCAAAATTACCTATTAAATAGGCTTGGAAATTTGAAAATCCATCATCCGATGTTCGTAAGCTAGCATAATATCTAGTCATTTCAAGTAGGCAGTAGCTTCCGATCGCTATAACATTAGATACCTACTCTTACAATACCAGTGCTAATTTCGACATCTACTAAATTTCGGTCGAGTGGTAAGAGCGGTGGGCGGAATCCAACTGTGGTCAAAAGACTTTATTAAAAGGTAATGAGGGGAAAAAAAGAGGTCTGAATAACATGAGTTAATTTTTATCTTCGGGCTCCATCGCTATGGTAAACACTTCATTCCATGGTAATAATTCGTTGTCAGGCTGTCAATTCTACCACTTGAACCTCTTGAGACGACATTTTTTCAAACAAAGGCATTTTCATTTCTAATAGGGCAAACAAACCCTTTTTAAACAGCAAAACTAAGTACCTACTGTCAGCTTATTGTTTTCACTTTAAACTTCTAAGCAATTAGGAGTACCCATGGATTCTGGTAGTATTTTTAAATTAAAATAGCTTCCTTTCCAAGACTTTTGAGACCAATCGCACTCCCCTACGATGGAGAGTTCTTTTTCTATGACGAAACTTTGAAAGCTCATAGAAAAATAACAATTATCGCAGGAGAGTGCGATTGGTCTCAGAATTCTAAGACTGGAACCTACTTTCATTTGAAAATGGGAACGTAATGTAAACAGAAGTCATAGGCACTCCTCATTGTAAACAAATATACTTACGCCTTGCCATTCATGGGTTTTTCGTTATTTTTCTCCAGATTTGGTTGTTGAACAGCGGAGACTCTTCTGCACATTACCATAGCTGGGTTGTCAATCCCCATCTAAAACAAAATAACAACTTCTTTGAGTGTTGGATACAAATAAGTACAGCTACATAATTATACTAGGAAGTTACTACTACTGTTCCCAAAGTGGAGTAGAGAAGTAGGTACGGCATTCTCAATAACCCGCATCTTATATAATTTTGGCAAATACAGCGAGGTACCTACCTACTTATTCATTTCGAAAGTTCAAACGCCGCGACTTATCGAGCTACCAAGTATATTGTATTACCTATTGTACGAGACAATTAAACGAAGAGGGTGTTGAAAGTTTCAAGCATTAAGGGAGTATCGAACTACAAAGCCGTAATTGAGCAAGGAGAGTAAAGAATTTGAACCAGTAAATAATAATCAATAAAATAGTATTAAGGGTGGGTCCAAGAAGATGCCACCAAAGTTTTGAGCACAATTAATTTTTCAGAGCAAAACATTCAACAAAATATTGTTCGCTGGATAACTTCTCAAATGTTTCAGGATCAAAATAGGTAATAAATCGTTCATTTAGAAATAATTATGACATCTCGAAAATCGTAATTTTAAGGCGTTTTGTGAAGCGAACTTTACGTTTTGTCGTTCCTTACTTGACGAATTTAATGGGAGAAAACTAGTTGTGGACTCCAGAAAATATACTCAGCGTTCCAGGTAGCTTGAAAGTTAGCTATTTTTACCAAGTTAGAGGTGAAATTGGCGTTGGAATGCAAGAGTAAAATTCACGGATAAGTCAACGAAGTATTGCTCTTAACATTTCCAATAACTAGGGGAGTCGAAAGTTTCTAGTTCGCTTCCGAGTCTACCAAGGTTCTTTGTTTTCACTTTTGAGAGGAAATTTTTTTTGGTCTCCAAAAACAAAATTGTCTACTCGCGTTTTACGTTTTAGAGCTTTTTAAGGACAAATTAATTTGGTTCGGTGTCCAGATGACATCTCGTCATCCCGTCCAATCAATCTCTTGCCTCGTTAATATCAAATTTTCTTTGAGGCTGAGCTTATCGAGTCTTGGAGGTGAAAATTAGGCGTCTGGGACGTCAGTAATCAATTCTTTGATCTACCCGCAATCTGCACAAGAAGCGCATTAGGTACCTTACCTACATAACCATAAAGAAACCACCTTAGATTGAGAGTGAATCTCCTCGGGCGAAACTGGACGAGGTATCCACGAAGTGCTGAATGTCTAAATAAGATATCAAGAAGGCACATGCGCAAATCTACCGGTACTTGAATATATGTAAGACGGCTCTATTAAAAATTTTTAGTTGAATGATAAGCCGATAACTGGGATAAGAGCATTACAATTGTTTATATTTCGCGTATGAGTAGAAGCTAGTGGCGATATTCCTGAGGAACCTAACCAGGGTTGCCAGATTCTCTTGGTCCATACATTTATGTACAGTACATTCTGGCCAAAACGGAGACAGAGTATAGTATTCCCATGAATATTATAGCATCCATCAATTATGAATATTCATAACTTCAGGTCAAGTTATCCCGTGTAACAAGGAACTTGAGAAGAAAAAGCCACATTTTTGTTTTCTCCAAGAGTGAAATAGCTTACAGCCTTGTGTATGTAAATTCAGCACATAAAATAAACACTCGTACCTACCGGATGGGTGTTTCTTGTATGGTTTGATGCCTTGTCCTTCTATAAAGCAAGACACAGCGCACAGCAACTACCTAACTTCTAGCATTAGAGGTACCTATAAACCTAACTTCAAGCAGTAGAGAACTTGTGATAGGTTCTCACTTAGGTGAAAGGTTCTCTCTTAACTTTGAAAATTCACTGGTAATAGGACTTCATGGGTAGGTAAGAACTATGTATAGCGACCCTATACATAGTTCTCCCTACCCATGAAGTCCTATTACCAGTGAATTTTCACCCTAAAATGAGTATTTTAGGGTCGCTATACATATTTCTTATACCTACCCATGAAGTCCTATTACCAGTGAATTTTCAAAATTAATAATTGAGTCAATGTTCCTTCTATTCTAAAATAGGTAGGTATCGTATTTTGGGCTACCAGGTATATAAAGTATGTAGTAGGATACTGTAAATAATTTAGATCTGACAATCCTAGACCCAAACCTATTGATCCTCGAAAGTACTAACAAAATTGAACTAGAGGTATGAGTGTTACAAGGGGACTATCACTCCAATGCAAGGGACACTTTTCTACACCAACTTGGGTTGTGGAGAGACAAGGTTTGAAACATGAAGTGGATTTTTATGTGAAACTGTTCCGCTGAAAACGGGACCACTGACAGGTGAGGGTTCTGAACTTTGCCTCCAGGGCTTGTTTTCATCCAGTCCTATGCTGTAACGGAAAGCAATATGTGCATACAGCATAATTGCTATGGTTTGTGAATCACTCTTGGCACGTATTTGGGTAGAAGTGAAATTATCATGGACAGCTTTTGTTGACCCCACCGACATCATTTTCTAACTCTCTCAAGTTGTTCACGACCACATCAACGTATTTTCAACTGTAGATGGGAGCGAACAGTTAGGGAAGGTGGTTTTGGTGATTTGAAAATATTCTTCGCGATCATGTATCTGAAATGCTCATAATATTCTAACAACCAGAAAATTGCATATTTATAGCCCCCTGGCTTTTGGTACCTACTCAGATATAAGGTTTAAAACAGAGTGGAGGTCATGTGCGTCACATATACCTATGCAATATATTATAACGTTTAAAATGACAAAATAACACAGGACGTGGAGTGACGGAACATCACAAAGCATTATTATCCCTACTAACTTTGGATTGGCCTTACCTAACCTATTCCAGTTCGCTCACAGTTCTCGTGGTGATTTGTAGCGTCATATTAGCTTTGTTCCAAGTGCGGCGAGTTTCGTACCTAACGTATTCGGCGCAGTAACTCAATTCCCGCACCATGTTAGCACTGCTACAGGTGCAGCAAATTTCTGCACTCAGTTCAAGAAATTTTTCAAACCCGCCAGGGATGGGTTTACAAATTCGAACTGAAGGAAACCTGGAACATCCCTACAATTTCATTTCTCTGCTAACTCTCACGCTAAACATGGTGGAAGCCTACTCAGGTCTCATTTTCTTTTTTTCTTTTTGCTGTTCTTTGTAGTGTTCTTTGTGCTGGAAAAAAAAATCACTTCGACAGTAGGCACACTTTATGAAGCTGGCATGGCGTGGTGGTGGCGTACCAGGTTATTATTATTTGATGGTTATCCGCGTTCTGTGACCAGTGCTACGCTAGCGCTTGCGATGATTCCATCAGGATGTTCCAACCAGTGAGTTATTGAACTGAGAGAAATCCCCACCTTTTTGGTTCGGGTTCGAAAACTCAAGAATTCAGTTATGGTGCTTGGAACAAACCTATAGATTTTATGTAATCTTCCTACCACGCTAAATATTAGTTCTCATGTGTTAGCAACGATTTATGTAAACAAAGCTATCTGCACATTTTTCGGGTTACCTAATGGACTGTGCTAAACTTGTGTTTAAAATTATTTAGGCTATTACTACCTATTGATTATCATGTTCTCTCCATTGCTTCAGACATGGACAGAGACATGAGCTTGAAATTTCACCTTTATCTCATACACCCTCATCAATAATAAATACTTACACCAAAAAATAATAGTAATTCTAAAAATCGTGGATTCTGGAATTCTAAGGATGGATTTGACATGAACGAAAAACCCATGAAGGACGTAGAACAAATGAAATTCACTTGACGCCCGATTTTGTCTAAAGAAAATCATACCTACTGGTGTTCCTTCACCTCCGAAGTTTTCTTCTTGGTGGTTTCATTAGTCATACAGGTATGCGTAACTACTCTGTGTGTTGATAAGACGCGGATTCGACTGAAGTTGGATCGCACTTTCTTCAACGCGCAGAAAAAATAAATAAATCACGTAATGAACTTCGATTCGGGAATTTTGGCTTTCGCCCCAATAAATAGAAGATCCGGTGTAGACCAGCAGATGCCGCTGTGAAAATAACCATTTGCCGACGGAAATAGGTAAGTTAAGGTAGACACCCAGTGGTTATTCGCAGCTTAAACAGGGGCTCATGTCGTGTCAGTTTTTGTTTAGTGCGATTATACGTCAAATGAAGAAGATACCGAAATTAGGAAATATATTTTTGGAGTTTTTCCGTCAAGCAAGTGTAATTTTACAAACCCTATTTTCTGCAGTAGGTGGACCAACCTTCACGTTCTAACTCGGTTTTGGAATCCTCCCAAAATTTTATATAGGTAGGTACCTAACATACAACCACAGTCATTGGCTATAAAATCCCATGCTCCAACATAAGAATAGCAAACATTTGATCGAGAGTACCTAATCCATGGATTACTTGGCTGGGCTTGTAGTTAGTGGCCACTATTATAGGATCAGCTCTAAACTGAATTCTAAGCGGGAGGGGGGGGGGGGCCTTATTGTAAATTTAGAGATATATGAATCAGAACAATTTGGTGTCTAAAAAGTAAAAACTTCCTCGCTTCCGAGAGGCCGTGCATAAAAAAAAACTGATAATTTGATTAAAACTTCATTAAATTCTCAAAGTACCTACATCTGCGGTGATAAGTTACACGCAGAAGAAAACCTTCGTTTTACTGTCTGTAATCGACTTTCGAAATGTTCATAATCTCATTGTCTAAAGTACATTCACAAGAAAAATATTGCAGATAAATAGGCAATTTTACCACCTAGGTAACCTTTTTCGGAGACCAAATATAACTTCAAACGGGGAATATGTCAGATTTTCTTTTGAATAACATTATTATAAGAGTAAATACGCGAAAGCCTCTTTTAACATTGGTCTGCGTTCAAAAACATTTCTGGCTTAAACAAGCAATTAACACTGTCACGTTTGCGTACTATAATGCCTTGATTTAACCCGCTGAAATGAGGTACACAAAATCTCGTTTAGGAAACACTCAAACTTTTAAATCTTTGAGTTGGTCTAGATAACCTTAAATTACCTTGTTTTCGTTAGAATGAAACGGGTTTCCTTGTGGCAATAGCATTAATTTGTTCGTGGTGGATTTATAGCTTGTCAACATGAATAAGACGTCTAAGATAATTTGGTGAGATCGAAATTATCCACTTCATTTCCGCATTATTCTGGAACTTCTGCGGCTATCGGTAAATAATTCGGTAAATAGTAGCATACAGCGGTGACCTAATGAGTTTGAGTATACAGTTATAGTTAATGTGAATTGTTATATATTTAATGATGAAATGGTAGGTGATGTGAATGGAAGTAACGCTATTCCTGTTTTACCTTTTCATCTTTGAGGTGGACGGTGGTGAGTACTTCTTTGTAATCGTCCATGCCTACGGTTGTATTGCACCCTGCAACAGAAAATTCAGTTTTGAAACATGAAACATCGCATTACAGAAAACTAAAGTCGCAGTGGGGTAGATGATACCCATGGAAAGTTTCATTATGATCTCTAGTTTTTTTTTTGTAGATTCGAATTTGTAATAATTTACGCGCGAGCGAGGCGAGCAGATACAACTTCCTGCTATTATGTAAATATACCTAACGCTTGGTTCTCATAACATAATTATATAGATGAATAAGAGCATAGGTACACAAGCTATTTATATTTATACATATTTATGTATATGAATATAACCCTGGGGCCAAAACTATTTTTCTTACCGTGTTTGTCGGGTAAGATAGATCGACGTAGGTCGTGAAAAATCTATTAAACGTCGATACTATTTTATTTTTCCCTGCATTGTTTCGAAGAATGGGGAACATGCGCATGGGTTACAAAAGTGGTTTATTACTATGTTTTAATGAAACTACATTCCATTCTGAGGACTTTGACAACAACCGCACTGCCTGCGATAAATCACAGTGGGCCCCCTGGTCCCGCTCATGCAAGAGGAGTGAACTGACGTCAGAATTGGTGGACACTTTGAAAAAACAATAGAAAAAGAACTACTTAGTAGGACAGTGTGATTTGTGTCAAAATTGTCGCGAAGTACTTTCATTTAAAAAAAATAAAGTAAATACGAGTGCATACCCAATTGATTCAACATGGTCACTCCCAAGCTACTGTACAATATTTCCTGGCTTGATGCTGTGCATAAATCTTTCGTTCAAGATACTGTTTAGTTATTTTCAATTTAAACTATCCTCAGAACGAGTAAAATTTAGTAGGTAGTGATATCTTTGCTGCAAAAAAAAAAAATCATTTTTAATGGAGTTAAATAATAGAGATGAGGTGCCAAGTTCAGCCGGTTGCTCATCAAAGCAGCTCCGTTCATCGCAAGTCTTAAAAAACACACTAAATTGTAAAATTTATTATAAATATGTAATGAAGCACGCATAACTGCCTTCACGTTTTCCCATGTCTACGATCACTCGCTACATCGCTAGACAATTTTTTTGCAGAGGTCAAGCAGTTTGTTTATACTGTTTAGAATCTGCGGAATGGAAGTATTACTTAGTTGAATGGCCATGTCTAATGGTTTTGTAGATAGCACGAACCACGAAAAAATCAGTCACGTTACACCCATTAAGTTTGAGGGAACAATATTGCACCACTAGACTGACGAACAACGACACTCGAGTTTTGAGAGGTTGAGGACTTATCGTCAAGCTGAACAATGTTTTTCCACTAGCAGTCCTTATCTGTAGGCGTTTTACAATAAGGGGATAACGAGAAATTTTTGCCGATTTTCAGAAGCGGTATATTAACGAAAATCCGGACTCAGTAAACACGAACTAAATCACTCGCGATGAAACTCTGGGTCGAGTGTTGCAATCAGTTTTGTACAGTATATTATCAGAAGGTAATCTCATGCGGATGGGTATGTCTTATGTACAAATTTTTGAACGCTCCAAAACTCTTGTTACGTCGAGGATGCTCATCTGTATTAATTTCTATTCATCTGTTCTACAGGTGTCTACTTGATAAAATCGTATATCTGTCTGGGCTGAACCATGTATTTCCTTCGAATTCAGATATCGTCTGGTGTGGCATAGTACAATACATATTATTTACAAATAAATACCTAATTAATGAGTGCAAGCCAGATTCCTACATATTACGAACAATTAAAATTGTTGGATTGATTCAGAATGTCCTAAAACGGATTTTTTCTTCTTTTTCTAAAATCACGAACTTAATACAAAACTCATTACAGTAAGTAAAAGAAAAAAAGAAAATTTGCTTTGATCTTGATTACGAAGCGAACTACATCAAGAACAAAATGTAACTACCATTGCACCTAGAATCAATTATTTTGACTTATTATGTATCTCGAAGTTGGAGGCAATGAATTATTGTGTTAGAGGTTTAGCAGTTTGCTGGATAGTTTTCAGTAATTCATAAAGCTGAAGAAATCAATGGGCATTTCCACCAGTTTGATTTTATTCTCAAAACGGAAACATCTCAGTGAGACAAGGGGAATCCAATGATTGGATGTGAACGAAAAACGGGTGGGCAAAAGCGAAATTACGGTAGTGGGAATGACCATCACGAGGCCTTTGCGCTTGCCTGTGGTGAATCCATAGCACACAGAAGGTAGGTACCGTTCCGTCTGTCGCATTACGTTTTCTTTTTTGGCCAAACATTCAGGGTTTTGAGCTATAAGTTGGCAAATGTTGGTTTTCAAGGCGCTAAAACCAGATTCGGATGATGAGAATGCCAAATTCTGACCCACTGAAATCGCCAAACGTTGATAAAAATGAGAGAAAATTGGAACTGGAATCATGCACTCGAGTGGAAGGAATGTGTTAAGTTAGACGGAAAACGATAATAACAAAAGTTACCTAGTTAATTTAAATCGAAATTTTATTTACTCACTAGACAGGAAATAATAGATGGTATCAAACTAGTCTGGAATCGAGGGCTCGCGCGCATTTTTACGACTGGATCGCTGCCCGAGATGTAGACAAGTTTCAACTACCGACGAGACCCGGCCGTAAAGTAAGGTTAATCCTCTGGAGATAAAACAGGGATGGAAACCGATACGTGCGTACCATACACGTATGTACGAGACGGTACCTATCGATTCGTAGGTACTAAACGTTGAAGATAGAAGGAGAAAGGTGAACGCTCGTGATGGTGATGCCGGTGTCACGTAACCACGCGTATGAGTTTCGTTTCCTACGTGACTATGTTCTGATTCAGATCAACGACGATGGTACGTTCATCGATACCTCAAGAAAAACAAAGCTCCTGTAGCTACAATGAACAAGTAAACAAACCTATGTTCATCTAATCGCAATTTTGTCTTTCCTAAGTATATGAATTGCAATCAAGAAATTTCATGTTTATGCATAATTTCATCTGAATCTATGCGTCTGAATCAGAATTTATTCATTTCATCTGAAGGCATAATTTCAAGGTTTCCAAATCACTTCTTTCCTGGTTACCTCCTGGTTCCTACCATAATCACTACAATTCGTCTGTGTGTATCAGTTTGTGATCGCACTTGAACGAATAATTCCAATTAGATCAAAGTTGGGGAACATGTTGTCGGCACAAAGCCAAAACCGCGAATCTGCATTTTTGGTCACTTTCACTTCAGTGCGTCATGGGACTTGTTATAGGTCCCTCTATTCACTGCTTGGAGGCCTAACCCCTTATTTATTGCCTAGCAGCTTAAAACCATAGATGTGCATTGATGGAATCACTAAAAATGTCCAATTATTATTGTATTGTCCAAATCTTGCAACGCCAGAATCACGAATGTGTAGGTACTTTCGCGGTTTTGGCTTTGTGTGACAACGTTGCACTGTGCGTTTCGTGAAACAATAATGACAGCCCAGCTGTAAACAGTACAGTTTGTTAAAAATTATTAGGCATATTTAAACCTCTGGACCATTTCCCCGCCACAGATTATCTATTTGAGGGCTCATCGAACCCGATTTACCCGCAGTTTTTGTTTATATTCTCTGAGTCATTCTGTATTAATTTTCACTCTACGTTATTTCTCATCCGTCTAGTTGAGCCCTTACATTTGACGTAGAATGATATTTGAGCGAATATTTCTCTATTAATATATTGGTAGTTATGTGCCCAGCAATATCGAACATTTCGGATGTGGAAAGGGAATGATTCCGATGACCGGTGGGTGAGGGGGGGTTGATAACATTGAATCAATTTTCCCTTTGAAATAGTTCCATTCAAGACGAGAAAAAACAGTCAATAAAGTGTAGTTTAAAATATCGTAAATTGAAAATCCGTTTGGTGAAAGTGAGATGTTGATGAAAAATCACAACGCCAAAACCTCTAATCTGCTCTTAAGCCCCATATTTTGAGTATAAATCTAAAAAAACGTTAGGATAACTTAGGAACGGTCATTAGGTGGGAACGGTCACTGAAGCATTTCTTTGTTTGTAATGGTAAAAGTCGAGTTTCCGCTGATCTTCAAATCTTTTAAGTCGGATTTCTCAAAACTACAATTTTGCAGATTCGCGGTTTTGGCTTTGATTGCAGTAAAATACCTACCTATAATATATTATGTCCTACCTATAAAATACCTACCTATAACATAGTATGTCCCTATTATAATGTTCCTGTTATAGATGTACATATTATATTGACACTTCAGGAACATTCAGCTTGAAATCTGAGATCATCAGGATCTTGAATTTCGACGTAGAGGGAGTGGGGTACGAGGTTTCAATGTTGGAATGAAGCAACATAAATACTCATGTCTTGAGCATTTCATCTTGAGTTAATTAGAATTGTGTACTATGGTAATGTTGGGCCAGTGCACAGTGAAGGTTTCCGACTGCAACTATGCTTCTAATAGGAATTTCGTGCTGATTCATCCCTGGATTTCGAATCGAATATTTGCTAAAACTTCGAAAATTAACTGGGACAGACAAAATGGTTTTCGCATGGAAGAGAAGTTGTAGGTAATCAAATTCTGCGTAAAATGAGACCAACATCAGTTCCCCAGCTATGTAGGTAACTCTAATTTTTGGCGATTGTTCAAAGATTTCTGAGGATTACCACGTTTTGCGCCTTTGTACAAAGAACAGGCGAACTTCGCAATTCCCTGCTTGCATGAAGGGGAGCCTAATTTTAGCCAGAAAACACCCTTCGTGCCCCACTATGGGGTTGGGTTCATGGGGTTGAGTGAGAGGGGATGCTGCCGAGTTGTAGAGCTATATATTTGCCTTGAAGTTCTTCAACCCTGGGTAGTTCATCCATGGCAGTTCAGTTTGAATAGATAGCACGCAATTTATATTTGACCCAGTAATTTGATCTGCAAACGACTTCAAGTGTGCAAATAACGAGTCAATCAATTTTTCATAAATCCAGGCATGACGACTACGTTTATGGGACCGGATCGCCTCGAGCCTAACGGGTTATGTAATGTTGAATAATTATTTGCTCAAAAAGCTTTTGATAAGCTACAATCTTGACAATTTTCAGTTTAAATTTCCGTGCAATAAATCATTAGATACAAACAAAAGTGCCATTACTCGCACAATTGTAACGTAGCCTGTTAACAAAATATCGGTTAAAAACTATGGAAATTATTACACAACGGTTTATTATTTACATTTATAGAGATAACTGCATATGCGTAGATCACTGTGTTCTGCGGTCAATAACTACTCTCGTGTTACCCCCAGGAAAGCCCTAAATCTAGTAGGTACTGCAGCCGGCCGGGAATTACAGTTTCATAAATATGCGGCGAATTCAATAATTCTATCTATAATATTATCTGTAACTACGAAAAAAATCCAAAATAACCATCACTCTTCAAATGAAATAATATCACGGAACAACCAACTCGATTTCATACAGCAGCCATGCGTGATTATAATCAGCTGTTCGCTAACAACGATATCTGGGCTGGATATATCATCATTGTTTTTTATTTTCATTCATATTATTTTATTTTCATTCATATTATTTTATTTTCATTCATAAATTATACTCATGTTAATGAAGCCAAAATTACAGCCAAAAGCCTTAATAAGACGAAGAAACGCCTGGACATACAATGCTCCGGGTGGTCTAAAAAAATCTACAAGTTCGAGATCAGTTTAAAAACGTAATGATGTTAATATACCCTTCATATTGAAAGCTTTTGTTGAGCTGCGCGTTCTGAAAATCCCAACCCCTATTTTCACTCCTTAGAGGTTACTGTCAGTAACGAACGAATTTGGTTGATATAATTCTTGAATCCACCGCTTATTTATGAGTAATAGTCCTGACGGCTCCAGGCACTCGAGTTGCTTTCCTTGGGGAAGTACGAGGGTAGGTATTGATCACAGAAAACAGTGATCTATGTACGTGCTTTGTGCTGATCTATACAGGTAAATAATAAACCATTGTGTAATAATTTACAGCGTTTGCATTCCATTTTCGGAGACTATTGTATCAACCTCGAAGGGTGGGGCGGGGGGGAGGGGGGTATCGAAAATGTTTTCCGTGTTCATTTCAAAGGTTCGTTCTAGAAAATAATAAACCAGAACTGCAGTTTTCCACATAACAGTAGTAATGATTTCTGATTAAAAACGTGCTAAAGCTGTTTTTATATCAAGGTCACTATGAAACTTCACCATTGAACACGGGTACATCTACGGTCAGGCTATTCACTAACTATTTACTCTAAATAATAATTACGAACTGCGGGTGGATGGTTTAACGCTAGGTAATGTAAACTGCGCGTTCTGAGTGAGCTGACAATCCATCTAGGGAACGACCGTTTGATAACACAATTCACATGCAAATAACTTACTCATTTCGATTTTTCCACGAGTACTTTTTCTCGGGATTGCGCCTGACAACTGAACTAACCACCTGTTCGCCACCTTACGAAGGAACTGGTCGAGGAATCTCAACAAGGCACTTATATATGAAGGTTCGGAGGTACCCTCTATTTGTGACGTAACTGAGAGGTGTGAGCGCCGGAAGCCACCACCGGTCAAAACAATCTATCACCACCAAGAGCCCGGTTTGACAGATGAGTGCCATGGATAATTTAGAATGAAGAAGGTATTAGTTTCCAAAGCCCGATTCAAATTCCTGTGGCGTTATATTTTAATAATCAACGCCATGCATAATGAGCTGCGAATTTTATAGCCTCACTCATGTTACTAAAATACACCACCCAACGATAATGTAAATTTTAATAAAGAAAAACTCATTATTAACTTCATTTAGTAACAATATTTCTCGTGAAGTTCAATGAATGAATGAATCTAGTTACATATAATCATAGAGTGTGCAATAATTATTGTGCACCAAATACACACTTGAACCGACGTAGTTTTTTGTAGACGAGTAAATGCGATAACCAACTGTGTATGCCCGGTTCTCGCGAATTTAGGTGGTCGGCGTTTGGCAGTGGCCTATCTCCAGGGAAAGAGCCGCTTTTGGTTTATTATTCTGTGAATAATACACCTATGTATTCGCTCAGCAAAAAATTTTTATAACACCCCCTCAAAATTTTTTCTTTTCCGTTTCAAGGTGCGTAGATTCCAAAAAAATCAGTCATGCAGCATGACTTAATGAGCGAATTTTCAAAGAAATATTCGAATTAATGGCTATGGTTTTGAATAAAGGAAAACTTCGGTCTAAAATTTGGTTTTCTATGTATATTCTCTTCGTATTTATTTTAATTTGTACGTTTTGTCCATCCTGATTCTACCGTTTGTTTATTACGTAATTGTACTAAGTGCTTATTTATTTGATCGCTGTGGGTAAATTCAAGGAGTTGTACTAATCGTTTGCCTCCCCCTTTTTTGCTTCGAACTCTCGTCTTCAATTAATACTTCTCACATTTTTCAATCTGACCACTCTAAGGGGGTGGGGGTAAGAGTTTAAAGATTATCCTAGTTTTGGGTAATTTTTGCGCACTTTAAATGCTCTAATTTAAGAACGGATTTAGATATCTAAAATCCGATTTCACTATCGTGTTCAGCGTGCAAAAACCTTTAAAATGAGGGGTCACTTGTTAGAAAATAACATTTTGGGGATTTTTGGGTAATTTTTGCGCACTTTAAATGCTCTAATTTGAGAACGGATCAAGATATCTAAAATCCGATTCCACCATCGTGTTCAGCGTGCAAAAACCTTTAAAATGAGGGGTCACTTGTTGGAAAATAACATTTTGGGGATTTTTGGGTAATTTTTGCGCACTTTAAATGCTCTAATTTGAGAACGGATCAAGATATCTAAAATCCGATTCCACCATCGTGTTCAGCGTGCAAAAAACTTTAAAATGAGGGGTCACTTGTTAGAAAATAACATTTTGGGGATTTTTAGGTAATTTTTGCGCACTTTAAATGCTCTAATTTGAGAACGGATCAAGATATCTAAAATCCGATTCCACCATCGTGTTCAGCGTGCAAAAACCTTTAAAATGAGGGGTCACTTGTTGGAAAATAACATTTTGGGGATTTTTGGGTAATTTTTGCGCACTTTAAATGCGCCAAAACCCTCCTTAGAGTAGGCCAATTTCGCCCATCTTCGAACTTAGCCTTTCGATTGCCAAGATAGATTTTTTGTGCAAATTTGAGCTGTTTATCTCAATTCTATCGAGAGTTATCGTCTGGAGTGACACATATATAAATAAATATATATATATATACATATAAAAAAGTGTTAAATTTCAGGAATCGTTTTAGAATGGTCTGAAACGGATTTCTATGAAGAAAATTTCCAAAAATTTATATTATTTAAATTTCGAAGCCATTGCAATAGCTTCATTTTCTTTGAAAATTCGCTAAAATGCAATGTCCGTCCGCCGTCCGCCGTCCGCCGTACGCCGTACGCCGTATCACGTGTACAGGCTTCATTTTCGGTCTAAAAAAGTCGTTCTTTCGCACACATGCTCCATTTGGGCCCTAGTTGTGTCCCGAAACTTTTCAGCCCGATCGGAATAAACCCAGGGGTGTTATGAGTGAAAATGTGTATAAAAATAGTTACTTTTTGCGTTTTAACAACATGTTAGTAACATGAGCTTTTGAGGTATCTTTTTCCATGTTTTTGAGGACGAGAAGACCGAATATGAAGTCGATTTTGACCAAAGACGCGGAAATTGAGGTTTTACCAAAGGTTCAGCTCCCAAAATTGGTTTTTTATGAGTCAAAAACCTGGAAAACTGTCTGAAATCACCATCAATGTGTACAATAACATTGGAAAAAGTGTAAACAGGTGAATCAAGACCATTAAATGCCACTACCAATGATCAAAGATGATCTTAAAAAAAAAAGAAAAAAAAAGCGTACCTATTTCATGTTTTGGGGGCCAAAATTGGTGAAAATCATCAGAAATAGCTATTTCAATCATTCCACATGAAAGAAACAATACATTTAACAGCCAACAAAAATCTCTAGAACTCCAATAGAATAATAAACCCATGTGACAAGGACTTTGCAGCGTTTTACATATGCTAAATGGGGTGAGTGGGTGGCCCTGCTTGATCTGTTTCTGTAAGTCAGCATGGCGTTATAGGAAATTCCTAGTTGATCAGTTAAATTTTTGAGTTTAGCCCAGAATAATGTAATAATTTGTATTTGTTTATTTATTTTTTGAAGTTATGATCAAGGATATGGGAAGAACATAGCCCGAACCTCCGGCAGACGGTTGGAGAAACCATGCCGTAATGTTTATACAAATTTTATGTATTTTACAGACTTATTATTTTGCAATCACTAAATAAACGTATTTCTTCTTCTTCTTCTTCTTCTTCTTCTCATTATTAACTTCATTTAATAACTATATTTCTCGTGAAATTCAATGAATGAATGAATATAGGTACATATAATCATAGAGTGTGCAATATTTATTGTGCACCAAATACGCACTTGAACCTACCTAGTTTTTTGTAGACGAGTAAATGCGATAACCAAAATGCGCAATGCGCAAATGCGATTATCAGGATGTAGACCAACTCGGAGAACATATTCTCGGCCGATAGTCCGAGAGGGGAATTTTTCATTATTTTCACTAATTTCTGCCACAGTTTACTGTTCCCACTTCGTTCAGTAGAAAGAATATTATTACACAAAAAAAAGAAAAGAGAAAAAAAAAAAGAATTTTTTTTCAGTAGGTATAGGCAGAGTGCATAGAATGTAGGTAGGTACCTCATATAACACTATGTACTTCTATAGCTCTTGTACTTCATAAATTGCCTGAACATTATCCAGAAACAATGGCATTCATTGAGAAGAAATTTTGAACAGAAGATCATGATGTGGAGTATACGTAATGGGGGCAAAACTTCGATATCCTCCACTAGAAGTCGTTCTATTACTTTTATGTGTTTGCCTCATGTGCGAGCTATGGGACAGTTTTACTAACCTTAACTACGAAATTCTTGTTGGTACTAACTTAATTTGACTGGTGAATGGTAAAGATGCAGGTTTTATACCTATTAGGCACTTCATGGGGAAGGGGGGGGGGGAGTAAACATGTATTATATTCACGTGCATATATCAGGATAATTTCTGGAAAGGACTGTTAATATTATTTTGGTTCGGATGGCATGGTGAAAAATCCTGCCAGCATGAACAGTGCCTGTATCCTGGTCAAACCACCCATACTAGCTACTTCGAAGTAAACCCTATAGATCTGTAGAATGTAGCCAGCATGTGCCATGTCTCTTGTTTGAACTTTTTTCTGATCGGGTATTTAGAAATTCCTTCATGATTAGCTACTTCAGTTGCTATTTGATTTTTTTAATGAACAATCAACCAATGACTCTTCATTTCCCTGCAGTTGATACGTACTTTTACCGCAAAAACCTATTTTTCTAGAGTCGCGGTTTCGTTCTAACGCTTAACTTTCCTGTCCGAGTTTATTATTAAGAAGAAGAGAAAAAAAAAACAAGATGTCGAGTAAGACGTCGAAGGTTTTTCTGTGAACTAGTAGGTAAAGACAGTAACAAATCACAAGAAGTGCTAAACCAAAGCAAAACTATGTGCTAAGAAGTGCAGTGAATGCTCCGTGGTACGTTCGGAATAATGACCTCCACAAAGACCAAAGATGCCAAGTAGAGAGCGCCAGAGATGTCATAAAGAAATATGCTAAAAGCTGTGAGCAGAGGCTTCTCGTGCGTATACAAATCCAGAAACCATCCAGCTTCAAGACAACTCCCAAGTAACTTGGCGTCTGAAGAGGACCAAGCCCTTGGACCTAGGGTGCTGATGTGTGATACGTGTAATCATCATTATTAAAACGCGTATAGTATGCGAACTAAATATCTGGATAGTTACCTGTAAAATATTTCAGATGTAACTATAAGTACTAGTTACTTATTTTAAATAAATAAACGCCTAAAAAAATATTTTTCTGCCCGCCACACAAATAGGACCGTTATGATAGTACGTCATTAGATCTTCTTTTTTTTGTCAAAATTTCCTCAATTGGGTATGAGCTTAGTAATTAGAAATTGCCCAATTCTCTCAACCATAATTGCAGACATTTTTTCTGGAACAGGTCGACCGGTTCATCCAGCTACCGAACGACCTCCAACAGGTACCTCCAAGATATATTATAATGACTACCAAATGGCATGAAAACGAAACAAATTATTCATTAGCATTGAACCAACTTGAAATAAATACTGCACTGTTAGGATTCCATGGAACCGGTACTGCATTTTAAGAAATTCTATCAATGTATGGTAAATCTTCATAAGACGAATCATAACTAGTCTTGGAAAACGACAGTCAGATTACTCGATTCCACGGATGCTTAGTGAAATGTATACGAAATCGTAGCAAGGATATAGTTCCCTCTTGACCACTCCAAGAAAAATAATTCTGTTATTTGCGCCAAGGTCTTTAGGTGGACAGAACATCGTAAACTCGGCTTTCACCATCTTCGGACTTACGGTTTCCGAGGCTCCCCATCCCTTCCAACCTTCACGTTAATCCTTATGGGTTTCCAACAAAGAGTTTCTCCAGGTGAAATTTGCTGGATAACAAAGGAGAATACGTATACAAGATATCTAATTCTCAAGATATTTAGCTGGGTAAGTACTGGCTTTGTAACGTGCCTATTTTCTTTGCACGAGGTGCTGTTCATGGTATTCTGAACAATTTCACCGGGGGTCATATCTACTGGCGATCGAAAATGAGTAAGGGCATTAAATTCTGAATCTTACTTTGTCATTACAGTAATAATAAATGTTATTAAGAACAGTTACGACGTAATTGACAATAGGGATCACACTGCTCTGGCTGCAACGTCAACATTACTGAGTTGAGCCGCAACGTCAACATTACTGAGTTGACAAATTTATATTTGAGAACTGTAGCAACCCATCAGTTGACCAGTTCCCAGCTGCCCAAATCTCAACTTCAGTGTTGTCGACAATCTATATGTATCACACAGCCAAGCAATCAAATTTGGCGTATGCAGAGGTGGATGAAAAATTGGTGGTCAACATTGTCAACCTCACCTCCACGTTTGTTCAAGTTTCCCATGGGGGGGGGGGGGGTCAACCGCACATCCACTGACGGGTAGCCTGCTGGCTGCTGCACGGTGTACCTCTACTGTGCTGTCTCGGTTAACCCGTACAGAATTTCAGCGGTTGTTTGGGCGGTTATTTGGTCTTGATGTTGGTTTTGTTGTTTGGCGGGGATTTGGAGGTTTTTATTGGCGGAGGGTTGAGCTGTGGTAGGATTTCATGGTTCTTAGTCGGACTTGCTGTATAGATGGTGTCGAGCAATCTGTATATTCAGTTTGACGCTCGCTAGGGCAATCTCCTTGGCTAGTCTCTTATCCAGGCAGAATCTTTTTAGGAGGTTCAGGAAACGGTCCGTCATACCATACCTATGATGTCTAATTTAGAAAGCACATGGTAGAGCTCCGAATCATATCTTTATCCCTAAGAACTAGTAGGTGAATCGCGGCAAAAAACCACCCCGTACCAGAAGACGCAAAAAAACCCTATAAAACGTTTTTTTTGATCTATTTGATTATCCCCCTTTGCAGCAGATTGTCGCAGGCTGGCCTTGTGCTCCACAACGGTGTCAGTCGGCCAACTCGGGTCGGTTCAAAATGCGCACTTCATGTATTTAGGTTGTATTTTTCCTCTCAAGAAATCAGTTGAAGGTCGGCGACTGTCAATGTCGACAAGAATTAGCAGAGTTCGAAGCACGCTTAGAATGTGCAGAGAATATTATAAAACCACTGGTGGTTTGTATTGCTATCAACTATCGATTATCAACAATGTACTTATAACCAAGGTGTTCTGCAGGGAGTGAGGAGATAAAATTGCCAGGGCAAGTAGGCTGGATATCAGAAAATGTGACAAGAAAGGAATGGAAGAGTAAAGATTGAAAGGTATGCTACCTACCTAGGTGCATACAACATAATACACATTTATCTGGTGCTTAGGTAAAACAAAAATCTATAAAACTATAAATGCCAGTAACTGGGACACGTTCACATTTCCCAAGTGACTGACGGTATTATTTGACCATCTCTGGTCCACAGATTTCCCTAGATTCAAGATTCACTTCATTTGTAAGACACCGCTAATGAAATGGTAATACACCTTCAATAACTGAACGGTAAATTTGTACCTGCATGATAGAGGTTACCTACTTAGGAAACAATAGAACTTTTTTTGGGGCAACAACTTTCGTAACCTTTGGTGTTACTGGTCTTCTCCAGCGACAACCCCCTTCTTTTCCTCAAATGAAGGGTCTAAACTCGAATGAAATGGTCGAGTATCCGCGAAAAATATGATTCGAGCACTAACTGAGAATATTCCGATTAATTAATCAACAATTGAACACGACGAACCGAACAAACTGATATAAACTACACTGAGAAAAAAAAGGGGGGTGTTTTCTATCAAAACTGATAGATGGTATCTATCATCAGGAACCAATAGAGTACCGATAGTGTGTGATAGTCTATTGGGCCGAATTTCGGCCCAATAAATGAAAGACCGTATGATAGATAAACACTATCAGTACTCTATTGGTTCCTGAAGATAGTGTCCCATCTATCAAATTGTAGGCTCGGTTTGGGACGGTAATTCATAGGGTTTTGATAGGGTATTTTGATAGGGTTGTGGCCATTTTTTGATAGATATACCTCCATCTATCAGTTATGATAGTGTTAATCTATCAGAAAACTATCGGTTCCTATCAAAAGACTATCATTTCCTATCACAGGCAAAATCTATCGGAAGACTATCAATCTGTTTCTATCAAAAAGCTATCATTTGCTTTCAGTACACTTTCATCATATCTATCAAAAGACTATCGTGTCCTATCAAAAATCTATCACTTGCTATCAGTACACTTTCACCAATATCTATCGAAAGACCATCGTTTCCTATCAGTACACTTTCATCAATATCTATCGAAAGACTGTCGTTCCCTATCAAAACACTATAGTTTCCTATCAGTACGCTTTCAGCCATATCTATCAAAAGACTATCGTTTCCTATCAAAACCCTATCGTTTCCTATCAGTACTCTTTCATCCATATCTATCGAAAGACTATCGTTTCCTATCAAAATCCTATCATTTCCCATCTGTACTCTTTCACCCATATCTATCGAAATACTATCGTTTTCTATCAAAACCCTATCGTTTCCCATCAGTACTCTTTCATCCATATCTATCGAAATACTATCGTTTCCTATCAAAACCCTATCGTTTCCCATCAGTACTCCTTCATCCATATCTATCGAAATACTATCGTTTCCTATCAAAACGCTATCGTCTCCTATCAGTACTCTTTCATCCATATCTATCGAAAGACTATCGTTTCCTATCAAAATCCTATCGTTTCCCATCAGTACTCTTTCACCCATGTCTATCGAAATACTATCGTTTTCTATCAACACCCTATCGTTTCCCATCAGTACTCTTTCATCCATATCTATCGAAATACTATCGTTTCCTATCAAAACCCTATCGGTTCCCATCAGTACTCTTTCATCCATATCTATCGAAATACTATCATTTCCTATCAAAACCCTATCGTTTCCTATCAGTACTCTTTCATCCATATCTATCGAAAGACTATCATTTCCTATCAAAACCCTATCGTTTCCTATCAGTACTCTTTCATCCATATCTATCGAAAGACTATCATTTCCTATCATAACTCTATCGTTTCCTATCAGTACTCTTTCGTAAGTTTTGATAGATGGAAGGGATAGTTGTTTGATGGAGTTCATCTATCACCTTCTGATAGATGAACTCTATCAAACAACTATCCCTTCCATCTATCAAAAGGTGATAGACGACGATGTGACCACACTTTCAGTGATAGATTTGATCTATCACTGTGAAAGTGTGGTCAAATCGTCGTATATCAGAATGCTATACATGTGATAGATCGTCTCAAGGTTGAAACAATAGCGCCTTCAGGTTACTCTGAACCCCTCTTCCTTACACCAAGCTATAAGCTAGGTGTATGGCGGTGGTGGTGGGGGGATGCAGCGTAAGCTAAAGGCGCTACTATTTAAACCTAATGACGACATAATTATCACAGGTATAGCATGCTGATGGACGAAGAGTTCACTCACAGTGACGTCACCCCTGTCAACTGAAACAAAATTGTTGAATAAATGATAGTAATAAATTTAAAAACAAGTAGGTGTAATAAACTAGTAACTAAGAGAAAAAGGATGCAAGTAATCGTGAACAAATTTTGAAGTTTAACAGCAATTATATTTTGATGACTTTCAAACACAAGTGTATAATAATAATATTTCAATTCAATTCGTTTCTTTGGAATATTGAATCATATGTAAGAACATTTACTAATACTACTGTTTAAAATCATACTATTTAAACAAATATGTACAGGATATTTACATATTAACACTGAAGGTTTGTAGTCAATTATTTCAATATAGGTACGAAATAAATATAATAGAGTCAGCCTAATATAAAGAAATATAGCTAATGATGACTCTTATGATTAGGTACAATTCACTTTAAGTATGTACAGAATATTTATATTGTAACATTAAAGGATTGGAGTCAATTTCAAATAGATACGAAATAAATACAACAGAGTGAGTCTAATGTAATAGTACAGCTTATGATTAGATAAAATTCAGTTTAAATCACTGAGTAATATTGAAATATAGGCTTCATATTTAAATTGCAAAAGAAATAATTAGGGTTCTTAGCTCAGCCCCACAAAATATCCTCTCCCCTCCCTAAGTGTAAATACAAAATCAATTTATTTGATTATTATTAGACGAAAATTCTATTTTAAATTCAGTGTACCAGTGATGAAACGTTATCAAGCATATTACTTCACAAACATGCTCATGATTTTCTCTACTCACTAACGGGTGTAATCATCGCATAAAGCAATGTTTTTTGTGACATTTGCATGATCTCCACAATCCCGGTTACATAATTCATCTGTATCTGTTTACTCAATAATTACATTGAGTAAACACTCAATTCAATGAATTTAAAATAGAATCTTCAATTAATGTAATTATTGAGTAAACAGATAGATAAATATTATGAAACCAGGATTGTGGAGATCATGCACATTTCTAACGAAAAACATAGCTTTATACGATTATTACACCTTCTAGTGAGCAGAGAAAACAATGGTAACTAGATTCAATCTACGCCCATTTAATCTACTGACCTTTCGAAACTAATACATCTTAGAATTCCTGGTCCTGCTCCCCTCCTCCCCAAGAATAAAATTATTAAAATTCCCAGTCAGTAGATTAAATGGGCGATAAAATTACGCATGGTGACATATTGTTTGCTGCGTGCCTTATGCATGTTGTTGGGGAAGGGGAATTCGAGTTTTTCTAAATCAAACCATTTTAAAACACAAGTTGGGGTAACTTCGTAAGCGTAGAAATGTTCCGAGAAGCAAACAGTAAGGAAAACGTGGCACTCCCCAAATGCCTTATCCAAAACTGAAGAGTAAAAAATACGGTCCAATTAGACAAATAAAGGGCCGTCCACAAAATTTGGGATCAGGATAACCAGGCTTGTAAGTTATGTTGTTAGGGGATGTAAGAGTTTTGGTTCCCTTCAATCAAGGAATTAATGGAAGTACGATCCACAGAGTAAAGAGCTCCTGGCTTGTAAGTCAGAGCTGGTAACCAGCTTATTAATAATAAATTGTTCAGCTGAAGCTGAATTTTTTTTTTGTCAGAGAGGGGGGATTGACGGTGGTGGCAACAGAACGCAGAGCAGTTTTCAGTGCCCTGTAATTTGACTCAAATCGAAGACAGGACAAGGAGAAAATGGGACCATTACGCTGCATGGAAGAGGGATAGTGGGTGAGGAAATGCAGTTTAGGCGGAATGGCTGTGGAAAAAATCTTGTGGCTTCGATCACTGTGGCCTTCGTTCTTGGACGATTGGTTTCCACTGGGCCTGCAGCTACGGCGTAGGGAGCAGCAGAAGTGCCACCTCACGCTGTTTGATCTTGTCTGTAGTAGGAAATAAATAATTGGTTAAACAGATGTGGCATACAAACTGATTCAAGTTACGTGAACCGGAGGGGGGGGGGGGGCTGTATCTATGGAAAACAGCATTTTGAACTATCAAAATGCTATTTTCAGATGAGAATTATAATGAAAATATTTCAAAGTATAAAATGGACATCGTTCATACCATGAAAACACTATCCCTGTTGGAAAATGATAGAGGGAATAAGCCCCTTCACTCAGTGATTGAATTTATTATTGCTCTATTAATAAATGTTCTCTAGAAATTGACTCACCAGTTATTAATAGGCACTGTTTCATTTATGGTTTAAAAAATCGATTTTTGTAGAACTTGACGATTTTAATATTGATTTATTTATAACCCCTTTGTGGTTTATTATTTTCAATAATGAACAATTGGAATCGAGCATGAAAAAAAAATTCTTACCCCCCTCAAAATTTGATGGTTTACGTTTCAAGGTATGTAGAATCCGAAAATGCAATAAAAATATTTCTGCCTGTCCGCCGTACGCCGTACTGGCCACTTTTCTTAGTTACCATGAAACCAAATTGATGAAATTCGGGTTATAGGTTCCGTTCGGGGTCTAGTTGGTCCTCAAAGCTCGACGTTATCGTCAGTCATTTATAAGGGGTTCAAAATAGGGGTTGAAATTTTCAAAACGCCTATACCTTTTTTTTACGTGAATATTTTTACGGTTTTAAATATTTCTTGAACTTACGAGTTTTTTAAGACCACCCGGAGCATTTTACGTCCCTCCGTTCGTTCACAGTAAGGCCCCGAAGTTTGCACCGACAGGCATTTTCGACTCCAGGGTGAATGAAATTGTATACATTCAAACCAAATCTCGTTACTTACCAGAGACGCGCCGAGAATCGGAAATTGGGCGGAGATAAAATCATTGCTAGGGGCCACCTGATTTTATTGGTGGGGTACCTATGAAGTCGAGTTGGTTGTTCTATGATATTATTTCGTTTGAAAAATGATAGCTCTTTTGGAGTTTGTTGATAGGTAGTGAAACTTGAACAAACGTTGGGTAAATTATTACTACACGATGGTAAATCATTACTCAACGGTAAATTATTACACAACGGTTCATTATACCATCTACGTAGGAGGGGCTGGAGTTCGTTGGTAGGTACTTTTGCAACTTTCTTCACGCCTCATCAACAATTTCTTTTCAGAACTTCATTATGTGTGTTTCTTTTTGTTAGGTACTGTTTGTCATCGGCAGAATTATTTTAGGAACATTTAACTCGTGATTTAGGTAGGAACCTAGTAACGAGTACAGGGTTACGTACTAACCTACGGAGAGTCTGCGATCTACATAATATGTATAGAATAGTACATATCATTTTATATAGACGGGTTATCTATACAGAGAGCTGTGATCTGTAACAGAAGGGTATTCTGTACAAAATAATAAACCGTTGTGCAGGGATTTGCAGCGTTTTTGTTAGGTACTGTTTCTCATCGGCAGAATTATTTTAGCAACATTTAACTCGTGATTTAGGTAGGTACCTAGTAACGAGTACGGGGTTGGGTACTAACCCTTCTGTTACAGATCATAGCTCTCTGTATAGATAACCCGTCTATATAATATGATATGTACTATGTTATACATATTATGTATATCGCAGACCCTCCGTAGGTTAGTACCTAACCCCGTACACGTTACTAGGTACCTACCTAAATCACGCGTTAAATGTTGCTAAAATAATTCTGCCGATGACAAACAGTACCTAACACAAAGAAACAAACATAATGAAGTTCTGAAAAGGAATTGTTGATGAGGAGTGAAAAAAGTTGCGAAAGTACCTACCAACAAACTCCAGCCCCTTCTACGTATGTATATGGTATAATGAACCGTTGTGTAATAATTTACCGTTGAGTAATGATTTACCCAACGTTTGTTCAAGTTTCACTACCTACCAACAAACTCCAAAAGAGCCATCATTTTTCAAATGAAATAATATCACAGAACAACCAACTCGACTTCATACTCCGCCAATATAATCAGGTGGCCCCTAGCAATGATTTTATCTCCGGCAAATTTCCTATCGTCCCTGGTAACGAGATTTGGTTTGAATGTATACAATTTCATTCACACTGGAGTCGAAAATGCCTGTCGGTGCAAACTTCGGGGCCTTACTGTGAACGAACGGCTGGACGTACGATGCTCCGGGTGGTCTTAAAAAACTCGCAAGTTCAAGAACTATTTAAAACCGTACAAAGATTCACGTAAAAAAAGGTATAGGCGTTTTGAAAATTTCAACCCCTATTTTGAACCCCGTCGAGCTTCGAGGACCAACTAGACCCCGAACGGAACCTATAACCCGAATTTCATCAATTTGGTTTCATGGTAACTAAGAAAAGTGCCCCGTACGGCGTACGGCGGACAGAAAGAAATATTTTAATTGGTTTATTATTTTCAATAATGAACCATTGGAATCGAGCATGAAAAAAAAAATTCTTACCCCCCCCTCAAAATTTGATTGTTTACGTTTCAAGGTTTTTAGAATCCAAAACTGCAATAAAAATATTTCTGTCTGTCCGCCGTACGCCGTACGGGGCACTTTTCTTAGTTACCATGAAAAAAAATTGATGAAATTCGGGTTATAGGTTCCGTTTGGGGTCTAGTTGGTCCTCGAAGCTCGACGTTACTGTCAGTCATCTCTAAGGGGTTCAAAATAGGGGTTGAAATTTTCAAAACGCCTATACCTTTTTTTTACGTGAATGTTTTTACGGTTTTAAATAGTTCTTGAACTTACGAGTTTTTTAAGACCACCCGGAGCACCGTACGTCCAGCCGTTCGTTCACAGTAAGGCCCGGATTTTGTTGATAGGTACTTTTGCAACTTGAACAACCGTTGAAGTATTATTGATGGGTAAATTATTACACAACGGCTAATCTACCAAGAAGGGGCTGGATTTTGTTGATAGGTAGTTTTGCAACTTGAAAAACCGTTGAAGTATTATTGATGGGCAAATTATTACACAACGGTTCATTATACTATCTCCGTAGAAGTGGAACCTATACAGATAAATTATTACACAACGGTTTAGGGAGGTACCTAGTAACGAGTACGGGGTTAGGTACTAACCTACGGAGGTCCGCGATCTACATAATATTTGTAGAATAGTAGGTACATAATGTTATATAGAAGGGTTATCTATACGGAGACCTGTGATCTGTAACAGAAGGGTATTCTGTACAAATAATAAACGTTGTGCAGGGATTTGCAGTGTTTTACAGTTTTGGATTCTACATACCTTAAAACGTAAACCATCAAATTTTGAGGGGGGGTAAGAATTTATTTTTTCATGCTCGATTCCAATGGTTCATTATTGAAAATAATAAACCAAAATTTAAAAAATCATACCGACGGCATGGTTTTGAACTGGAACGCTCAAAGGCATTTTCATGAATTTCCTCACTTTTGTTGGAAAGATGAATTTGCAATAAACCGCCGATTAAAAGTAGAAAGAACATTGGAAATCCAAACTGTAACGATTCACTACGTGCGTACTACAAGTTATATCATGAGATCACAGGTGATACCTATGTTGACAATACGAAATTAGAAAAATACACTTTCTTCTTGGAATTGCAATTCACGTTTCTTTAATATAATATCTGTAGGATATTACATACATTCCAAATAAAAGGAATCAAATCGGTCGTGGATGACTAGCTGTTGAATTTCACAGTACCTACATATTGCCAACGGTTGCAAGTAGCATCGAAGAGCAATCAACAGATTAATATGCAACATTTCAACGAACCTCCGCTTTCGACAGCTTGGTTGTAGGAATCATTGTGAACCCAGGCGTTGGCCTGGGTGGCCCCTGTCCTCCTTGAAGGGAAGTTTTCCGTAGCTTTTTGCACAATTTGTTTCCGCACGTTCGACAGGTTGTAGAACAGCCCCTCCTGATATTGGGGATGGAGCGTTATGAAGTCTTCTTGAACCTGAAAGTAGGTATGGTCAATAAATAAACTGGGAACGAGAAGGGAAAGTGTACGTAACGGCTTCTCTAGCGCGCTATGTATCCATCTGCGCCTTTCCCGCCACTTGGGATAACGGTTAATTTAACCCCAAACATTGCCAGGTAGTCGCACCCCCCCGCCCCCCCCCCTCCCCCCAACAACATCAACATCAACCTGAATAACAACTAGAAAGTCATCAACAAATCCGTACCTACCACATTTTTGAAATTTAATTTACCTAATTTTTTTTTAAATGTTACCCACTTTCTCATTAGTTTTGCCAGGAACTTTACTGTCATTTGAACTGTAAATTCACATTCTAGCAACCAAAATTCACGAAGAAATGATTGAATTGTGGCTTCAAGAGATCTACTTCAGTTTTCATGAAATAATCTTGAACAAGGTGAAGGAAATGTTTGGTAATAGTAGGTAAACCAGAAAATGTTGAATTCTCGATGAACTTGCCGTGTTTTGACGATTTGGTGGGGTATTTTCATATGATTTTCTCGATTGCCTCTTCAGGCAGATGCCAACTTATGAGCAAGTCACGCACTTCACCAGCCTGGGACATTGCTACAAACAAAAACCACACCGGGCGTATATATGGTGCAATACTCACAATGTTTAACTGGTTTATGGAGGTTTGGAAACTCGCAAAGACAACACACAACCAACTCGTTACCACTGACTGGAATCTGGTGTGAATGGAATGCATGGAAGACCGACACGACTTGCACAAATGCTGAGAATGCACTGATACTGGTTGGGAGCGCTTGCTCATTATATAGGGTCATTCCCCTCCTCCGCCTAAGTTGATAGAGGTATGATTGTGTGCAGGCTCGTACTCTATCAAAACACTATAAGAAAACTATCACAGTATAGGGTATTGAAAGTGTGCAACTCAGTGCACTATTATCATCTATAAGAACACTCTTCAGAGTATTTTTGTAGAAATAGATTTATCTCTCACTTACCTCATCCATTGCCACACTACTGGATCACGTGAGGGAAATCTTCATTGGAGTGGCACAAAAATGAGAAGGAAATCATGAACACAAATTTCAACACTTTTCACATTAGCAAACGCTGACTCAGATCCATCCCGACTTTATATGGTCGGGGCGTCAGTTTATCTATATTTTCCAGACCATAAATAAATGTAGTTATGCTTCCTGAAATCACCTTCAAGCACATATATGTTCATATTTTTATAGGAATATCAAGTGTTCCACTCAAAACCACCAAAACCTACCAATATACCAATACAAAAATTCGACGTTCAGATACAAATGATCAGATCCAAAAGAAACTCTTTCAAACACTATCAACCGAAGGCTATCAAAACCCTATAAGTTCACTATGAGTTCTCCATCAGAAGACTATCAACAACCTATCAGAACACTATCAGGCAATGGCGTATCTATCAAAAACCTATCACAAATTATCCTGTGATAGACCAGCACTACAGGATTTTTGATAGAGACACCCCTTCATCTATTACACTTTAAATTTTACAACATCTCTAACCCATTTTTCGTACTTCTCAACACTTCTTCGACCATATTATGCACATACAGATTTGAAAAATGGGAAATAATAATACATTTCACATTTTCAAACTTTTTTAAACAATATCCGCTTCCCTAATCCGCTCAAACTGTTCTCTCTTCTCAATATTAATTGTTCAGGTCCACTTGTTTTCAATGGCCATGCACTGGAGAGTTAGGCTTCCATAATTGTCCATCAAATAAGCTATATATAAATAAACTTCATTCAACAATCTGGGTTCTAACTTGAGCAACTTTGGTAGATAGGTATAATGTCCTGCTCAGATAGTTCTCTCACCTCAACTTTCATTGTTCAGTTTCACTTGTTTTCGACGCCCAACCACTGGGGAGTTAGTACATCATTATTATCAATCAAATAAACAATAAATAAACTTATTTACGCTACTTATCACCTTTGAGCAGATATGTCCGTATTTCTGTAGGAATGTGAAGTGTTTCATTCCAAACCACCAAAACCCATACCTCCTCACTGTGATATTGAATTGATTACAGAAATTTGATATTAGGATATAAATTAGCAAATCCGAAAGTTACTCTTTCAAACACTATTAACCGAAGGCTATCAAAACCCTATAAGTTCACTATGAGTTCTCCATCAGAAGACTATCAACAACCTATCAGAACACTATCAGGCAATGGCGTATCTATCAAAAACCTATCACAAATTATCCTGTGATAGACCAGCACTACAGGATTTTTGATAGAGACACCCCTTCATCTATTACACTTTAAATTTTACAACATCTCTAACCCATTTTTCGTACTTCTCAACACTTCTTCGACCATATTATGCACATGGGTACAGATTTGAAAAATGGGAAATAAAAATACATTCACATTTTCAAACTTTTTTAAACAATCTGGGTTCGAAGAGGAACTTCCGTAATATCCCGCTCAAACTTTTCTCTCTTCTCAATATTAATTGTTCAGTTTCACTTGTTTTCAATGGCCATGCACTGGAGAGTTAGGTTCTCATAATATTGTCCATCAAATAAGCTATATATAAATAAACTTCTTTCGACAATGTCCTGTTCAGATGTAAATTATCAAATCCGAAAGATACTATTTCAAACACTATCAACCGAAGGCTATCAAAACCCCATCAGTTCACTATAAGTTCTCCATCAAAAGTCTATCAAAAACCTATCAGAACGCTATCAGGCAATGGTGTATCTATCAAAAACCTATCATGAGTTATCTTGTTATAGACCAGCACTACAGGATTTTTGATAGAGACACCCCTTCATGCATTACAGTTTAAATTTTACAACATCTCTACCCGATTTTTCGTACTTCTCAACACTTCTCGACCATATTATGCACATATAGATTTGAAAAATGGGAAATGATAATACATTCCACATTTTCAAACTTTTTTAAACAATCTGGGTTCGAAGAGGAACTTCCGTAATATCCCGCTCAAACTGTTCTCTCTTCTCAATATTAATTGTTCAGTTTCACTTGTTTTCAATGGCCATGCACTGTAGAGTTAGGCTCCCATAATTGTCCATCAAATAAGCTATATATAAATAAACTTCTTTCGACAATCTGGGTTCCAACTTGAGCAACTTTGGTAGATAATGTCCTGCTCAGATAGTTCTCTCACCTCAACATTCATTGCTCAGTTTCACTTGTTTCCGACGCCCTACCACTGGGGAGTTAGTACATCATTATTATCAATCAAATAAACAATAAATAAACTTATTTACGCTACTTATCACCTTCGAGCAGACATGTCCGTATTTCTGTAGGAATGTGAAGTGTTTCATTCCAAACCACCAAAACCCAAAACCTCCTCACTGTGATATTGAATTGATAGCAAAAATTTGATATTAGGATATAAATTAGCAAATCCGAAAGATACTCTTTCAAACACGATCAACCAAAGGCTATCAAAACCCTATAAGTTCACTATGAGTTCTCCATCAAAAGACTATCAACAACCTATCAGAACACGATCAGGCAATGGCGTATCTATCAAAAACCTATCACAAGTAATCCTGTGATAGACCAGCACTACAGGATTTTTTATAGAGGCACCCCTTCATATAATGAAATTTAAATTTTACGTACCTCCACCCTGTTTGTCATACTTTAACGCTTTCTCAACCAAGTTATGGACATACAGATTGGTTTCAACTTTCTTTAATCTTTTCGGGATGGTTAGGGGTAGGACTGGTTCCAAACCATTGAAATTTTCCTAAACCTTCATTTGATGATACCTGGAGTGCAAAATTTATATTCGGATATAAATTTGCAAATCCGAAAGAAACTCTTTCGAACACTATCAACCGAGGGCTATCAAAACCCTATCAGTTCACTATGAGTTCTCCGTCAAAATACTATCAACAACCTATCAGAACGCCATCAGGCAATGGGGTATCTATCAAAAACCTATCACAAGTTATTCTGTGATAGACCAGCACTACACGATTTTTGATAGAGGCACTTTTGACATTTTTGATATAATGAAATTTAAATTTTACATACCTCCACCCTGTTTGTCATACTTCAACGCTTTCTCAACCAAGTTATGGACATACAGATCGGTTTTAACTTTCTTTAATGTTTCGGGATGGTTAGGGGTAGGATTGGTTCTAAACTATTGAAATGTTCCTAAACCTTCATGTGATGATACCTGGAGTGCAAAATTTGATATTCGGATATAAAATGGCAAATCCGAAAGAAACTCTTTCTAACACTATCAACCGAGGGGTATCAAAACCCTATCAGTTCACTATGAGTTCTCCATCAAAACACTATCAACAACCTATCAGAACGCTACCAGCCAATGGCATATCTGTCTGAAACCTATCACAAGTTATCCTGTGATAGACCAGCACTACAGGATTTTTGATAGAGACACCCCTTCATATTATAAAATTTAAATTTTACAAACCTCTACTCTGTTTTTCATACTTTAATGCTTTCTCGACCAAATTATAGACAGACAAACTGGTTTCAACTGACTTCTCTCAACTGACTAGGATTGGTTCCAAACCATTGAAATGTACCTAAACCTTCATGTGATGATACCTTGAGTACGAAATTTGATATTCGGATATAAATTACCAAATATGAACTATACTCTTTCAAACACTATCAACCAAAGGCTATCAAAGCCCTATGAGTTCACTATGAGTGCTCCATCAAACAACTATCAACAACCTATCAGAACACTATCAGCCAATTGCGTATCTATCAATAACCTATCACACCTAATGCTGTGATAGACCCATATCATTCTATAAATTAAAGTTCGTGCCTATCAAAAACCTATACCATTACTATCACAGGTTTCGGTATTTGAAAATGTCAAATTGGCTTTTTGTACGTATGTACGTACCCATTTTTAATTGTTGAGGAGTATTCGACTCATCATTCCAATGATGGAATCCGACGACTTCCTAAGAATGTGCTTTGCAGATATTACAGGTGGTACCTCAGGTACTGCGGCATTCCCCTGCATAGTCAGCTGAATAACTGCTGTCCAGTGCAGGAAGGTATTAGTCCAGAAGGAGACCTATCCTTTATCTGCTAATCTGATTTTGGGCAAAAGCATTGTAATAGCATTTTTATAGTGTTACAATATATCGTACCTACCTACCAAAACTGCTTCCTGTGAATGCATACAGGCTGTGCAATGTGCAGTGAAAGGAATAATGTAGTCCCTGTTTTCATTGGATAGAATCATATACGTTATAGTGTTCTCATGGTTGTCTGACAAGCTGACAGAACACTGACGCACTCTTCTCTGCAACATTTATTGCATGAAGGCTGTTGATTTTCATCAAACGGAATAGTTCTATATTCTCCACTGAAGACAATGTTTTAAAAAGGCTGATCTTTTAGGATGAAGTATTCCCATCTATAATTTTCGAATGGCGATAGTGTTTTCATGGTATGTATGACCATCATTTTGGTAGTTCGAAATATTTCCATCTATCATCTTCCAATAGAGATAGTGTTTTCATGGTATCAGAGCTGATCATTTGATAGTATGAAATATTTTCATCTATCATTCTCATCTAATGATAGCGTTTTGATAGTAACCATGTTGAGCTTTTAATAGAAGTGAAAAATGCCATCTAACCATACTCATCCAATGATAGCCTTTTGATAGAACTGTATCTATAAAAACGCTATTACAACGCTATCATTACCCTATAAGAACACTATCTCCTTCTTCACTAGTCTCAAAAAAAATCCCCCCCCCCCCCCCATTGGAGGAGTAGGGATTTTTACAGTGCCACATTTATAGCATGAAGGCTGTTGATTTCATCAAATGGAATATTTCTATCATCCTTCACTGAAGGTAATGTTCTAAAAAGGCTGATCATTTAATAGGGTGAAATGTTCCTATCTATATTTTCCAATGATAGATGATTTCTATGATTTTCCAATTTTATTTTGATAGTTTGGTATATTCCTATCTATCGTCTTCCAACTAGGGTAGTGTTTTCATGGTATCAAAGCTGATCATTTAATACTGTGAAATATTTTCATCTATCATTCTCATCTAATGATAGCGTATGTTGAGCTTTTGATAGAGGTGAAAAATTCCATCTACCACACTCATCCAGTGATAGCCTTTTCATAGTAACCATGTAGAGATTTTGATAGAGATGAAAAATTCCCTCTATCATTCTCATCCTACGATAGCCTTTTGATAGTAACCAGGTTGAGCTTCTGATAAAGGTGAAAAATTTTATCTATCATTCTCACCCAATGATAGCCTTTCGATAGTTCTTCAGAAAGAGATGAAAAATGCTATCTATCACTCTCATTGCATGATAGTTTTTCGATGGTGTATTTGCCGCATTTTTGATAAAGATGAAAAGTGCTGTCTATCATTCTGTATGAGTGAAAGATTTTTGATAGTGAACAGGCCGCATTCTTGAGAGACGTGAAAGATGCTATCTATCATTCTCATCATGTGATAGTCTTTTGATAGTGATCAGGCCGCAATTTTGATAGAGTTTTTTCTTTCACTCTTTCACTGCCACATTTTGATAGGTTTCTGATAGGTCAGATATATCGGATTGATAGGTATCTGATAGAATGGGATGTCAACTACTATCACTTAAGGATGTTTCATCCATGTTGATAGACTTTTGATAGCATGCAAAACCAAGTGATAGGTTCCCGATAGATGAGTTTTGTCATGTGATAGTTATCTGATAGGTGCCTCATAGTTGTCTGATAGTGTGCCACTTGAGGGCAAACTGGGCCACGGAGGAGGAACCCTTTGATAGGGAACTGATAGGAAACCGATAGTGGGTATGTTCATCTATCACTGAGATAGTGTGCAGTGATAGTGTATTTTTCTCAGTGTACAATACAATGTAAACAAAGATTGCGCGGATCGCACTGTACGAACTTGAGGATTGACACCAGGATTCGGTTCTTAAGAATCAGTCAGGAGGAAAGAGCTCAACCCTGGTGTTGTCCGTTGTCGTATATACGGTCAAGAAACAGGAAAGATCTCTTTATAACAACCGATAGCGAGGGGATTGACTCAGACCATCGATGGTGAGGTGTGGAGACGGGGTCACGTGATGCGGGCTACCATCTTTGAATAAAATAGGAGGACCATGGACAGCAGAGGAAGGAGCTAAAAACTCAAAAACCACAGTCATGCAGCATGGCTATAAGAGCGAATTTTCGAAGAAATAACTGATTTTATATAAAATGTGATCTTTGGGATATCCCATTCAAATATGGGCAATCTTAAACTTATTGGGTAATTATAGGTATTCAAGTATGACGCTATTCGGTTAATTCGGTATGCATCAAATATGGGCATACCTAGTACGTAACAAATTTGTTGTTCCATTTTTTGCCGAGTAACACCTCGGTTTGTAGATTTTCCAACGCTGAACACGATGGTGAAGTCAGAATTGCGATATCCCATTCCGTTATCAGATTAGAGCAGACGAACCAGGAAGAACATCTCAAGAAATAACCACGTTCCTTCATCTTCAAAGTGCTCTAGTTTGAGAACGAAATGAGATATCGCAATTCTGATTTCACCATCGTGTTCAGCGTACAAAAACCTTTAAAATGAGGTGTCACTTGTCAGACTTTTTCATTTTGGGAATTTATGGGTAATTTTTCCCCCATCAAACTCCCCAAAACTCCCCCTTAGAGTGACCCGATTCTGCCCATCTACGAACTTAGCCTGTCGATTGCCAAGACAGATTTTTCGTGCAAATTTGAACTTTTTATCTCAATTCTTTCGAGAGTCTTTCGGCAGTGAATTCAGGATGGTTTGAAACGGATTTTGGTATAAAAATCTTTCGGAAATTCGAGTTTTAAAAATTTTGGACCGAGAAAAATAGCTTCCTTTTCTTCGAAAATTCGCTAAAAGCGAAGAAGAACGAAGAAGCAGTTTTGGTATCCTTCGTCAACTTCGGTACCCTTTGCATAACAGTTTTGGTATCCTTCGTCAAGCTATGGAAAGCTCATTTCATGGCTCAGTTGTTTGGCCTGACGGAATTTTTGAGAACATTTCGGATTCAAGCGCGTTTGACATTCAAAGGTCGCGTTCACCCATCTTAATACTTTTATAATATTTATAATAATATTCTTTATGGCGGTTTTGAATATACCTACGTAGGGACGTATACGTACGTATGGTCGGTACTTTTTGATAGTACCGGATAGCAATAGGTACTCTTTGCGGAGGTATCGATTATTTTTAGCATCGATACTTTTTCACCGATACAATAGGAGAATCGATCATTTGGCTGGTATCGAAATCCGATACTAGTCCGTTAATTCCTCTCATTTGCCACTTCATTTGCCTCAAATCCTATGATTTTTAACATGGAACATGTTTTTACGGGGGTCCGCATCGCCCGTCGCCAACACAATTCTCTCTCTACCCCCTCCTGCCACCCAACCCACCTCCTCTCCTACCACACGTGGTTCCTGGTAACGTCTTTATTTTTAATTGAAAAGTAGGTACGTAGGTAATCATTTAAAAAAACTAGGGGGTGTCTAGCCGCCAGCGGTTTGTGTTCATGATGGTACATTATTTTATTGTTGAATGAAATCTGGGGGACACCCCCAGACCCCCGGATTATAACAGTTTAGATCAAGGATCAATGCAAGGAAACATGGAACATGTTTTTCGAATAGGTACATAATAACGGAGGACACATAAGCATGTAGATATGTAGAAAAAAAACTTCTTGTGATTTCCAAGCCTTGAACCAGCGATCTAATGCAACGTAATACACGTCGTTACCACTGTGACACCAAACTACCTGAAATTTTTCACAGAGTTCCGCGAGATAGTAGCAGGCAGCTGCTACAGCCGGAAACGGCCGAACCCCCTAGGCAGTTTTCGGCGGAGTGGGCTCTGGCCACTCTCCTGCTAGACACCCCCTAGTTTTTTTAAATGATTACCTACGTAGGTACCTACTTTTCAATTAAAAATAAAGACGTTACCATTCTATTTTATGTTAATACTTAGGTGGGAACTTATTTTGTATTAGAAAATGTAGGTACCTTCATACCTATCTGAAGAAATGAAGAGTTACAAGAAAAAATTGTAATAGTACCTGCTTGATATACTTTCTTTCGCATGAAGTAAATAAAAATACTCGTTGTAATTATTTGAATGAATTGAATCTCCTCGTCCTTGTGTTTACGAGGCACAGCCTTGAATTTAAAATAAAAACGCTGTTTTTCCACCAGAAATCATCGACAGCCATTTCCAGTTATGAGTAGTATAGATACTTTCGCGTCGATACTATCAAGGTATCGATACTTTCTCGAAGATACTCGAGTAAGTTTCGTAAGTTTCTTGATACTCGAGAAAACAATTATTTTCGCCCTCCAAAATCAAAACTGTGAAATCCTAGCAACTCCCATAACGAGACCCCAAAGGTCCTTAACCCACTATAATTCCGGTTGTAGCAGTCGATTTCGAAAAATTCACAGGTTTTATTCGGTGGGTACTCACTCTGTCCATAAATTAAGTTGGCCAATTATGAATTTCATGGTGATGTCATTCATGGCACTCGTTTGAGCATGCGCAAAATGTCATTATGATAATGTAGGTAACAGCAGTTATAAACCACAGGCTATCAAATATTTCACCAACATCCCATAACCACCACAACCTACCTACCTCGGCGTTCACCTACTAGCGTACCACGGGGTCTCTGACGTCTGTCACTTTTTTGCCGTTCTATAATTTATTAGTAGTACCTACACACAGTAATAGGTTATGTGCTCAGTAAGTTGCTACACTCTTCATTAATTTTATATAACTATTTTTCTTGCATTTTCTTTGCGTAAACACAATTCTATCAAACATTTGGTATAGTCTCATTTCTACAATCGCCGAATCACGCATTCTACAGCTACTTAAAACTTTCCGTGATTGAAAAACTTCATAAATTCCGCGAAGTGGTTAAATGAGTTCTGCGTTAAGGCTAAAATGTAATATTTTTCAATATTCGGTGATCGAAAATCCTCTCAAAAAGCGTAGATTATTGAAAATTGAATACTGCGCGGAATCGAACAGTCGTTCAGGACAACACGAGTACTAACTTAACCATCTGTGCGAAATCATCAACAATCATGACTGACTCGTCTAACTCTGGAGACAGCTACCGCAATGCCATGTAAAATAGGTAAATATTTACCTTGTAGATATTCAGACAATCCAGGATGTTACGATAATGCGGGTGGCAAAGAACTTCTCCTACGAATTACCAAAGTAGAATGAAGGAGCGATATACATGTCAAGCAATTTAACAATATTAGACGGAGAGGGTGAGATTCTTATCTCGAGTCAAACAGTCAGTGTTCTTATCGAAGTGTGAGATTCTTATCAAACTCAGTGTTAAAGACAGTTTAATTGACGGTTAAATAGTTGCTTAGAACAATCACATGTATTTTAAAAGGAGGACTACCCAGCGATCATTTGGCAACCTTGAAATGTCGAGTACACTTCACAGAAAGATCCAGTATTGCCACAATGATGTCGCGTCGAATTTCAGCATGTTGGGTTGGAATAAGTAGAATCTGGGTGTTCTAAAACTGATCATACCTACTTACCTACAGAAAATAACGATGTCTTTTATTATTCCACAAATTCTGATACCTGGGCACCTACATAATGAGGAACGGACGTGGGTCGGGATTTCTTCTTTTGACCTCAGAATCGGATTCAGCACCATCGAAAACCCCTGCACCCCTATTTTCAGCTCCAAAATCCGAGTAGTTAGGCGGGAATTAGCTAGGTTTAGAAAAAACGCTTGACGTCATCTGGTATGTATCTCCCTCTCACTCGGTTCTCATGTCCGGGAGCGAGAGGACATTACGTACCAGATGACTTCGCAAGGTTTTTCCTTCCTCCTTTTCCCCCACTTCCGTTGATTTACGACTCATCATATTTATGGTGAGCACCTTTTTGGGGAGATCTACAATTTGAAAAAATAAAAAATAGGACGTCCATACTTCATTATTTTCTATTCGTTTGTTTCCAGTCTTGAACAATAAATTAATGAGGATCGAGATGAGATCATCAGGCGGGCAGATGTAACCAATGGCGAATGAGTTGTGGGTAGGCCCCTTCAAGGTTAAACAAAAGGATTTCTGTATTTCATTATAATAAATTATTTACAGAATATACGTGAAATGATTAATTTAACGTACGGGCGTAAGGGTTGTTGAACGAATAACCAAGGAGAAGACTAACAAGGTGACGTTTTCCAAATTACAACGAATGGTAGATAACGAAATGAAAATAAAACGAAGCTTTGCTTTTATCTTGCTTGAACAACAGATATATTGATCATTATAACCGCTACATATTCCACAACGTTTCATGAATTTTATACACATTTATTGACATTTTTCATGAATTTTAAACATTGGAAATAATTTGTCTTCAATATTCCTTTATTTTATTCCTTCTATAAAATAAAATAAAATAACTAAAATTCCTAACCCAAGTCTTTTCAACTATGAACAGATATCTAACTAGGTATTAAATGTGATTGTTAACCGGTGTCACCCATTAGCTCTGTACGTCATTGGAAATTCAATGAGAGGAGGAACTGGAAACTAATAACTCATTATAATTCAGAATAATTTGCAATTACACAATATTTGTTGACTGCCTTCCGCGTTTTTATCATTTTCAACTTAGGTGTTTTCCTTGAGTGATTGCTTTCATAGGTACTCGATAATGGAATAGAGTGGCATTGACTTCTGGATAGTTAGCGTTCATTGAGCGTTATTTAAAGTTCACCTTGTTGTGTATTGTTAGTTCTTTGCATTCTTTAAAACAAAATGATTGTTTTCCTACCATAAATGAATGTGACTATTGGTGGAGGGTAGATTAATGAAGAGTTGAGGTTGAGGCATATGGAGGGAAGGTTAGCGAATAACAGTGGAGGTTTACATGAGAAATACCTACAAATGAAGAGCAGCTAACATACCAATGAATCGCCAGATAAATACAGTCAATAGAGTCTCTAAGTGAAGAGTTTTCTGTACTGGAAATGGCCGACTGAAAGACGAACAATGTACCTAACCGTTCGGTAATAGAAATAAAATGGCAATTTTACCCCTTTGAATGTCAGTACTACCCTACATTAATCTTGGGTCCCATCTAGCCTTCCAACTCCCTGGCAAAGCGTAACCAAATGTTTCCGTAATTTCAATTTTAATAAGTAGTAAGTAATCAATATTTTTGGTGTACTGGTATTCCCATGTGTAAGGATCTATTGTTGCCCTTATCTATTAATTGCCCTTTCTTCTGCAAAGGAGAGGTAATAGCTGGGATTTCGCCTTAGGAAGGTGAGAGGAAAAGTTTTGGGTAGTGTCCCCTTGCAACTATGGCAAGCACCCCATAGTTGCAAGCCCCAATTTAGGGGAAGAGTGTGAGGAGCCCTCTATATTTCTGATGATGTCCCCTTGTGGCCAAGACAAGCATACATCGGTCAGCGTTTAGAGAACGGGAAGAAGGAGTTACCCTCGGAAATTGGGCGGTGCCCCCTTGCAGCTATGGCAAGCATACACCGGACAATTTGAGAGGGGTGAATTTGATGAAGAAGGAAAGAGTTCTCCTGGTCCTGATGGTGTCCCCTCGTAGCTAAAGACAAGCATACACCAAACAGTACTACAGGGAATTTCGGGAGAGAGATTGCTAAAAAAATTCGGGAAGGCCAATTTGGTCGCAAAGAAAGTAAGGGTTTGATTTTAAAAAAATTACGTTTTTTGGGATAGTATTCGCTTAGGAAGCTTCCACCAGACTGATTATTGAGCTTAGAGAGTTGGTCTCTTATAAAGGGGCCCTTCTGGAGAGGGTTGTTTGTGACCGTTTCCTGGGTTTTCCCCGTGTTTGTTGGTCTGGTGGAAGCTGCCTTTGCTGTTTATTTCTCAAGCGAATTCTGAATTTAACATTTTGTTGGTTGACAACACCATGAATTATGTAATTAATTTTTGGAAATGAACGTGGAATTCGGTCGTCACCCTCCTTGCTCTTTCGAATAAATTCAGAGCAATTGTACACCCATAACCTTGTAGGTGTTTGCTTGTATCGACTTGTACGAAATTTTTGTTTGAAGAAACAAGTAGTAAAGAATGGGCGTGGGTTGTAAATTGCTGCTTTTGACCTCAGAATCGTGTTCAGCACCCTCAAAAACCCGTGAGTCCCAATTTTCAGCTCCGAAATCCAAGTAGTTTGGCGGGAATAAGCTAAAAAATACACGTGACGTCATCTGGAATGTTCATCTCCCTCTCACTCGGTTCCCCCGTGCGGGAGCGAGAGAGCAATACATAGGTACCAAATGACGTCGCATACTTTTTCCTTCCCCTTTATCACCCATTTCTGTCACCGAGACTCATCATACAGCACCTTTTTGGAAAGCTCTCCATTGAATCTACTATTTTAAGAAAGAAAAAAAACAAGCAAAAAAAGTCCATTTCTCAATGAGGGTTTCCAGGTAGTACACATACTTCACTGAAACCATTACCTGCTGTAAATTGAGAGGTATTTAACTTCTTTCACGGTTTCAATTAACAGTAACGGGCACGTATGGAATGATCCCCATTGTTCAAGATATTCACAAACCTGATTGTAGGTCTGGTCATTCAGGCGATCTGCTGTCAGCGTGCTGCTATCATTAACCACTATTTCCGCCATAACTACATACTCAGTTTCCTCTTCTGTCACAGCATTTTCAGCAGATCTTCAACATTTGATAGGTGATGATTTCCCTCCACCGTCAAACAATCTGGTCGCGGGCGCAAATGGCAAACAAGTCGTTCGTACGATTTGCAAAACAACGACAATGCGGTGGAGCACTATTTTTCTCAAACTACACGTTACACAAGCGTTTGCCAAGGGCGATAGCGAAGGGGACCTTGTTTTCCTTGAAACTTGATCAATTGTGGATCACTGAGACCTTTGAAGAGCCTTCTTGTTTGTTCAGTCCAGAAATGATTATGTACCTGCGCTTGCAGCGTCTGTGTATATTTTGCATTCGTGGGTTCAACGTCCCACGAACCATCAATTTCCCGTCCAGATATTGAATGGAACTTGTCAAAATAATTATTATCACGGAATAATTATTAAATTAGATTGTTAAAGTAGATTATATTATATTATTAGATAATTATTAAACGGAGTTATTAAACTTGATCTATTTCCACTAAGAACAAAATACGCTGTTCAACCGGTTTCGGCAATCAAACCATCGTCAGTAACAAATAACAATAACTGTATATTTTTCTGTTCTTAGTAGGAATAGATCTATTCCTACGTAAAAGCGTTATCTATAACGTTTTAATAACGTGGTTATATTTGAAATGGTTTTCTACTATTTCTTCAGTACAATGCCAGGATATTATTGACTTGGGATCCCTTGAATGTCACTTAACCTAAAACCTATAGAATCCATTTGCGAGAGGTACATCTCGCAAGGGAAGATGGATAAAATTTAAAGAGGTTTGCAGGAACTGATGAGTTGGGTTTGTTTGTCTACTAATTTATTATATTCCGGACGATGCCATTTACGTTATGACTTCAGAGAGTGTTTGTGACGGCAAAGGTTTCGGGAGGACAGCCGCTCGTTTTGCTTCTGCGTCCACAATTTCATTCCCTCTCACCCCTGAGTGACTTCTTATCAAACAGATGCTTACTATTTTCCCGCCGTTTCTGGCTACCATTATCTCATGAGTTATCTCTGCTTCTATTTTCTCAAGGGAAGAAGAGACCTTCAGGTTAGACAGCTTCGATGTTTCGATTTAGCACTTCGGGAAACCGTGAGGATCAAGATTTTGGGGAGGTGACTCTCAGTCCTTTTGTCATACATTTACACTCCGCTGTGTAACTGGGTGATCGGTTCCATGTGCTGAAACCTCGAATCTCTCCGTTTGTTACATCATAAGAAGCGCATCCGTTTTGGTCATTTATAAGAGATCCATCGGTGAATATATGATCAGGCTATTTGGCCACATTTTTTTGCAGGAGCTCCTGTAACAGTTGGTGGTTGTTTGAAGGCGGGGCAGTGTAGGTGGAAGAAGGGAGGACTATTACCTGGAACGACTGCTGAAAGAAGAAGTAGGGAACGGAGTAGAAAGGGTGTGTGGGATATTGCTATCCATCGGAATTCGCTACTCCAGGTCATAAAGCTTTCGCATATCCAGGGCAACGGCTTCTTCGCCCAATATCTTTCAACGAGGTTACTAACACATGAAAAATAGAAACGAGCAAATCGGAATCCTAAAATATTGAGTAAAATTCGGTCAAACTCATCATACCTAAAGCTTGATGTGCAAATTGCACCCCAGATAGGTAAATGTGGAACGGTACCGTCCTTTGTGATGTACCGACTTAGGTTTCAGTTTCAATCCGTAATATTCACAAACTCGGAATATTTGCTCGAATTGAATAGTAAATTACTAAACATTTCGGAAAACGTTTTTGGAACTTTAATATTTGGTATGTTTGAATAAAGTAGGACTCGGAACTCATAATCCATGACGGGTGGTTGACCTGTTCACAGACCGCGGATGCCCAACAGCAAAGAACCGATCGATGTCCTTGCTTTGTGCGACGGGCGCTGGAATCATTTTTCTGGAAGGACGGAGCACGGTGGTTAACTAATTGCGGCAGATTCAGGCCAAGCTGATCCGGCATCATAGCAATTATCAAAATAACTCCAAAGACAATTTATTATGTACCTAAATTACACCATTCATAATTCCGTTTTGAATATGTTCAACATCTCTATTTCGTTGTCAGAAATGCGATACGGTAAATAACAATACGAGTACATGAATAATGTTCAAAGGTTCAAAGGGGTGTAAATGGGTACTGTAATTACTAAGTAAATACCTATTGTTTTAAATTCGGAATGAGAAAAGCATAGACAACTTGGCGGTGAAAATTTAATAAATTCACGCTCCTGTTATACCTAGTGAATTTTGTACGGGATGCTTATATCTCATTGTTGGGCTTACTCGTCCGCTTATGTAAGACATAATAAACGAAAATACAAATACAAAGCGTTTTTGTCCACACAGAAGCAAGTCCTACACTTCAGCATAATAGGTTAACTGAATAAGTGAAATGCAGCGGTGACAGAAAAATTAGATGAGAGGTTGACTGCTAAAACTATTAGCTGTTTTGGGGATGTCTGTTTTTATTTAAAGACTGCTAGGTACTTGATTTAAAACTTCGACTCTGCGACTAGGTACCATCTAACTAAGCGGAAATGAAGGACGAAATAGAATGTTTGACAAACCTGGAAAGGAAACAAACCTGGACCAATTGCGATGCTTCATGTAGGAGGAAAACATCCTACAGTCCTACAGTATCTCTAGATGTCTGTATGTGCATAAGTGATACAGCTCTGCACCATTTCTTTCACAAAACATACACTGGTAGTTATAGAAAAAAATTAATTTAAAATAAAATAAATTGAAAAAACTCGACCAAAAGTCGATCCATCGATCAGGGTGCTAGTATGTTAGGAGAATCGTGTGCAGACAACTAATGGTTCTAATGCTTCTTAGGAATTTAAACGAATTCCTGGTCATGGAGTGGAAAAAACTTGGAAGGCAAGCGTAAGAAAACAACTAACCTGTTTTGAATTCAACGAAATAACAGTTATTTCGTCATTAGTTACTAATGAAAAGGTTATGAATATTATTGTCTCTCTTCAAGGTGGATCTTCCCCGGGTTATGGTGACTATTATTAAAAAATATAAAACTATACTGAGTGAACCATTGAGATTTCTCATTAATATAAGTTTTAGGAATGGGAAATTCCCAAACAATTTGAAAACTGCGATTGTTGTACCACCGTACAAGTTAGGGGACTGAAAGGAGTGAGTGAACTACTGACCTATTTCTCTTGTTATCTGTGTAGCGAAGGTTTTCAAAAAAGTATGCGAAGGAGCAGTTGATCAGTTTCATAGAAAACAACAGTTACTATCGGACATTCAGTACGGTTTTAGATAAGATAGAAACACGCTAGACAGTTGAAATTTTTGATTATAACGGACTTAGACAACTGACTAAAACCTTTAGCCGTGTTTCTGGACTTGGCAAAGGCCTTAAGAGAGGAGGAGAGAGAGCAAGGTAGAGGAGAGAAGAGAGAGCTGGTTAGAGGAAGTGTCGAATGAAGCTAAAGTCGCAGGATCCAGGGTTTTATAGAAAAGGGAGGCCTCTCCCTCCAACCCCCTGTTAGGGGTTGGTGGTGGGGCTCCAGGTTGTGTACCCTGGGTTCTGTGGCTTGTCTCCCCACTCGATTTGTTTATTGACGGAAACTAACTTTCGTGTTTGAGTATTGGTGAGAACTTAATTTAGAGGAGTGATTCCGGGAGGGATCACCGACATCTAGGATCTTTTGGAGGAGGAGGTTTTGCCTAGGCGGTTATGGGCTGACCACCACCGACATCTAGGATCTTTTAAGAGAGGAGGAGAGAGAGCAAGGTAGAGGAGAGAAGAGAGAGCTGGTTAGAGGAAGTGTCGAATGAAGCTAAAGTCGCAGGATCCAGGGTTTTATAGGAAAAGGAAGCCTCTCCCTCCAACCCCCTGTTAGGGGTTGGTGGTGGGGCTCCAGGTTGTGTACCCTGGGTTCTGTGGCTTGTCTCCCCACTCGTTTCGTTTATTGACGGAACTAAGTTTTGCGTTTGAATATTGGTGAGAACTTAAGTTTACTAGAGGAGTGTTCCCGGGAGGGACTCACGACACATGGTTTAGAAGTTACCATAATCAGAGGAAACAAATCGTAAAGACTAATGAAGTACAAAGTGACACGATATCATTAGATGACTGGCGTTACAGGGAACAGTTTTGGGCCGTTTTTGTTTATCATTTATATGAATGGTATTGCAGATTTAGTGTTGCCTGATCTCATTCTTTTCGGTGACGACACAATAATGTATGCCACATTATATATAGCGACACATGGGAAGGATGTTATGGTAAGGCTGAAAAGGGTATGGAAATATAACACGGAAATATAACACTTGGTTTAATAAAAATAAATTAAATATTAAATCAACTATTTGACTTTCAGCCCAAGTGTAAAACTGTACCCGAAAGCTCGTCCGGGTTATTGCTGCATAAACCAGGTTGTAATATGACCATCTGTCATTCTTATCAATTGTAACAGCTAAATACCTTGGAGTATATTTGAAGTGGGACAAAAAAATAATTGAAGCAATTAAAAAAATTGAGAAAACATACGTTTTTTCAAAACTTGAAAATTGCTGGAATACTAAACACCTGAAACAAGTATACAGTGCTCTGGTGGAGTCAGTACTTACGTTTAAGTACTGTCTGCCTGCATGGAGTGGAGGGTATGTTTCAGGTTACCGACCAATTCTCACAACTCAAAACGCGATAATTAGAATAGCGTGTAAGGCTGGTTTCAGGGAACATACTTTTCCTCTTTTTAAAAAGCTGTGAGTCCTGGATTTTATGGATATCACGGAACGCAGTCGTATTAAACAAGTACTTGAGGAAAAGTCATTCACTGATGTTCAACATGTATTTCAGACATGAAGTAAGAAGGGCTATTTAATTGTATTACCATTATTTAGAACTGCAATGGCTCAGCAGTCCTGTACATTCAGCGGTGATGCCACAATAAATGCGCTGCTTTCAAAAACTAGGTTAGTTGGTTGAAGGCTCTAACCGAAAAGTTAACAAAGAATTGACAACTTTTATGCTCACTTCGAAGAATGGTGCTGGAGGCTCAAATCAAAATTAGTGTCATTCTGTTTTATTCAGAAGAGGCTGGAAGGTATAATTTATTTTTTTGACTTTATATTATTATTGTTCTAGTTTTTATTTTTGCCTTGACTAAAATGAGGCCAGGAGGCATAAGCAGCTCTTCCCCTAGCACGGGTAATTAGCCCATATCGGGGAATATATTTTTTAATAATTTTTGTATTGTTGCCATAGATATTAAACATATCTACTGCACTACGTATCTGTTAAACATGCCTACTGCGAATTTTTTTGTCATATTATATTATTATATTATTTTTGTAATCAGTTTAAAAAAAGAAAAATCTCTTGACTTATAGCGACTTATTGGTCAGCCCCAAGTTATGGTTACCTCTCGCTTTAGACTTCTATACTTATCCAAACCATAACCTGCACGTACTGGTACGGTTGACAAGTACTTCTTGGTTTGATGGATTTGCTCTGCGGCCTCGGTAAGACGGTCATTAAAAAATAATTTCATCCTCTTGTTTCCTCCTCCTCTTGCTTATGTTTTCTTCTTTCTTTAATGGATATGCTCATTTTGATTCACTGACCAACTTTTTAAAGGCCACCATTAGGGCTAGTATTAGAAATTCCATACGGATGACTCATCGTTTTGCACGGAGCAGCGATTTGGAAGAGATTTGGAAGAGATTTGACCGCCGTTGAAATACGACAAACCTTAATCGAATGCCCCTCCCACGTCCGAATATCCGCCTGGGGCGATAAGAGAGGAAAACGGAACTTGGGTTGAGGAAGGTTCATCGACACGCTGGGGGAAGGACTTGTTTTGTTCCCAGAAGACTCCGGAGGCTAAGCAGAACTGAAGCCCGGCATTTTATTGTCGTCTCGACCCAAAAAGGAGAGAATGGGTTTTTCAAACAACGTATGAAACCTTTTGTTGCCACTCAATGAAGATGCAGGTCTGGTGTTGATGCGCATATTCTAGGCACAATATAACATCGCAGCAACAAGGCGGAAAATGTCGCATTTCGACAACAGTCACGCTTGATTCCCGAAATTATTGTATAAAAATGAGTCGATGACACATTAATTAGGTGAGTCAAATACTGCCATAGCCCCAAATAAATTTCTTCAACAATACTTACATCATGATCGCGAGAACTGTGAAGGAGTGAATGAGAATGCTGAGCATATGTGAGAGAATTTAAAAGTAATTCCGACACAGGCAATGAATAATTATTGATCTGTGATGAATGATGATTTGAATTAATGAATTGATTTGTGACGAATGACCGATGTTGACCTCTAGTTAGTCTGCATAGATAGCATAGATAGGTAAATGTACATACTTACTGACGAAGATATTATGATCCAGGACATTCGGCTATTGGCCGAAATTGATCAATCAATTGATCAGTTGATCACTTGAAATTGGTCAAATAGGAAGATAAAATTCCTATTTGACCAATTTCAAGTCAGTGGTATCAAATACCTACCATAATTCAATAAATCAAATCTAAACGTTGCAACGTTGCACATTTCTGTTACATACCTACTCTCAGTTTGACTCGGCTTTATTGCAGTACTCGGAGTAATCATCCACCATCCTCCCCCCTCCAAAACTCCTTTTACTGTACGGTTCTACAGCGCTGAAAATCCTTTCAGTTGGCCTCCTTCAGTTGGACAGCACTTTACCTGGTCTGCGTTAAATTAAGAACGTGAAGATGGGATGGATCCAAAGTACCGCATTTAGAAGTGACACGAGGAAACTATCTACTTTGTCAGTATGTACCAGTGCATCATCATTGAAGGTACTGAAGTAAAGACTGAGAATGAAACTTTTCATAAATTAACAGCAGTAGGTACATCCCATAGCCACTCAGTTCCTTCTACAGTTGAATTAAATCGGATTGATTCATCCAGTTTTTAGTTACTAGGTCTGAGATATTCATAATACATTACAGTTGATTGCCCTAAATTATACAGTATACATGGAATCCTTCAATTTTATGTTATGATACAACGAGTTGACCTTCGCGTGTTTTGATTAACATGATAGCCCCTGGTCATTATCGAAAGGAGCGGCTCTCTTACAAAATGGGTTTTCGTTATTCGGTGGGATAAATTTGACTGAATGACTGACTACGTTTATTAATAAATCTGTACAGATTTCAGCCCGTGTGGCCCACTCTTACATATATGCACAGAATACCTACTTAATTTACTATTTCAATGCATTGTCAGGCTTTGTAGGTAATAAACAAAAGATTCTACGTAGGTATACAAACATAAACGGATCACGCAATATACCTACCTATAAATTGATATAATATGCTCTTCTGGTTTGGTAGATACAATGAGAAAAAAAATCGATTCCAGTTTTTGTTGTTGGTACATTATTAGTGTTATGGTTAGTTATGTTAGTTTTATTATATTATTTTCTTTATTCAACTCAGCACCCACAATAAAGTATACTGATATATAAGACAGTATTGATGCCGATTTGGTTCTATGGAATTCAACTATGGGACTGTACAGCCAAAACAAATGTCCAAGTAATTCAAACATTTAAGAATAAAGTGCTCAGAAGTATTCTAAATGCTCCCTGGTACATACATTAAAAACGACGACCTCCACAGAGGCTTACGCGTGGAGAGCGTCATAGATGTCGTTAAAAAACATCACGACGTTACGAGAACCGACTTCACGTGCACTCAAATATAGAAGCTCTTCAGCTACTGGACAATTCAGAATAAGTTCAGCGTAAAAAAAACTAGTGTGGTGCCTGCTTGTGAACATTCACCATAAAAACAATGCGTAAAGATATTTGAAGTAAATAACTAGATAGTTTCTTGTAAAAATTAAATTTGTGTAACTGGTTGTTAAATGCTTAAACAAATTTTTTTAAGCATTCATTTTTAAATAAATGCTTAAAAAAAGTTTTTTCTTTATTTAAAAAAAAAAAATTATATTATGTTGATGTGGAGCTATTTTCTATTCATTTTTTTAGTAATATATTTTTAAATTCTTTTTTAAATGATTTTAGCGTTACGCAGCGTTGAAATATCTCTGAATTTTCGTTGTAAATAATGATTGATTTTACTAAAAACGATTTGTTGTAAACCACCGTTCGGGGCTTGGGATCTGGTAGGTACTACGAGCATTACGGGTATTAATATAACGGATATCTGTGAGCATTTTGTACTATTTTGCAAGGTATCTGGGGTTATTATTGTTCTCAGAATATTGTAGCTAATTGTGGCAATTTTCAAGTTGAGCATGTCCTGAATTGTGAGCCATTGTGGTCGCCTGTAATATGGAGTAATTTCTTCGGAGCTTCTCATGTCAAAAATGAATCGCAGTGCAGCATTTTGCGCTTTTGGCTTAGTTTTTAGGTGTTTTTCGCTCATGGAAACAAAACAAAACAAAACAAACAAAAATCTTGGACCAATTGCGTTTTCATGTTTTGGGGAAGCCGTGAGCTGATTTACGTAGCTGATAAATGTTGCTCTTAAATGTTGAACAGCATTTGAAACTCAGGTTTGACTTGAAAGCTATATTTTTTAAAGGTAATGATGATCAGGTTTCGTTTCTCATGCTGTGTTGAATAGAGGATATTGTAGCTAAAAATCCAACTTAAGTCGTGCAAAGCGCATGGCACGGAACGGAATGGATTCGTTAAATACCTAAAATTAAAAATTCATGTTTTGGGGACCGTAAAATATAAATTTGTTGTCTCGCCGAGCTCACGTGATCCCGTGACTTGAGGACCTTGATGAAGGACCTTTGCTTACGAGTCATCCACCAATGTACAGAACAGTCAAAACGTTGGGAGAGGGTCCTTGAAATTTCTGATGTTCTTTAGTAAGTTAAGAATGAGTTCGAAGAAAATATCGACATTCAAGCTTATGCAGGTGCGTACCTGAAGCAATATAGCAGTATAATTTTCAGGTTTTGTGTAAAACGACTGCAGCAGGTCACGTACCTAGTTACAACAATAATTTTCACGTACACTCAATTTTCGATTCAATTCAATTTATTCAACAAAACATTTTCCACAACATATATCCTGGCTCCTTACTAAATTCTTCCTTACTATACTTTGTACCTACCCATGATTTCTCACAATATGGTACTACTATAGTAGGTACATCACAATGTAGGTAAATTCTTTTATAATTGTACATTATGATGTTTCAAGGAGTACATTCTCAGTCATACTTGACATCAACATGCTAAGCCGAGAAGCTTTTATAAATCCGAGTATATCTTTACTCCATTGAGCTCAGTAATTTTCCACTGGAGACCCGTTAATCCGGTTGCAGACTTCGCAGGGCTGGCCGTCTTTTCTTTTCTTTTTTTCCCTCCTCGGCAAACCCGGTGAACTTCATTCTTATTAGGCATTTGTGCAAATAAATAAAGGAGAGAATCTAATCAAGGAGAACTTTCAAAATGATAGGTCCTGTCTCCTGCCACATCCTGTTCGAACGCACGATCAATTAGAACATGGATCTTGCTCGAAAAGATGAGACCGAATTATAAGGATCTGGTAAAGATCAAAAGTGCATTAAAATATAATGGTTCATTAAATTGTGTAAAACCTATATGTTGACACTTGTTAATAAAATATTTCCTGATTGATTGATTCACAAGTGAGTCGACATATCCCAACGAAAAGAAGTCCACATGGTTTCAAATTAGTCCGATATCATTCACGAATTTCTTTGCTTGGATGCTCAGGATTAATCAAAACATACTATTATTTGTTATGTTTCCGGTGGAAGATGGTGGTAATTCATCAGCATAAGAGAAAAGCGGCGGATTATCTGGAGAATTTTTTCAAGAAATTGAGAATGTTGTTGAGGGCTAGTAAATCAACAGAAGTACAGAAAGAGAGTCACATGCTGAAATTTGACAGGGAGCCTCCTTAGGAATGCTGGGTGCAAATGACAGAATGGAGTCACTCCCTGCTCAGCTGAGTGAGCCCTTAGGCTGATTTCTTTCCCCCTCATCCTACGAAGCTGAAATTTGACTGGCAGCGTCCGTAGGACTGTTGGGTACAAATTATACAAAATGGGGTCCCTCCCCGATCAGCTGGGTGAGCTCTGAAGCTAATTTCTTTCCCCCTCATCCTACGGAGCTGAAATTGGGGGGGGGGGGGTTAACTTTTTTTTCGTGCTCGATTCCAAAGGTTCATTGTTGAAAATAGTAAAACTAAAGAAAGGATTGCAGTATTGAGGAGCATCATCTTCCATTCCAACTACACAAGTTTTTGACTCCAGTATATTGGTCTGAACGTATTAATTGTCTTATATAGCTCGAGTAGTCAAATAAAAGAAACTGAAGGAATAAAGCAGCCGACCATTTCAAACAAAATTACCTACCTACTACGATGACTTACTAATTATTTTGCTCTGTCAGTATTAATTCAAAATACCTTACCTAGCATATACAGGGTGTCCACAGTTATTATAGGACAAACTCAGGGAATCGATTCTACAGCTAATTTGCAACAACTTTTGTCTCTTAACAATTTTTTTTAATCCATGGAAAACCCGATTTTTTTGCTTTTAATTTTTTTTTCACGTTTTCGACTCTGCCTCATAAAAACTGCCATAACTCCCTTATTTATCAATGTAATCTCAAATCTGAGGAATCCGTTGGTAAGAACGTCAAATTTCCTATCTCTCTGATAATAAATCCGATTGTTTTGATTAGTCCTGATTGGTGAAAAAAATGGCCAAAGTTCAAAATTTGAAGATTTCTTATAAATCACCGTTTTTTTCTTTCGTTTTTTGCGCTATTAGTACGGAGGTTTTTCGGCGTGCACTTCTCGGGAAAAACTTGCCCAGAATCTCAGCTTTCCAATGGAATAAGAAAAAAATGTTACAGTGAAATTTGGTGGAGAAAATGATAGTTTGAGTCCTGCATTTTGAGAACCTACAGTGGAACCATCCCTATTCGCGATGTTATTTTTTAAACTGAATCAATTTAATAAATGAGATGCCAACAAATATTTTCATGAAGCAAGTCGGCTTTTGGTGGAAAACGCTGATTTTCATCTAAAAACCCACGTTTTTCAGGACTCAAACGTCATTTTCTCCACCAAATTTCACTGTAATTTTTTTTCTTATTCCATTGGAAAGCCGAGATTCTGGCCAAGTTTTTCCCGAGAAGTGCACGCCGAAAAACCTCCGTACTAATAGCGCAAAAAACGAAAGAAAAAACAGTGATTTTTAAGGAATCTTCAAATTTTGAACTTTGGCCATTTTTTTCACAAGTCAGGACTAATTAAAGCAATCGGATTTATTATCAGAGAGATAGGAAATTTTACGTTCTTTCCAAAGGACTCCTCAGGTTTGAGATTACATTGATAAACTAGTAATAAACTAATAATAATTAATGTATGTATTTGCGAGGATGAGAAGGGTGGTTCCTCTAAAAGTTTTTAGGGTTGTTTATTTTGCACTGGTGCAGTCGGTTCTCCTCTATGGATTGCCGGCCTGGGGTAGTGCATACATTACCTCTTTAAACCCGGTAGTGCGCACGCAGAAAGCGTTGCTAAGAATGATTACCAACAGTGGGTATCTAGAACATACGCCGCCATTATTTAAAAAAACACAAATATTTTGGACATTTTTAAACTCAAAAAAGTTTCCTCGATACGGCAGGTCCTGAGGGAGGTCATTTTCGCTCCCTCAGCATACTCCGCCAACCCGCTACCAGGTCTTTGGATTTATGGTCCTCCCCCGTTGCGCCACCACGGCGGGTTTAAATAGCTATCGGTATTTCGGGACCAAAGAATTTAACCAATTACCGAATGAGTTGAAACTTAGGCTTCTAGACCATCCCAAATTTGTAAATAGAAGTTTGAAATCGCATTACATAAACCTAGATTAATATTATTAGTATAGCACTAGTTCAAGTGATAACTTTTTGTAATATTGCTTGGGTGACAATTTATTTATTTTTTGTACATTTTTCATTTAATTGATGTGTTGCGTTTAGAACGGAACTCTTCTCCCTAACTCGGGCATTAGCTCTCATAGGGGAATATTTTCCTTAGCTGTAAATTATTCTTCATGTTTTCTATTATGTTATCTGGAAATGAAAAATATCCAAAAAAAAAATAATAATAAGGGAGTTATGGCAGTTTTTATGAGGCAGAGTCGAAAACGTGAAAAAAAAAATCAAAAGCAAAAAAACTCGGGTTTTCCATGGACTAAAAAAAAATTGTTGGGAGACAAAAGTTGTTGCAAATTAGCTGTAGAATCGATTCCCTGAGTTTGTCCTGTAATAACTGTAGACACCCTGTATATGACGCGTTCTATTAAAAGATTTGGTGCGTAATTACATGCAAATTTAGTAGGTTTTTAGGTGCACACTTCCTTGTATCGTAAGTTCCAGCAGGTTCATTCAGTTGTATAGTAGGTTCCAGTATAGGTCAGTTGTTGTATAGAAAGTTCCACTAGGAAGATAAATACGTTGTCCTAGTAGTAGGTATCTGTAAGAAGTAACTATAAATGTTGCTTCATTTGGTAGGTTAGAATGTTAGATGGCCACTTCTCTGAATGTTTTTGCTTCTTTGTCTCCTCAGTTCGAGTTTATCGAGAAAAAATCGGTGGGAACTTCGTTTTCGCTATTTGGGGTTAACTGCCAGCTTGTTGATGACGGTTTCAAGGCAGACCGTATAATCTAGCGCTATTACTCTACATTCCAGAAAAACAGAACTAACGTGCCGAAACGTTTGGCATGAAACGGAAATTTAATTTGGGAAGCAACGATCCACTCCCCTAGTAGGTAACCATTTACGCTTGGAATGCAGTTTTACTGGACTATCGGAAAATTCCCGACGTTTAAAACAGGACGTCTGATCCAGGAAGATATTGCTTGAATCAAATTACCTACCCAATTTGTGAGGTTAATGATTGTAGACCCCCCCAGTTACGATCAAACTCTGAAAAGCGACAACAACATCTGTCCTATTTAACTTTCAGTATTGACTGATATACATTTTAAACTCAAGTTCTTTACTCCAAACAAGCGATTCGCTTGTATCTCTATGTTCTGCAATGGATCTACCATTCAGCGATGGTCAAACGGCTGAACCGATTTCGATAAACGTTTTCCAGCGTGCTGGCTAATCTCCATGCAATGAGAGGCTATTATAGATGAAGATGAAGATGCAATGGGAGTCTATATAGATTTGTTGTAAAACAGACGGTCCTTCATTGCTCAAATTGAATGTCAACTACTAACTGGCAACTTGTGTTACTGAAAGACAAAGGTAAAGAATGGTCCCAACAGCAGATGTTTGATAAGCCAGGCACAAGATTTTGTAGGGGATTTCGAGCAAGGAATTCGAATATAGTTAAGAACACGATGATGTATGGATGTTGTTAAAGATCTAATTAGCAGACAGTCGAGATCGAGACCACGAGTCATAAGCATTTCTTCAACAGACCATACCTTACTCGAGTGAGATTGTAACTAAATGTTATATTTACCCCCATGCCCATCTAAGATGCAGAGGGAATGGAGATCCCTCAACAAAGTTCCTATAGTCCCCTTCCTTCAGCGGTTCGTTCATTCGCAAATGAGCCTTTAGGCAGATTAAGTAGGCATCTAATGATGTATCACTTCATACTTGTATTCAACCAATATTTACAAGCAACAACATAATTTATTCATTACTTCGAGGAGAATTTATCATGTCCTGAGCTTTTGGACTCAAACTAAGAAGCACTTCCAAAAATTCGGTCAAAGAATTTTGATAACCACAATACCTATCCTGATACCGAGTTCTGATTCAGTCGAGTACTTACCTACCTATTGAGCAAAAACAGTTCACCATAAGTGGCCCCACTTTCAAGTAGCAAACCAATTCAATCTTCTTATTGCATTGATATGAAAACAAAAGGTTGATATAATTTTTCAAACGTCCTTCGCGATGATTTAAGGTCATTGGATCGATTTGGCGGTTCCCCATGTCCTAACGGGGGTTCATTCATCGGCGTCCTTGGTTTTCGCGAGCCTTTTCAGTCGTCAGCTACCACCCGACGCAGGAAGACTGGCCAGGGAGTGAATTGTTGTGGAATGCAAGCTGAAAGAAAAGGTACCGGCAGCCGCGGGCAAAAACGTCCAACAAAGAGAACAAAGGATTGGAATTTCCCAGCGGCGCCCCTCCCGAAACCCTCATACTCTTTGTTTTTTAATTTAATTTCACACGGAAAGGATTTTGGAAAAGCCCAACACGTTTCTTATCGCAAATGTTTTAATTGGGTACCTGCAGGTTCTGTTCATTCTCCCTTGTTGATGTTCACTGTTTACGTTGGAGCAACCAGAAGGGTTAAACATTTTCAGAACCCTTAGGTACCTACCTACCAATTCGTGGCTACTAAACGCTACTACCAGAATAATATTATGTGCCTACATGATATTATGAGACATAATTATTATTGTATGTTTCATTAGGTTCAATTAAGAATGTAGATTTTAGACATTTAGGCTTTTCAAGGTTTTTTCACAGACGAGGTTTGATGAAACCATACAGAAACATGTAGGGATCACACCTACACTCTATATTTCAGCTCTTTTCGGTCCCTTTTCCGCTTTGAAGCTCATTAGAATCACTCCTGAGAACAGAATCTGTACCGAAGATAATATTTGATATGGGCGATCCATGAAATCAAGTTTGCGCTCTCTAATATACGACTAATTTGTGATCCTATGAGGGGGCCACCAGACGCCTACCTAAACTTCTAACTTCAGCTTAATGACCGTTCTTGTTCGCATAGCTTGCATATCATAGGTTTTGAGCCTTCAAATTAGGATTGGATTTAGGATATCAGAGCGAATACATCTCTTTACAGGCTTTCTTTTGTAGGTACATAACTTTTTAGTCTTGCACGAACCTCCAAGCTTGAGTGTGAGAAAACCGTGCAGGTACGGGTCAGGTTCACGCTTGCGCAGGAGATAAGATGATGGTTGTAATCAGAAGAAACTCCGAGATCCATCAATGGACTGTATCCAACTGACTCCAGGGAGTGAAGGTTTGTTGTGTTGGTTTGAATGTTCGCAAATGAGCATAGACAGTACGGCTTCAGTAAGATGATATTGACGTGATCTTCTTATTACTTCCAAATTAGGTCAAAACCGATTGCTGTTCTTAGGAAGTTGGTGTTAGGGGATGTTTTAGATTTCAACTCCCATTTTCGTAGTTTGCAATTTTCCACCTGTTACCTATTTATTAATTTTATTTATTTAGGCTTTTCACATAGCATATGACCAAGCTGGGGGGCTCGGAGCTAGGGTTGGGGGGACCGGGGGATTCGAAAACCTCAATACAAAGCGACCAAGAATACTGTTTACACGACAGAAAAAGTAGTGTTTTTTTACTTGACCCCCTGTAGGGTTCTGGTGTTCATTTTTCATACACCCATTCTCGAGAGCCCAAGGAGGGTTTGCACCAAATTTCAATCCTCCGGATCATCAGGTTCCGGAGTTACGGAAGTTTGAAATAGTCTATTTTACAGTTTTTCTACTTCTTTTTCTTCTTTGACAGGGCTGCAGCCTCACAGATATAACGGACCGCGCATTATTTGTTATGCTCCAAGGAAGTGCATATCTCCCCCCCCCCCGCACCCATTTTGAAGTTTTTAGGGTAAGTAGGTACTCAGGATTTTTTTTAGGTAAGTAGGCACTGAGAATCCGACTGGGAAAAAATGTTCACTTCATCAATGCAAAAATACGTAATATCCCCCCAAAAACCACCCTGTTGTATAATCTTACCCGCCAAAAAAAACATCCTCGCTCTTGGGTATGCATAAGAAACCTGCTCATTCCTCCCTGTTCGATTTGTATTAGAAACCTGTTCCTTGTGCCCAAACCGTAAAATTTGTTTTAACGCTGCTTGGTGGGCAGCTTCCCCCCGCCACTAAGGCGAAAAGCCCCAGCCAGACGGCGGACGGACAAATTTTTTTTAAATTCCATTTTCGGATTCTGTGTACCTTGAAACGGAAATCACCAAATGTTGAGGGGTGGTGTTACACTTTTTTTCCATTCTCAATTCCGGATGTTCATTATTGAAAATAATAAATCAAAATCTAGAGATGTAGAGACAATTTTCACCGGCAGTTGAGGATTTGAAATCGTTAGGCACTTAAAATGCCTCTCACGTCCGATAGCCTCGAGGAATGCCGAGTTAATAATTGGTTTCTTACTTATTGTGGTTTTACCAACACTTCAATGGCTAATCAAGCAGCTTTGAACGACCAGGAAAATCGAACTGAATCCTCGATTACTACTCGTAACTACTCGCGGTGGGCTCGCATTAAGTTGATTTATATGATAGATTCACCTTGAAATCCTTTTTTACTCAAAATGCACCTTTATATGCTCATAAATTTTGTTGAGAATAGCTAGACTTAGTACTTGGATATAAATTAATAATCAGGATAAATAAAATAATCAAATAGAAATTAAACGTCATTTGAAAGGTTTTACATCATGATTATATTTTGTCTAGTACGGTGTTGTAGCGTTGGGAGGGTTCAGTATTATATCAATACAGTCAAAATATTGTTGACTAAGGCATTCACTCATTTTCTGTTGCACCAATCCCTCCTTGAGTGCACCTTTACCAGAAAATAAGTTCATGGATACCGTGAAATGTGTTTCAATAGCTGGGCTGATTTGACAGAATAAAGATCTCATAACTCGGGCTTTATGATTTGATCCCCTCCAATAGTTCTCCCGGTAGGATTACCGACATCCCCGGGTTTTGTTGCACAACGCGGGCATCGCATGCAAATACGTCAACACGCACACACACAGATGTGCCTACACCTTTTATGGATTTATTGCGATGGTAAGAATCGTCATGTGGGACCTACAAACCAAATTTCATTAATATTGCTTCATGGAAACTAAGGAAAGTGCGAAGTACGGCGGAAGGACTGACATTAATTCTATTTTCTTTTAATTCTATTTTCAGATTCTACGTAGGTACCTTGAAACAGAAACCATCAAATTTTGAGGGGGTTAATTTTTTCCCCATTTTTTTTCTTTTTTCGTGCTTGATTCAAAAGGTTCATTACTTGAAATAATAAATCAAAAAACCAACTACCAGAAAACGTGCAGTATCGTCTGCTCACTGCATAACAAACAGCATAGTAAATGGAACCAATTTTACGGAGGAATTTATTACTTAGCTAAGATGGAACAGGAAATGAAATGGTTGTATCGATGTGAAGCAGGGTAGGTATTAAATAATTTGTATAATTAACATAAATGTGATCAGCTCGTCAAACCGGTTGTACTGAATGCGAAAAATTGTAGGGAAAAAACGCTTGATAACTTTCCCGGCCCATCAGCAAAATTAAGCCAAAATGTACCTACGACTCGTTGATGAAATTTGGAATGGTGTTGCGTCATTCGATCACGTGTTATGCCGTTTATAAGCACGTGAACCAATTACAAAGGTGGGGGCCGCGGGGAAAGCTGCAAGAGCGCAATCGTCCATCATCTACTACTTCATTTATAATACATGCTCTAAGAACTTGAATGTTATAAGCGAATTCAGATACTTGACGCCCACTGGCGGTGTGCTTTCGAAATGCAATTAATTTTTAGGATAGAAACAGGCGGAATATCAGATTAATTTTCCATTGCGATGCAGGTCGAATAGACCAGTCAGATATCAACGGGAATTCCAAACTTCATCTGGATGCAACTTCAGTTATTCAACATTAAGAATGATAAGTACTAAAATGGTTGCAGTGGTGTTAGGTTAGGTACAAGTTTTGAAGTTGTATTTTTATATAATACGATCGATGTAAACAAAATACAGCTACAACAGTCCTTAGGTACCAGAAATCGGAGTGTTGCTGTTGTAATCCAGTGGAATTCTACACTTGATCTGACTCGGCTTCAAAGCCTCAACGTGTAAGTAGGATTACGAATGAGAAGATTTAAAGTATTCAAGAAGGTTGAGGTAAAGCAAAAGGTACATTTTCAGTAAAATATAAATTAGTTCAGTAAAGTATAGAAATTTTGAATTTTGTCGTCATGGGTGCAGTAAGCCGTTTCAACAGTAAGGTGCATTAAACGAGATATTCAGTGAAGTCTGTTAAAAGTAGGTACAGATACCTATCTAGTGAATGCATACCAAGATGAGTTCCAAAACTGGTTCTTTCCGAAATAAGAGGTTCTTCAGAAAAAACGAAATAGGTACTAAGTATTAGTAAAAAAACAATTTCAGCACCGCGGTGCGAGCGTGAAGAACTTTCATCTATTGGAGCAAACCATCTTTGGAGCATTTGGAATTTTGTGGGTAGCTGCAATATTCAATGACATTTTTAGGTGGGGATAAAAAACATTTTTGCAAAAACGTTTCATCACCGATCGAAAGATAGCGAAATTGCTGAAACCATAGACATATCTATTTCTTCAAGAATCAGAAGGAACCAGTTTTGAAACACACAACCTGTTAGACAAAGGCCTGATTGCAGTCCCGAAAAATGTAGTGGTAGATGATGTTTCTGAGTGGAAGACTGGATCATGAAAACATTCGAATATAGAAAACTTGAATTTTAGTGTTGAGAGTATCGAATGCTTAACATATGATAAATAAAGCTCAGTGGAGAAAACTTTATTCAGCTGCATAATTAAAACATATTATCCTATGATTCCTTTGTTTCGTGACTAAGTATCTGCTGTATGCTGAAATTAGCAGTGGCGATCATCAAGATGTAGTTACGTAATTATTATGATTAGGATAGCATGATCATAATTCGATCATCAATAACTATTTCTTCTTTTGAGAAATCTGGTCAGAGGTCAGATGCCTCGATGAAATCGGATGTGATTGAGAACGAAGTGTACTAGTCAGGTGTAGTGTGAGTCACCTCAGACACTTGGTCGTGGAGCTGTATAGTAAGCACAGCTCTTCATTGAGAGACATAGTAGTAGTAAATCATTATTGAGTGAGTATTTTGAGATTCTCCAGTTGTATGGCTACAGGATGACTGCTGGGAACTCCCATCTCAGTAATAGTCGATTGACGGGGAATGGAAGTGAAAATAATGGGTCTTTCCCAGGCCCCAGCTTCGCGAAAGGCGGAGTAGGGATTGTTTACCAACAAGAGAGTTTTGACTTTCACTCACCTGGTTCAACAGAAGACGAGAGTTCGCAAGCTATGGGCAGACTGAACGGCGAGCGAAGCGGCGTCCTCAAGTGAGGTCTGTCTCCCTCGGGTCCACCGGGGGTGGGGGAGTCCCTGAAGACAGTGGATATGGAGACTGTGGAAGAGCAAGGGTTCGTCGTGGACCTGAATGCTGTCATTGGCATTGGGTACATTCGGTCATAAAGCCAATGGGTTCTGGGTTGACGGTCTCATTCCGATGCAAAATCCCATTTTGTTGATAACACTCCGTCTCCTGTCTTCTTTTAAACCGATTCAGAAGGGTTAATATTAGGGGAAAAAAAAGGGTAAAAGGCCCTTGCTGTTGCCCATCAAACGGTACAGGAACCACGCGTGAATTTATATATAATATGTGCTTTTCTACTAAACCATCAACAGTGTTTTGTTTGGGAAATAATGGTATGGTGCCATGATGTACTGAAAAAGCAGACCATTGAAGTCCACGAAACATTCGTGATTCATGCCTGCTCTCGAATATTCACCACTTTCATTCGCCATATTTTCTTAGTACCTATCATCTTCATGGACTCGGCCTGTAGAACTCGGAAAAGCACTGGTGTCCTGTAAACACTTGTTTGTTCTCTCTCCACAAAGAACGGACGCGTGAGAAGTTGTTCATCGGCGGAGCTCCTCTCTGAAAGATGCCTTCCGTCTTCGCCAATTACAGTTCACTACAACGTTGTGCTTTTGTCCATCACAAAGACTCCAATGGTCCGGCGCGGCGTGAAATCTGGCGTGGCTATTAACTTTTTGCTACGATCTTTTGTTGAAACATCGAGTAGGTACGTAGGTTTTGCCGTATCGATCTACCTACTGCAAACTAGGAAAACTGCGAAATCGATAACGCTTGCTCGATAAAGCAAACATATTAGTACTACCAAGCCCTTCGGGGACACCAGTTTGGCTCTCCGGCGGCAAGTTATGCTCGTCAACTAACCTCTGCTACATACCAAGCACTACTTGATTGCATATCTTGAGCAACATATTCCAACAATGATATTACTCGGTGATTTTTCGGATCTCCCTGATTATTAAGGAAAAGGAAATTACGAATCCTAGCAGGAAGTGGTGGGGCGGATCCTGAATTCAGAATTAAAAAAGAAAATATTTTACCCAGCCAAAAATTGGGTAGGTTTTCATATACGTACCTAATTCATAAATAATTGCATCGACCACTGCGGCTTTTTCATTGCTGAAAGATGAAAGTAATCATCAAGTTACTGATGGTGCCGCGTGCCGGATAAACAATATTGGTAAACCTCCTCCCACAAGCTCACTGTCTGACTCCAAATAAAGACTAAGTGAAGCACGGTCCCCCACAACCAGTTTTCCCCGTTTAAAACCCTTGATTAAACTTTTTTAAATTTGTTTTATATTTTATTTTTTATTTTTTAGCAGCATATGACAGGAAGGAGGAGACTATACTTCCCCTGCGTTGTATTTATCTACTCTTGTACATTTAAATATTCTGAATAAAAATATTCTATTCTAATCTATTTAAAAATACTAATTTTCTATAATTACACTGAACCTTAGATACAGAAACCCTTAACCCTCTTTCATATTCGAACTCCATTTTCTCACGAATGATCTTAAACAACTACTCATTGTTAGTTTCAAAAACGCTGCAAATTGTTGCACAAGGGTTTATTTTCGTATGGATGCCCCTTCTGCGTAGATCAGTGTTTTCTGTGGTCAATATTTACCTACCCTGGTGCTTCCCCCGGGGAAGCCCTAAATCTTGTACAAGAGCCGACCAGGCTATTATAGATTCATAAATATACGGTGGATTCAGGAATATACCTATAATTATTTGTTGTTATGCGTTGATTATTTTGTTCAAGTTACAAAAGTACACCTACCTATAAACAAAATCCAAAATAACCATCTTTCGTCAAAAGAAATAATATTATGGAAAACCAGGTCGATTTCATAAAGGGCTCAAAAAGCAAGTAGAATTATACTTGTGGCCCCCGAGCCTTGACCCCATATAAGTTGAGCGAACTAACGTGCTCTGCATGAGGACTTCACCAGGATTTCCGCTCAGCCGTATGTTAATACTTGGGGGATGTCGGGACCTCAGAAGGACGAGCATTCAATATCCGGGAGCTTATGATTCCAAAGTAATAGTACCTATGATGCCATTGCTAGTTCATAATATGCACTTTAAAAACGCTGCAAATTACACAGCGGTTTATTATTTACCTGCATAGATGCCCATTCTGCGGATTCTACATACTTTGAAACGGAGACCGTCAAATGTTGAGGAGGGTGTGGGTTAAAAAAAAAAAAATTGTTTCTTGCTCGATTCCATAGGTTCATTATTGAAAATAATAATAATACGCCAAAAATAAATAGTTAGTCAACCAGAAAACTCTGCAGATTCCTATATTACGGTTTGTCATTTCCTCTGTACATTACACTGTATTATAACCCCTTATCACAATTCAGTCCTCCCTATACAAATGAACAGTTCAAGTATATATTAAGTGCCCTGTATTTATCCCACATAAACATAATAATGATTCATAAATTTCCCAAATTAGTTAGTTTCAGGTGAATAGGATTCAGGGAATTACAGTAAACCCTTAAATTCTTATGGCTATTGAGCGCAAAGTACCTATATCGTCTCTTCTATAAAAACGCTGCAAAGTCCTAGGAACATGGTATTCTATTGGACGTACCTACAGAAATGCTGGAAATAAATTTATTGTTTCATTCATGTGCAATAATTGAAATAGCTATTTTTGTGGTTTCCATCAATTTTGGCGCCCAAAAACATGAATTAGGCTCCTATTTTTGACAAATTATCTTTGATAATTTATAGTACCATTTAGCTGTCTTGATTCACCTGTTGATACGAATTCTAGTGTTACTATGCAAGTTTATGGTGATTTCAGACAATTTCCCAGGTTTTTGACTCATAAAAAATGAATTTTGGGAGCTTAACCTTCGTTACAACCTCAATTATTCACTCTTTTGTCAAAATCTTCTCGCCCTAAAAAACATGGAAAACGATACCTCACAAGCTCATGTTCACTAAAACATCAAAAACCCTCGAAAACCCCTATTTTTTCACCCATTTTTCACCCGTAACACCCCTGGGTGTATTCCGATCGCTGCAAAGTTTCGGGACACAAGGGCCCAAATGGAGTCTGTTTGTGAAAGGACGAATTTTTTTAGACGGAAATAAAGTAGAATCTACTTGGATCTATCTGTCTGATATGGACGACACGGCGGACGGACATTGCATTTTTGAAATCTACGCACCTTGAAACGTAAAAGAAAAAATTTCGGTGCGCGGGGGGGGGGGGGGGGGTAATTATTTTGCTGAGCGAATACATAGGTGTATTATTGATTATTCACAAACCGACCCATAAACCAAAATCAAGTGGCAAAAATCTTCATTGTCAGTAAATTAGCGATGATCGGAGGAGACACCTGTTTATAAGTAACTATAATCACTTGGTTTACTGGTTTGAGTTAAAATTGCTCACACTAATTTGTTTTGTAAACTAAATTGTTTTGTAACATCTTTATTTATAAGAAGGTGATTATAATTAAATTATTATTTATTGTAAAGACATTTGGTTAGTTTACGTAGGTATTGAATTCAATAGATTAGGTATACAGAACATGAGATCAAATATGAACTTCTAAGGTGACCACTATTGAGGATCCAAGATCCTCAGTCGAGAATCCAATATGTTGGTACCTGCTTATCATAAATCACGGAACAAGTTAGCTCAAGGCGACATCGAAATGTGCACAAGAAATCCTTCAAGTGTTCTGTTTACCTTTCTCGTACGTTCATGGGCGAAATATGTTACATTCTCATGGGGCAAATATGGGATATAAGGGGGGGGGGGGGGGTGGACTGAGTCAATTTATAAAATCGTCGCTTAGCATAAATCTCGAATAAAAAAGCTGTTTGAAAAACAGTGTCCCCTTCAGAAGTACCTTGAAGTGGGCAGATGACCAGGTGAACTTGACCTGCGAGTGGCAAATTCGAGTGTTTCGCATGCTGGGTACCAAGTTGGTTGCTCGGGTCGAGCTGGTCGGCGCAAACGAGAGCACTCAAGGTTCTTCCGCGCTGCTATCTCTTCTTGCCATCTGCACATGACATGGCGTTATGCTACGTTTTTCCGCTACATCATCCATAATTCAAAGCAGGGTGTACGATGGTGAAACACCGATTTAGCAATGTTTTGGGGCCAAAACTGGATAATGATCTGGAATCGTACAGAAATTTAGGGTGGGGCGATCGCCTTCCAAATCCGTGGACGACACTTCCATACCTACCATGAAACATAATAATATCTTCCACCTACCCAGCTTTTCCCTCCTACAATTAAAGTGACATAATACTATGTCATAAATCGTCCTTTACCAAATAATTATCCTACCAAAGACTACAATATATACCACAAAAAATTATAATACAATACTGCTCTCCATGATAGGTACCTACTATGAAATGCCATGAAATCTACTTAATTTCCATCTACTCGGGTTTAGATTTAAATTTACAAAGAAAGACCAATAAAAAAAGATATATACATCAATAAGAAAATGATGTGGCGCCTACCGAGAACCGGAGCTAGGATACCTACCAACTGCTGATTATTCATTTTTATTGCCTAACTATTGTGAAAGCAACTAACCTACTTATTAAAAGAAAAACAATGTTGTAAAAATATGAAGGTAAATTATAATAAACACCCAACCACCCCCACGCGGCCTGTTGCCCTTGGGGGTGCCATTAAAACTGTAACTTGAATGCTTTGTTGTAAATAATAATGATTTGATTTGGGGGGGGGGGGGGACAACTGAACAAGTGAAGTTCTTCAAGTTTCTGTTTACACTACTGTTGTGTAATGAATGCGGAAGAATGTTGTTTGTTAGCTCATTTTTGAGGAAGGTGAGAAATAGCAATTAGTTCATATATTTCAATAGAGATAGTTGAGAACAAAAAATAATGCTCTCATACAATATTCACCTTTAGGGCTCCCTTGGTTGGTGACTGAACTACAAGTCAACTCAGATTGTAAAAATATTAGATACGGCTAGATCGGATAAAGATGGGAGGACTAGAGGGTAGTAAGTGTGTATTTTTCAAGTCATGCGTACCTATACCCAGTAAAAAAACGCTGCAAATCCCTGCACAACGGTTTATTATTTTGTACAGAATACCCTTCTGTTACAGATCAAAGCTCTTTGCATAGATAACCCGTCTATATGACATAATAATTATGTACTATTCTATACATATTATGTAGATCGCAGATCCTCCGTAGGTTAGTACCTAACCCCGTACTCGTTACTAGGTACCTACCTAAATCACGAGATAAATGTTGCTAAAATAATTCTGTCGATGACAAACAGTACCTAAAATGGCAAAAAGAAACGCAAATAATGAAGTTCTGAAGGGAGATTGTTGATGTGGAGAGAAATAGATGCCCCTTTTGCGCAGATTTCTGCGCAGATTTTTCTGTGGTCAATACCTACCCTCGTGGTCAAGTATGATGAACCGTTGTGTAATAACTTGCCCATCAATAATACTTCAACGGTTGTTAAAGTTGCAAAAGTACCGATCAACAAAATCCAGCCCCGTCTAGGTATATGAACCGTTGTGTAATAATTTATCGTTGTGCAATAATTTACCGTTGTGTAATAATTTATCGTTGTGTAATAATTTGCCATTGTGTAATAATTTACCATCAGTAGTACTTCAACGTTTGTTCAAGTTTCACATGTACCTAGCAACAAAATCCAATAGTCCATCACTTATCAAATGAAATAATATCGCAGAACAACCAACTCGACTTCATACAGCCATCCTTGATTATAATCAGGTGCTCCCTAGTGATGATATCCCGGCCGGATTTATACCGTTTGATTCACGATCGTGTTGACGAAGCTTTTTGGTGCACACGAACGGCTGGACGAACAATGCTCCGGGTGGTCTCAAAAAATGGTTTAGCTCAAGACAAATTTAATAACGTAAAAAAACCATACCCTTCTATCAAAAGTTTTCGAGATACGGCGTTCTGAAAATTTCAACCCCTATTTTGAACCCCTTAGAGGTGACTGACAGTAACGTCGAGCTTCGAGGACCAACTAGACCCCGAACGGAACCTGTAACCCGAATTTCATCAATTTTGTTTCATGGTAACTAAGAAAAGTGGCCAGTACGGCGGACGGCGGACAGGCAGAAATATTTTTATTGCATTTTCTGATTCTACATACCTTGAAACGTAAACCATCAAATTTTGAGGAGGGTTAGGATTTTTTTTTTTTCATGCTCGATTCCAATGGTTCATTAGGTATTGAAAATAATAAACCAATAGGTTGGTTGGTACGATGAAAGTAACAGTGGACTGAGACACTACAGTAGGTACGTAACTAAAAAGTTTGAATTTATATTTATGCCAAGTTCTAATCCAAACTGAGCTACTTTTGCAGAAGTATTTTACGGTAAAATGCTTCTGGTATTTTACCGTAAATACCAGAAGTACATACCAGCGGTGTGTTCCAAAGCTCGTTCATTCCATTTTTACCAAAATCGAAATGGCAGTGATTTCCGAAAGATATTTGCTCGCCCTATCAGAATCTGGTGTCAGAATGGAACAAAACTGCTTAGCTCCTTCTTATCGATTAAGGCCCTCAAAAAACATAGTTTGTTCCAAAACTCGTTCGTTCCACCACTTGTGTACCCTCCTTGCTGGGCGTGAAACAAAACTCGCTTGTTCCAATAACCTTTTTTACTACCCTTCCTCGCTTGTTTAACAGCGTGGTTTTGACGTTTGTACTCTTATTCAATTCAATTCAATTCTTTATTCAAAAACATATTAAGTACATAATGAAGAATATAAGTTGTACAGAATCATGCGAAAACCAAGTTCATGAATGGGCCCCTAAGGTCTTGACGACCCGTCCAGGGGCTGGTTGTCACTGAACTAGCTTATTAGTTTGGATCGATACTTTTAGCTGGAAACAATATATTTACAGACAATATTCAACTTGAGTGGAAAGAAAAAAAAAGTATATATGAATGGGTATGTAGCACCTATGCCATCCATATTCCAAGATAGTAATTACCTAACACATAACACAGTTACAATTACAAATCAAACCTATTCAAGAAGTCAGTGTGCAGTTCAGATTTGTGCATTTGAAGCAGGTATGCGCCTATTCTTTTTTTGAAGGAATTAGTCGACTGATCTGATTGTAAGGTAGTCGGAAGTGAGGCGTATATTGTGGGAGGCAGCCATGGAAATTGTCTTGTGAAAAAATCAGTGGTAGGGCGGGGAACTAGAATTTGACTACCCTCGCATGTTGCTCGGGTGACTCGCAAGACAATGCGGTGGGGTAGACATTTTTTAATCTTGTGGACACGAAGCAGGGAGCGATAGACAAATATCAGTCTTGGTGGAAGAATATCAAATGTTTTAAAAAGATCATTGATTCGCGTTCGGGAATGCGACCGAGTGATGATCCGAATGACGGAGTTGCACAATTGAGCGAGCGGAAGGTTTGGGCATATGCTCCGCCCCAGAATTCTATACCATATATTAGGATACTGTATACATATGCGTAGTAAACCATCTTTAAATTACTTTTGGAGAGCCATTTTCGTAGTATACAGAAAAAGAAAAACGATTTCCTTATTCTCATTACTAGGGTCTCTATGTGCATCCTCCATTTTAGGTGCTGGTCTAGTTGGAGTCCTAGATATTTAATGCTATTGACTTGCTCAAGCTTAGTACAATTACATGTTCCATAATTTAAGCATGATGCTTTGTGGATTTTTAAATTGGTGGAATCAGGTTGACCTGCGGAGGTTATAGAGAAAGTAACGTAGTTGGTCTTAGAAATGTTCATTGTTAGGCTATTAATACAGAACCATTGGTGCATTTGGGTAAGAGTTTTACTTGCATCCTTGTGGACGTCCTCCCATGATTTATTTGTCAGTATTACTGCTACGTCATCAGCAAAGGCGACGAACTTGCCACATGTTTCTAAATTGAAGAGGTCATTTATGTACAGTAAAAACAGTATAGGACCTAGAACAGATCCTTGGGGTACTCCAAACCTAATAGGCAAGGAATTACTGCGTACTTCATTAAATTCCACACACTGACTTCTTTTGGAAAGATATGACGAGAACCACTGAACTGCTACTCCATCTAATCCAAGCCTATCTAGTTTATTTATCAACCTGCTTGTCTCAATGGAGTCGAATGCTTTCGTTAGATCAATGAAAACACTAAACACTTAGTTTCCTGCTTTTTCATACTTGTTTTTAGTACTGTATTTTACTTATTAGTAGTTGTTAGATCTTAAATAATATGAAATGTGTTACCAGAAAACAATGTTTTAAAGTACCTACAGTGACTTTTTCTTCGTTTGTCGGATTCTACTCAGGCTGTTCCAAAACTTGTTTGTTCCAAGTCAGTGTGAAACAGAACTATTCCGATCCAAGCGTTTTTTCCAAAACTAACTCTTTCCAAATTTTCTGTTATTTTTCAATCGGTTTTATTATTCTCTTGTTTCCTGCTTCGTGAGTGCCATAGATTGCAAAAAAAGTAAAGTTCTGTTTTTGGGCTTCTAACTAAGTTAGAAACTCACTAACAAGTTCTAACAAGTCTTGTCTGGGGAAGTTTTTTGCATTTTCTGAGAAATTTTTCACCTGGAACGAACGAGTTTTGGAACTCACTGTACGCTTTTGATGAAAATAAACCGCACCACGTGATTTCTTGTTTGCAAAATTCGAAAAATAACGGCATTTTTATCAGAGTTGGGCTGGAACTAAGCTTTTCATGAAAGGCCTTTGACATCTGCCTTTCTGTATTCCTGTTTCAGCCCCAATCTACTCCATCCCACAGAGTTTCGAAGCACTGAAGGAGCCCTTCCCCTTTAAAACCTCAAGGTAGACCTACCTATCTTCTATTCCAGTCGTTATCGTCGTCTTCCAATCTTCGATAGATTCTCCATCGATCTTATATGAACAAACGCGCAAGAACAATCGACAGGGATATAATCTTCACCCAATACGGAGCCAGGCTCTAAAGCAAAATTAATTATAGGTCTAACCCGAGAGGTAGGTCAGACCCTCGTGCTTTTAGCGAGCAAAGTCATTAGGTCCAGTTCTCACTCCGAAATGAGTCGAATGGAAAATGACGGGTTGATAAGTCAAGTGGAGGCTCATTTGAATGAGGGACGGTAAGGAGGGAATACTTGATTACATTTCTTGAGGCCGGGAAATACTAGTTATAACCAGTTAAGGAACCCTCTGCATGGGGGGGGGGGGGGGGACATTATAGTAGGAGTTTTGCCAGTCTCTTCCCGTGGGAGTCCCCTGTCCAGGTAGGGAATACCCCTCTTACAACGGAACACAGTAGAGGAAAATAGGTTCGCGGTTCTCGGAAATAAGCGGCAAGGTTCTTAAAATTCACGCTGAATATTAATGAGACAAATTATCGTCATAAATTAGAAACGCTCGTGCTGATAATTCAGGCCAGCTGTCCGCTTAGGTGGCAGTTTTTACAGCGAACAGCGATCGGGATTGAAAATTTGAGAATGGTCAGGAGGATTTACAGGAGGAACAAATGTCGTTGTACTTAAATTGCATACGTATATAATAAGCTAGAGAGAGAGAGGGAGCGATAGGTTCTTTATTTCATAATAATACCATTCAGGACGTTGCAATTGTCATAAGTGATCAGTAAGTTCATGGGACTGAAATTGCTGAGTTCATGGCAGATTTTTTCTAGAATGGTTTTTTGAGTTGATAATCATTATTGATAAAAAAGTTCCAATTATTTGCAAGAAATAACAAATATTTATCTTGGGTGATATGCGGGCTCGATTTAATTGTCGTTTGTTTATCTCTGTGCTGTCACGCTAAATTGAACGTACTATACCTAGTTGGTTTCCTAAATTACCAAATAATTGAGCCGCAGTTAGAACGATGGTAGAATGGGCCAGAGATGGAACGGCGGCACATTTTTGGGGCTACTTTCATGTGAAAGTTTCGTTTTGGTAAAGCCAAACGATCTTCTTACAGATCTTCTTCTTCTTAGAATAAGATCACCTAGGTATGCTGGACGATGCTGCTCCCATGAATCAAAAACACAATAGATTTGGTGGTACCAAATACTTTCAAGTGTATTTATGAGGGAGTGTACCTAGGGATAACCTACATCTATCGATACCGATACTTTTCATTTGATACCGATATTTTTGGTATGAACTCCTCATCTGGCACCAATGAGTTGTTTCAATTCAGAGTTCTGGAGATTTTGAACCCAAAGAGGATTGTAAAGATTTAATTTTTATAAATGTTCGAGATTTAATATGTTAGCTGATGCAGTGTGGTTGTCCTGTCCATCATTTTTCTATAAAAGAATTCATAAAAGTTTAATTTACGTATTAATTTTCAATAATAAGTACCGTTTTCATACCTGAAATGAATAAATTTGGTAGAGTGATACTTTTCAGAACGCGTTTTTCCCTTCCTTCTAGTAATTATTAATAAATTGATCTGTTTGGTATCAATACTTGACATTTTACACTATACATTATTGATCTTACTCATTTGTTACCGGATCGGATATAGGTATCATCAAGCTTGGTATCGGATATCCATAAGGGTAGGTACCTACCACCCAAATTCAAGGCCTATGACCGAGATTAACAGTTATTTTCCCATACTCCCTGTTTCTTCCACACAGAAGGAATAGGTTTCCATTTCTAGGCTAGGTACGAGTAGTTGGGTTTCAAACGGGAACAAATGCTTTCTTTCCATTGTATCATGGGAAAAGGAATGCCACTCTCATCCTTGACAGACGTTTAGACTATAGAACAAACACCTTCTTGAAGAAATTGGATCATTTGAACTACAAACCTTTTCCCTGATGATAATAACACGAAAGTGGTGTGATTTGTGTGTCACGCGCTACAGCGTGGAGGTTGTGATGGTTATTCACCGAACATTTCTGTAGCATAATCCGGCCGTAAAAGAGTCCTGAAGTAAGCCATTAAAGTGAATATGTATAAATATCGAGCGAATACCGTTGCCAATATTTATTTATTTACCATTGTACGGGCCGAGCCCAATTACATTAAAAGAGAAGAGAAAAAATCGAAAATATCAATCTATCCCTACTATATTATAAAAACGGATCTCTGTGAGTCTGTCTGTGAGTCTGTGTGTCTGTCTTTCTATGCACGGCCAAACGGCTCCACGGATATCGACCAAATTTGGCACGAATATCCAGTAGGCTCCCAAGTTGTGCAACGTCGCATTTTTAATTCCCTGACCATAGCGGAACTATGGTCGACCATGGTCAACTCCTGAATGGCTTGACGGATATCGACCAAATTTGGCACGAATATCCAGTAGGCTCCCAAGTTGTGCAACGTCGCATTTTTAATTCCCTGACCATAGCGGAACTATGGTCGACCATGGTCAACTCCTGAATGGCTTGACGGATATCGACCAAATTTGGCACGAATATCCAGTAGGTCCCAAGTTGTGCAACGTCGCATTTTTAATTCCCTGACCATAGCGGAACTATGGTCGACCATGGTCAACTCCTGAATGGCTCGACGGATATCGACCAAATTTGGCACGAATATCCAGTAGGCTCCCAAGTTGTGCAACGTCGCATTTTTAATTCCCTGACCATAGCGGAACTATGGTCGACCATGGTCAACTTCGTTAATTGAAATGGTAACCCCTATTTTTTATCGCGTATTCCTAATCTACGTGAAATTCTATCTACGATCGACCCTTCGGACTACCCCCGCGGTCGACCATAGCGCATCCATGGGCCCCTCCATGGTCGAATCCCGAATTGCTCAACGGATATCGACCAAATTTGGCACGAATATCCAGTAGGCTCCCAAGTTGTGCACCGTCGCATTTTTAATTCCCTGACCATAGCGGAACTATGGTCGACCATGGTCAACTCCTGAATGGCTTGACGGATATCGACCAAATTTGGCACGAATATCCAGTAGGCTCCAAAGTTGTGCAACGTCGCATTTTTAATTCCCTCACCATAGCGGAACTATGGTCGACCATGGTCAACTTCGTTAATTGAAATTGTAACCCCTATTTTTTATCGCGTATTCGTAATCTACGTGAAATTCTATCTACGATCGACCCTTCGGACTACCCCCGCGGTCGACCATAGCGCACCCATGGGCCCCTCCATGGTCGAATCCCGAATTGCTCAACGGATATCGACCAAATTTGGCACCAATATCCGATAGCCTCCCAAGTTGAACATAGGCGCATTTTTAATTCCCTGACCATAGCGGAAATATGGTCGACCATGGCCTGAATGGCTTGACGGATTTTGATAAAATTGGGCACAAATACCCGGTAGGCTATGGGATTTTTCCGTCGTTTGTTGGTTCCACGATACTGCGTACAGCGAATCTCGGATAGCGAGCGAAGCGAGCGGTCAGGCTAGTATCCCTACTATATTATAAAAACGGATCTCTGTGAGTCTGTCTGTCCGTCTTCCCACGGCCTAACGGCTCGACGGATATCGACCAAATTTGGCACGAATATCCAGTAGGCTCCCAAGTTGTGCAACGTCGCATTTTTAATTCCCTGACCATAGCGGAACTATGGTCGACCATGGTCAACTCCTGAATGGCTTGACGGATATCGACCAAATTTGGCACGAATATCCAGTAGGCTCCCAAGTTGTGCAACGTCGCATTTTTAATTCCCTGACCATAGCGGAACTATGGTCGACCATGGTCAACTCCTGAATGGCTTGACGGATATCGACCAAATTTGGCACGAATATCCAGTAGGTCCCAAGTTGTGCAACGTCGCATTTTTAATTCCCTGACCATAGCGGAACTATGGTCGACCATGGTCAACTCCTGAATGGCTCGACGGATATCGACCAAATTTGGCACGAATATCCAGTAGGCTCCCAAGTTGTGCAACGTCGCATTTTTAATTCCCTGACCATAGCGGAACTATGGTCGACCATGGTCAACTTCGTTAATTGAAATGGTAACCCCTATTTTTTATCGCGTATTCCTAATCTACGTGAAATTCTATCTACGATCGACCCTTCGGACTACCCCCGCGGTCGACCATAGCGCATCCATGGGCCCCTCCATGGTCGAATCCCGAATTGCTCAACGGATATCGACCAAATTTGGCACGAATATCCAGTAGGCTCCCAAGTTGTGCACCGTCGCATTTTTAATTCCCTGACCATAGCGGAACTATGGTCGACCATGGTCAACTCCTGAATGGCTTGACGGATATCGACCAAATTTGGCACGAATATCCAGTAGGCTCCCAAGTTGTGCAACGTCGCATTTTTAATTCCCTGACCATAGCGGAACTATGGTCGACCATGGTCAACTTCGTTAATTGAAATGGTAACCCCTATTTTTTATCGCGTATTCGTAATCTACGTGAAATTCTATCTACGATCGACCCTTCGGACTACCCCCGCGGTCGACCTTAGCGCACCCATGGGCCTCTCCATGGTCGAATCCCGAATTGCTCAACGGATATCGACCAAATTTGGCACCAATATCCGATAGCCTCCCAAGTTGAACATAGGCGCATTTTTAATTCCCTGACCATAGCGGAAATATGGTCGACCATGGCCTGAATGGCTTGACGGATTTTGATAAAATTGGGCACAAATACCCGGTAGGCTATGGGATTTTTCCGTCGTTTGTTGGTTCCACGATACTGCGTACAGCGAATCTCGGATAGCGAGCGAAGCGAGCGGTCAGGCTAGTATCCCTACTATATTATAAAAACGGATCTCTGTGAGTCTGTCTGTCCGTCTTCCCACGGCCTAACGGCTCGACGGATATCGACCAAATTTGGCACGAATATCCAGTAGGCTCCCAAGTTGTGCAACGTCGCATTTTTAATTCCCTGACCATAGCGGAACTTAGGTCGACCATGGTCAACTCCTGAATGGCTTGAAGGATATCGACCAAATTTGGCACGAATATCCAGTAGGCTCCCAAGTTGTGCAACGTCGCATTTTTAATTCCCTGACCATAGCGGAACTATGGTCGACCATGGTCAACTCCTGAATGGCTTGACGGATATCGACCAAATTTGGCACGAATATCCAGTAGGTCCCAAGTTGTGCAACGTCGCATTTTTAATTCCCTGACCATAGCGGAACTATGGTCGACCATGGTCAACTCCTGAATGGCTCGACGGATATCGACCAAATTTGGCACGAATATCCAGTAGGCTCCCAAGTTGTGCAACGTCGCATTTTTAATTCCCTGACCATAGCGGAACTATGGTCGACCATGGTCAACTTCGTTAATTGAAATGGTAACCCCTATTTTTTATCGCGTATTCCTAATCTACGTGAAATTCTATCTACGATCGACCCTTCGGACTACCCCCACGGTCGACCATAGCGCATCCATGGGCCCCTCCATGGTCGAATCCCGAATTGCTCAACGGATATCGACCAAATTTGGCACGAATATCCAGTAGGCTCCCAAGTTGTGCACCGTCGCATTTTTAATTCCCTGACCATAGCGGAACTATGGTCGACCATGGTCAACTCCTGAATGGCTTGACGGATATCGACCAAATTTGGCACGAATATCCAGTAGGCTCCAAAGTTGTGCAACGTCGCATTTTTAATTCCCTCACCATAGCGGAACTATGGTCGACCATGGTCAACTTCGTTAATTGAAATTGTAACCCCTATTTTTTATCGCGTATTCGTAATCTACGTGAAATTCTATCTACGATCGACCCTTCGGACTACCCCCGCGGTCGACCATAGCGCACCCATGGGCCCCTCCATGGTCGAATCCCGAATTGCTCAACGGATATCGACCAAATTTGGCACCAATATCCGATAGCCTCCCAAGTTGAACGTAGGCGCATTTTTAATTCCCTGACCATAGCGGAAATATGGTCGACCATGGCCTGAATGGCTTGACGGATTTTGATAAAATTGGGCACAAATACCCGGTAGGCTATGGGATTTTTCCGTCGTTTGTTGGTTCCACGATACTGCGTACAGCGAATCTCGGATAGCGAGCGAAGCGAGCGGTCAGGCTAGTATCCCTACTATATTATAAAAACGGATCTCTGTGAGTCTGTCTGTCCGTCTTCCCACGGCCTAACGGCTCGACGGATATCGACCAAATTTGGCACGAATATCCAGTAGGCTCCCAAGTTGTGCAACGTCGCATTTTTAATTCCCTGACCATAGCGGAACTATGGTCGACCATGGTCAACTCCTGAATGGCTTGACGGATATCGACCAAATTTGGCACGAATATCCAGTAGGCTCCCAAGTTGTGCAACGTCGCATTTTTAATTCCCTGACCATAGCGGAACTATGGTCGACCATGGTCAACTCCTGAATGGCTTGACGGATATCGACCAAATTTGGCACGAATATCCAGTAGGTCCCAAGTTGTGCAACGTCGCATTTTTAATTCCCTGACCATAGCGGAACTATGGTCGACCATGGTCAACTCCTGAATGGCTCGACGGATATCGACCAAATTTGGCACGAATATCCAGTAGGCTCCCAAGTTGTGCAACGTCGCATTTTTAATTCCCTGACCATAGCGGAACTATGGTCGACCATGGTCAACTTCGTTAATTGAAATGGTAACCCCTATTTTTTATCGCGTATTCCTAATCTACGTGAAATTCTATCTACGATCGACCCTTCGGACTACCCCCGCGGTCGACCATAGCGCATCCATGGGCCCCTCCATGGTCGAATCCCGAATTGCTCAACGGATATCGACCAAATTTGGCACGAATATCCAGTAGGCTCCCAAGTTGTGCACCGTCGCATTTTTAATTCCCTGACCATAGCGGAACTATGGTCGACCATGGTCAACTCCTGAATGGCTTGACGGATATCGACCAAATTTGGCACGAATATCCAGTAGGCTCCAAAGTTGTGCAACGTCGCATTTTTAATTCCCTCACCATAGCGGAACTATGGTCGACCATGGTCAACTTCGTTAATTGAAATTGTAACCCCTATTTTTTATCGCGTATTCGTAATCTACGTGAAATTCTATCTACGATCGACCCTTCGGACTACCCCCGCGGTCGACCATAGCGCACCCATGGGCCCCTCCATGGTCGAATCCCGAATTGCTCAACGGATATCGACCAAATTTGGCACCAATATCCGATAGCCTCCCAAGTTGAACATAGGCGCATTTTTAATTCCCTGACCATAGCGGAAATATGGTCGACCATGGCCTGAATGGCTTGACGGATTTTGATAAAATTGGGCACAAATACCCGGTAGGCTATGGGATTTTTCCGTCGTTTGTTGGTTCCACGATACTGCGTACAGCGAATCTCGGATAGCGAGCGAAGCGAGCGGTCAGGCTAGTATCCCTACTATATTATAAAAACGGATCTCTGTGAGTCTGTCTGTCCGTCTTCCCACGGCCTAACGGCTCGACGGATATCGACCAAATTTGGCACGAATATCCAGTAGGCTCCCAAGTTGTGCAACGTCGCATTTTTAATTCCCTGACCATAGCGGAACTATGGTCGACCATGGTCAACTCCTGAATGGCTTGACGGATATCGACCAAATTTGGCACGAATATCCAGTAGGCTCCCAAGTTGTGCAACGTCGCATTTTTAATTCCCTGACCATAGCGGAACTATGGTCGACCATGGTCAACTCCTGAATGGCTTGACGGATATCGACCAAATTTGGCACGAATATCCAGTAGGTCCCAAGTTGTGCAACGTCGCATTTTTAATTCCCTGACCATAGCGGAACTATGGTCGACCATGGTCAACTCCTGAATGGCTCGACGGATATCGACCAAATTTGGCACGAATATCCAGTAGGCTCCCAAGTTGTGCAACGTCGCATTTTTAATTCCCTGACCATAGCGGAACTATGGTCGACCATGGTCAACTTCGTTAATTGAAATGGTAACCCCTATTTTTTATCGCGTATTCCTAATCTACGTGAAATTCTATCTACGATCGACCCTTCGGACTACCCCCGCGGTCGACCATAGCGCATCCATGGGCCCCTCCATGGTCGAATCCCGAATTGCTCAACGGATATCGACCAAATTTGGCACGAATATCCAGTAGGCTCCCAAGTTGTGCACCGTCGCATTTTTAATTCCCTGACCAAAGCGGAACTATGGTCGACCATGGTCAACTCCTGAATGGCTCGACGGATATCGACCAAATTTGGCACGAATATCCAGTAGGCTCCCAAGTTGTGCAAAGTCGCATTTTTAATTCCCTGACCATAGCGGAACTATGGTCGACCATGGTCAACTTCGTTAATTGAAATGGTAACCCCTATTTTTTATCGCGTATTCGTAATCTACGTGAAATTCTATCTACGATCGACCCTTCGGACTACCCCCGCGGTCGACCATAGCGCACCCATGGGCCCCTCCATGGTCGAATCCCGAATTGCTCAACGGATATCGACCAAATTTGGCACCAATATCCGATAGCCTCCCAAGTTGAACGTAGGCGCATTTTTAATTCCCTGACCATAGCGGAAATATGGTCGACCATGGCCTGAATGGCTTGACGGATTTTGATAAAATTGGGCACAAATACCCGGTAGGCTATGGGATTTTTCCGTCGTTTGTTGGTTCCACGATACTGCGTACAGCGAATCTCGGATAGCGAGCGAAGCGAGCGGTCAGGCTAGTATCCCTACTATATTATAAAAACGGATCTCTGTGAGTCTGTCTGTCTGTCTTCCCACGGCCTAACGGCTCGACGGATATCGACCAAATTTGGCACGAATATCCAGTAGGCTCCCAAGTTGTGCAACGTCGCATTTTTAATTCCCTGACCATAGCGGAACTATGGTCGACCATGGTCAACTCCTGAATGGCTTGACGGATATCGACCAAATTTGGCACGAATATCCAGTAGGCTCCCAAGTTGTGCAACGTCGCATTTTTAATTCCCTGACCATAGCGGAACTATGGTCGACCATGGTCAACTTCGTTAATTGAAATGGTAACCCCTATTTTTTATCGCGTATTCGTAATCTACGTGAAATTCTATCTACTACGATCGACCCTTCGGACTACCCCCGCGGTCGACCATAGCGCATCCATGGGCCCCTCCATGGTCGAATCCCGAATTGCTCAACGGATATCGGCCAAATTTGGCACGAATATCCAGTAGGCTCCCAAGTTGTGCAACGTCGCATTTTTAATTCCCTGACCATAGCGGAACTATGGTCGACCATGGTCAACTCCTGAATGGCTGGACGGATATCGACCAAATTTGGCACGAATATCCAGTAGGCTCCCAAGTTGTGCAACGTCGCATTTTTAATTCCCTCACCATAGCGGAACTACGGTCGACCATGGTCAACTTCGTTAATTGAAATGGTAACCCCTATTTTTTATCGCGTATTCGTAATCTACGTGAAATTCTATCTACGATCGACCCTTCGGACTACCCCCGCGGTCGACCATAGCACATCCATGGGCCACTCCATGGTCGAATCCCGAATTGCTCAACGGATATCGACCAAATTTGGCACCAATATCCGGTAGCCTCCCAAGTTGAACGTAGGCGCATTTTTAATTCCCTGACCATTGCGGAAATATGGTCGACCATGGTCAACTCCTGAATGGCTCGACGGATATCGACCAAATTTGGCACGAATATCCAGTAGGCTCCCAAGTTGTGCAACGTCGGAATTAAGTACGATACTGCGTACAGCGAATCTCGGATAGCGAGCGAAGCGAGCGGTCATGCTAGTACATATATAAAGGTACATCAGAGGAAAATTATTAATATGTAGTTCTGCGACGGTGTGTAGAAAGCAATTTACTAAGTAGAAAAGTCAAGCAGATGGAGGTCCTAGGTGTAGAAGGTATAGAAGTTGAAGCAACCAGAGTTTCCAGGGCGGACAGGGAACAATTGAAAAAGTCCAATTTCGGATTCATGACAATCAGAAGGTTATATTAGCTGTACGTGGGAGTAGATGAAGGGGGCGGTTCCTCGAGTAGTTCGCCATTGAAAAACGCTGCAAAGTCCTTGTCACATGGGGTTTATTATTCTACAGAAATGTTGGCTGTACATTTATTGTTTGTTTCATGTGAAATAATTGAAATAGCTATTTCTGATGGTTTCCACCAATTTTGGCCCCCAAAACACAAATTAGGTAGGTACGATCTTTTTTTTTTTCTTCAAATTATCTTTGATCATTGGTAGTGCCATCATTTAATCGTCTTGATCCACGTGTTGACACTTTTTCTAGTGTTATTCTACAAATTGATGGTGATTTCGCAGGTATTTGACTCATAAAAAATCAATTTTGGGAGCTGAACATCTGGTACAACCTCAATTTTCCACTCCTTGGCCAAAATCGACTTCGTATTCGATCTTCTCGTCCCCCAAAAACATGGAAAACGATACCTCAAAAGCTCATGTTACCAAAATGATGCTAAAACGCAAAAAGTACCTATTTTCACACACATTTTCACTCATAACACCCCTGGGTATATTCCGATCGAGCTGAAAAGTTTCGGGACACAACTAGGGCCCAAATGGAGCATGTGTGCGAAAGAACGACTTTTTTAGATCGAAAATGAAGCCTGTACACGTGATACGGCGGACGGCGGACGGCGTACGGCGTACGGCGTACGGCGGACGGACATTGCATTTTTTGAATCTACACACCTTGAAACGGAAAAGAAAAAAGTTTGAGGGGCTGTTATAAAAATTTTTGCTGAGCGATTACATAGGTGTATTATTCACAGAATAATAAACCAAAAGGGACGGTATTAACCCATCGAGCCGAAATGCGTGGCACCAGAATGCCAATCCTGGACAGCAAGGCTGGGCAAGAGAGGCTGTTGTTCATCAACTTGTGGTGAGCTGCTAAATCAGCCATAAAACGGCGTCTCCCTCAGAGATCAGACCATAGTGTCCAATAATAAGGGCTCTGAGTGAGCTCTGAGGCTAATTTCTTTCCTATTCAACCAATCTACGATGTTGACTTTTGAAAAGGTATAGAGCCACCCAGTGACTGTACGATCAGCTGAGTCGAGATGTCTTCAATTATCAGGATTCAAAATAGCCCCCAATGTGCAAAAGCATGTTCCACGTTATCATTATTTGGTTTATAACTTTCAATAATAAACCTTCGGAATTGAGTATGAAATTATTTTTAACCCTCTTTAAAATCTGATGGTTTACGTTTCAAGGCACGTAGAATCCGACATTGGAATTCAACTATTTCTGTCCGACATTGGAATTCAACTGTTTCTGTCCGACATTGGAATTCAACTGTTTCTGTCCGACATTGGAATTCCGACTATTTCTGTCCGCCTGCTGTACGCGGCAATTCCGTAGTTGCCTTGAGTCAAAATGAATGAAATCTGGTTTATAGGTCCCATTTGGGGGCTTAGTTAGTCGAAGACTTACGTTACTGTCCGTCATTAACCGTAGCTCAAAAAATGTGAACGGAAGGATATGGTTAGTATGCAATTTTTAAAAGGATTCCGTATCTTATAATTTTTTGAGACCATCCGGATTATTGTACGTCCAGCCGTTCGTTCAAAGTGAGACCCTGAAGTTGAACCGAAAAGCTTCGTCAACATGAGTGTGAACCATATGAGTATACATAACTGCAACCCAGATAATATCATTGATATGAAACAGCTGATTATAATCATGCATGGCTATGGAATCGAGTTTGCTGTTGGTATTATTTCATTTGAAGAAAGATGGTTATTTTGGATTCCACACAGGACTCGATTTAGGGCTCTCTCTCCTGGGGGAAGCACGAGGGTAGGTTTTGACCACAGAAAACAGTGCTCCACGCAGAAGGGGTTTACAGGGGGATATACAGGAAAATAATAATCCGTTGTGTAATAATGTGCAGCGTTTTTCAATCACTTGTCAACTGTGGGTAGGAGTAACTGATTTGACGAAAGTAATTTACGTAGTAGCTGACTATAAGTGCACGATGTAATCCCACGATGTGATGTATTATTACTTATTAAGCGTAGAAGTCATTTAGGCCAGCGCGAAATAGACTTGTCTCATTACTGCGAAGACCGTAATGCGAGCGGTAATGCTGAGTATCTTGCCCTAGACTCACAATAATGTCGATTGTGATGCATCAATGAGGAGCCCCATCAATGAGCTCGTGGAGACGGCTAAAATTTCGAAACCCTCATTGTCTCAGATGGAAGGTTTAAAAAAAAGAATGAACAGATAAAAACCTTCGGTTTCTCATTTCGAATAGTATCTCAAGTGATAGGCGATACCCGGGTTGCGAAAGCCGTGACGTCACTAAATTTTGACTTACGTTTTGAAGCTTGTGATGAATGGGCGGACCAACCTTGACCAGGAGCTACCTCTCCGAAGAATCTCGAGATGCCTGAAGGACGTTGAAGATGTTGACCTCTTGTTCTAAATGTAAGACGGCAATTAGGAATCAGTTGGATTTGGACCCCCTGGAGACTTGACAATGAACTGTTGTCACGTATGCGATGTGAAATTGGGCTCTGGCGCATAGGAGTTCAGCAGTATTGCACGTAGATAGCGCGTGGCAAATCTATAACTAGGTTAGTAGTTAGAACTACAGTATCAGAATGCATATTTGATTAGGTACCTACATGATGGAGCACCGAAAATGCTTGGGTTTTGTAGTAGTTGCGTGCTGGGTATGTTGAACGGTCATGCTTCTCAAACCAAGTGTAGGGAGGGAAGGCCAATTTTCTCACATATTCAAACCCACTTTCGTATTTCGTGTTGTATCAAGATCTTTCGACGAGAAATGTCCGATGCAAACTGAAATATAATCGGCAAGCACTTGAAATGGGAGGAGCACATCAAAAACCTCTGCCAAAAGCTAAGAAAATGTTCGTGCATGCTCTACCTACTCTATAAAATATTTTCCCAAAAAATTACTAAAACACTTATCAAGCCTTATTTGAGTCCATAATGCAATATGTGATGACTAGATATTGCCTTATGGAACTATATGGAAGGGGGGAGGGGCTACAAATACCTGACGGAAAAATATATTGTCTATACCTATATTTTCTGTATAATGTACCAAATACAGAAGGAAACGCTTAAAATATTATTTGAAAAACATGAGATAAGTACTCTTCGAATGGACTGTTTAAGGAATTTCAAAAAAGAAGAGAAACTATTTTAAGATAATTTAGGACCGTAAGATATAGACTAAAATAACCAGAATTTAAATTATCTACGCGCTAAGCACAAAGGAATACATGCGATAAAAATTGTGGATATTAACAATAAAAATCTTTACAAGAGAAGTAAACAAACTAGGTAATAAACAACAGAAATTATGACCACTTCACCACATAAGTTGATTCAACATAATAAATAATTAGTCTAAATGACATAATAACAACATGATATTTAAGAATTAACCCAGAAACAAAGAATTAAATTCTTAACGAAAAACAAATATATGTCTTAGAAAACGATTAAACCAACTCCGTGGAGCAAAGCATCATATTAAGATGATTTTTAGCACGGTCCCGAAAACTTACCAGGGAAGAATGTACAATTATTTTCATTGTTATCATTGTAACCCAGGAGGACAAGAAAAGATTTTATTATTATTATTATTACAATGAGAACAATAATTGCTCATTGGGACCATCAGGTTGTTAGAAGTCGATGAAATTTGATCATGATCCGTATACAATTCCAATGCTTGGATATTATTTATTTGCGGTGTATAAGTGACACATTTATGTCATCCACTATTTCGACTATCTTGCGCATGCTGTATACCGTGTTATCCAGGATATATAATATATAACGGTTTCTTTCCATAGCCTCAATAGAACTATCAACTTTGATTGTTGTGTCGAGAGCTCCAGACTCATTTACCAGCGTTAAATCACTATGATACAACAAAGGTGATAAACTGAGTCGGGATGAAACGTTGGTTGTTGTAGGAAGGTATTATGATAATGATAGCGCATATTGCGGGCAATTACATCCAATTTATATCTGGGGCGTTAAGAGCGGAAAAAACCACGGAATGTTTTTGTTTCTCTGCCTTGTTTTTTTCGTATTCAATGATTGTCTTGAAAATTTGGAGCCAGAGGGGGCCGTATGAAATTGACCTCTAGTTGAAGTTGTCCGACCTCCACTTGGTTTTGGGGACACGTGTGTCTTTCGTAACTGATCGATAACAACCCGTGCGTTGCTCGGGGCGATTGAGCGCTTTGGATAGCTAGGTATTGGCGTCGGATTGTGTTTCCCTGCTTTCTAGGAACTCCCGTTAAAGACCCTCAGATTACGGGTCCTCTATTGTTTTCGATTTTTAGTGGTGTAAAGCCGAGAGAAAAATATCCACATAAAATATCATCCCGATTGGGAAATATTATCATCGATCTTATGAATAATAATTGAGAATAAGAGTACCTATTGCTGTATTGCTCCATTTTAAACCATTCAGAGAATAAAAACCCGGCGTTATAAGTGTGCCAGATGTCTGAAGGGTAGCTGAGTATCCTGAGCAACGAGATGCATCTGGGTTGGTTTACCAGTTGTAGGTATGCTTTAGTCCCTTTCTTCTACGAAAATTGATAAAGTTTGGGTAGATCATTGTATTTTGCCCAACATTACTTGATCTACTTGAACATTATGTGCTTACTTACCGACCTGAAAAATCATAGTTCCGAAAAAATCTTTGAAGGTCGACTCAAAAAATAATTATGGTGGTTCTGGGAGAATATGAAAGTTTACATGCGATTTTTTCGGAGACTGATTTTGCAGTTTGGGGCCGACGACATAATTTATAATGTAATTTTGCATTGCGAAATAGGTTTCTCTCGTTTCACAAAAAATTCTCAAACTGTGCTTATTGATTGAGGATGGGGAGATTTCAAGATGGGTATATACAAATGACTCACTTTGATGCGGCACCCCTATTTTGTAGACGTACTCCTTATGCTCAGCTAATTCCGATGCAAATGCTCGTTCGGTTGTAGAATATCGAAATAAAAAATTATGCTCATTGGTACTGCAATTTAACAAGCTGTTGACTATAATAATGATTTGAACAACGTCTAGAATATTATCGTTATAGGAAGAAAACGCCTGCCAAGTTAATGGCACATAGCTTCCTCGTATCAATAACATGATCGTATTGATAAATTTATTAAACCTATGATAATTACGTAATGAGACGGGGATTCCTAACAATAAATAAACATGGAGATAATATCATTGGCCACTGGTTCGTCGAACCAGTCATCATTCTGATCATTTAAACCTATGATAAATAAACAGCTCAGTATTGATTAGGGTGGACTGAAGAATCATATATATAATTTGATTTGTTGTTATGCATGAAAGGACGTGCAGTTTGAAGGGAAGTTCCTGAAAATTTCATCAAAATCGGGCCATTGGTTCGTAAAAATTGAATATATCTACCTCAGATTTAGCGTATGTGCATGCGAAGTGGCCATACCAATTATCCAATCGTGAAGAAATTCATAGGGGGCCGTGTAGGAGCTACGCTCAACCTACCCACCAAATTTGAGCACTGATCCGATCCGAAATTTATAGGAGACCGTCTGGGAGCTACACCCCAACTACCCAGAATTTGAGAAAAATTGCGCAGTTGATTATGAGAAATTTAGACCATCGGGTTTGCGCATGCCCCGTGGCCGTATAGCAATGATTTTTCGAAAATTCGTAGGGGACCATCTAGGGCCCAGCCCACCTGATCCCTGAAATTTTCAGCAAACATGGAATTGAACTGATATGGTTGATTTTCGGAAACAAACAGACAAAACACCGAACCACATGTTTGTTCAGAAAGCTCTAAATCGTAAGAATGCGCGTGGATCTTTTGGTTTTGGAGGCAAACAAATGTTTCCTCTCGAAATTGAAAACATAGGCGGTTGGTAAACTCGGAAGCAATAAGATTTTTTACTATTGGATGGTTTTATGTATTGGCTAGAATGCAACAGGATAAATTTTTTGCCAAAGGATGTCGGCCCAACTTTGTTTGACACACTAAACCGCAACGCGTAAAAGGCGTGTTTGTTAACTTCACCTGATCCAGAAGGCGTAACGAACGTTGTAGGAACAACTACTATCCTTGAATAAGTGATGTAATAACAAACACTTCTATTGTGTACTGACGATGGTGTAACAACCGAAACCGGTCTACACCGGTCTACAGTTTGCTAGTTTACGTGGAAATTGTCTATTTTTATTTTTATCCTGTAGTTTTTTTTTAAGTGATGTAATAATGCATATGAAATAGGTTGTACTTGAGTGTGACTTTGATTATATCATTCGATGAATAACCAGCCTTCAATCCAGGAACACATTCATCATTCAAAATGCTTGATTTTTCTCACTCTACGTCAGCGCCGGATTTAGGTTTGTTGCGGCCCTGGGCCTATATCTATAAGCGGCCCCCTGGGTATAATAAATTCAATTATTAGCGAATTTTCGAAGAAAAGGAAGCTATTGTTCTCGGTCAAAAATTTTTAAAACTAGAATTTCCGAAAGATTTTTATACCAAAATCCGTTTCAGACCATCCTGAATTCACTGCCGAAAGACACCAAAAATTATATGTGTATATATATATATATTTATATATAAATTTATATATTTATATATTTATCTATCTATATATCTTTATATATCTTATATATCTATATATCTATCTATGTATCTTATCTATTTATATATCTTTATATATTTATATATGTATGTGTCATTCCAGACGATAACTCTCGAAAGAATTGAGATAAAAAGTTCAAATTTGCACGAAAAATCTGTCTTGGCAATCGACAGGCTAAGTTCGAAGATGGGCAGAATCGGGTCACTCTAAGGGGGAGTTTTGGGGAATTTTAGGGAGGGAAAATTACCCATAAATTCCCAAAATGAAAACGTCTGACAAGTGACACCTCATTTTAAAGGTTTTTGTAAGCTGAACACGATGGTGAAATCAGAATTGCGATATCTCATTCCATTCTCAAACTGGAGCACTTTGAAGATGAAGGAACGTGGTTATTTCTTGAGATGTTCTTCCTGGTTCGTCTGGTCTAATCTGATAACGGAATGGGATATCGCAATTCTGACTTCACCATCGTGTTCAGCGTTGGAAAATCTACAAACCGAGGTGTTACTCGGCAAAAAATGGAACAATAAATTTGTTACGTATCCAATACCTACTCTTCTGGTATTCAAAACATTTTTGATTTCCCCCTCCCCCTCCTTCCACCCCAAATTTTACTTTGCGTAAAACTACTCCTGTTTTAATTTTGTATGGTATCAAGTTGGGAAAACATTGGCCGAAAATTAATTTTCAGAAAATTTTAGGCGAAGGAGGAAGATGCCGAAAACTTCGAAAATTCGCTCTTATAGCCATGCTGCATGACTGTGGTTTTTTTTTATATTCTTATTATTTTAAGATGAACATAAAGGCGAGATTTAAAGATGTACATAATACCATATATATGACCATATTTCTTTCGTTCAAAACCCTATTATGTCAAAATAACATACACTAGCCATTGTATATAATGTAAGCCAGATTTTTTATTTATATCCCCAATTTAAAAAAGGCAAAAAACCTCAGCCTTGCGGCCCCCTGAGGCTTGCGGCCCTGGGCCGTGGGCCAGTCGGCCCATAGGTAAATCCGGCACTGCTACGTTTTCATTAGCATTTTCCAAGATACGAACCCGATAATTCCTTATATATTTTTCACGAAATGTTGATACTCTTGTAATCCAGTCTTGGTGCCAACATAGTAAATGACAATAATTAACATGGTTACTTTTTTGCACATTGTTTCACTGCTATATTTGCTACATTATAAAAGGAACTTATCAAATGACTTAGATCCTTCTGTGCTCATGAAAACAGCGGAGCAGCAAAAATAACGAATTTAGTTTTCTAGTAACCCAGTTCTTTTGTAACTCTACTCCGTGAGGTAAAATTTTCTGCACAGATTTCTACCTTCCACTTTTCCTAGGGCTCTTGATCTAGACATCGTATCGGTAGGTTAGCTTATCATCGTCTCACATATATAGATTTTCACGAATTTTTGTAATTTTAGCGAATTGCTCCCGGGTCTACCAAGGGAGTGGAAGCTTTGTTTCAATTTTGAGAGGAAAAAATGTTGTTGTCTCCAAAATCAAAAGTTCAACTCGCGATTTACGTCCGCAAATGATTGCCACACGCATAACTTCCCCAATTCAAATCCAATTTTGCTGAAAATTTCAGGGATCATGCAGGCTGGGACCTAGATGGGCTCTTACTGGAGCAATATCCCGATTTCGTATACATTTGGTGGGTAGTTGAGATATAGATTCTAGATGGTCCCTTACGGATTTCACCGCGACTGTATGATTGGTATAGCCACTGCGCGTTGGTATATCTAGACGCAGAATCTGAGTTAGTCTCACGAACCTGTGGCCCGATTTTGATGAAACTTCCAGGAAATTTTCGGTGCTGTTTACACTCACAAACGATACTTTGGCCATCTCTTATCTGTGGAGAACGTTTAGTACCTCGATTGCTCAGTTCGAGGTAATGTGGTATCGAGAGGGGTGGGTTGATATGGTTCGGGTGTGGTATCGAGTAATGTGTCGTGTAGTTTTATTCGTGACCGCAATATGGAGCTCTCAAAAACTGCGTAAGTACGAGTTGTACATGAAAAAACCACAGTCATGCAGCATGGCTATAAGAGCGAATTTTCGAAGTTTTCGGCATCTTCCTCCTCCGCCTAAAATTTTCTGAAAATTAATTTTCGGCCAATGTTTTCCCAACTTGATACCATACAAAATTAAAACAGGAGTAGTTTTTCGCAAAGTAAAATTTGGGGTGGAAGGATGGGGAGGGGGAAATCAAAAATGTTTTGAATACCAGAAGAGTAGGTATTGGGTACGTAACAAATTTTTTGTTCCATTTTTTGCCGAGTAACACCTCGGTTTGTAGATTTTCCAACGCTGAACACGATGGTGAAGTCAGAATTGCGATATCCCATTCCGTTATCAGATTAGAGCAGACGAACCAGGAAGAACATCTCAAGAAATAACCACGTTCCTTCATCTTCAAAGTGCTCCAGTTTGAGAATGGAATGAGATATCGCAATTCTGATTTCACCATCGTGTTCAGCGTACAAAAACCTTTAAAATGAGGTGTCACTTGTCAGACTTTTTCATTTTGGGAATTTATGGGTAATTTCCCCCCCCCCTAAAACTCCCCAAAACTCCCCCTTAGAGTGACCCGATTCTGCCCATCTTCGAACTTAGCCTGTCGATTGCCAAGACAGATTTTTCGTGCAAATTTGAACTTTTTATCTCAATTCTTTCGAGAGTTATCGTCTGGAATGACACATACATATATAAATATATAAATATATAAATATATATATATATATACATATAATTTTCGGTGTCTTTCGGCAGGGAATTCAGGATGGTCTGAAACGGATATTGGTATAAAAATCTTTCGGAAATTCGAGTTTTAAAAATTTTGGACCGAGAACAATAGCTTCCTTTTCTTCGAAAATTCGCTAAAACGGGATAAGAACTACTGTATTAAATGCTTTCAAATGCATGGCATCATACCAACAACGAAAATGTGTCGTAACTATCATGAATATGACGCGCTGCAAAAGCCAAGAACAAGAGCCATTGCGGAACAGCAGCCATTACCGCGGTTACCTGGCGGAATTTTCGTGGAGGCAAAATTTACCACCTGGGACAAATTCGTTCGATCGTATTCTACGATATACAGCTTCTTTCAGGCCGACAACATAAAATGTAAGTGAAATATTATGCGTTGGTGGAGTGGGGAGGGGAGATAATCCCATTGTACCAATTTTCTTCAAACTGCACGTTGGGCTTCGTGCATAACAACAAATAATTATAGATATTGTCGTGAGTCCCTCCCGGGAACACTCCACTAGCAACCTTAAAGCTCTCACCAATATCCGTATGTAAAACTTACTTTCCGCTAATAAACATCTGAGTGGGGAGACAGGCAACAGAATCCAGGGGACACAACCTGGGCCCCCCCCAAAACTCCCAACAGGGGAGTTGGAGGGAGAGGCCTCCAGTTCATATATAACCCTGGATCCTGGAGCTTTAGCTTCATTCGACACTTCCTCTAACCAGCTCTCTCTTCTCTCTCTTACCTTCCTCCTCCCAGATGCTCGGTTGAATCCGCCGCCTGGGAATTTACCTTCTACCTTTCCTTCACCTACATCGGTGGATTACCGCCACCTAGGTGAAATTCCCTCACTCACCTACATCGGTGGATTACCGCCGCCTAGGTGAGATTCCTTCCTTCACCTACATCGGTGGATCACCGCCGCCTAGGTGAAATTCCCTCACTCACCTCTATCTACTCCCAAGTCGTAGATGCTCGGTGGTATCCGCCGCCTGCGACTTTTCCTCTCCTTCACGCCACCGTGATGAAGAATTTAAATTCATCACAGTGGTGACCCCGACGTGATCTGAACACCGGTGGCTTGCGCTGCGCGAAATTCGCGCAGTATGCGCCACTGGGGGTACTTCCACCGCCGGGGCCGGGGAGGTAACCCGGAAATCCGTTGCGGAGAAAATCGAAGCGATGATGGGGGCCCGGGCGAAGGGGGTAGGGGGGAGAGCGGGTCCGGGACGTACACGTCCCGGAGGATGGCCGCCATTTCCGGATCCGAATCGAAATCCGGAAACGGCGACGGGGGAGACTGTTGAGGTGGAGAGAGATTGTTCATGGGAAACAGACGGCGGGAGACTGATGGCCGATGTTGGTTGAGGGAGAACAGGGGCGGGTTTGCAGCGGGCGAAAGGTACGGTGTGGGGTTTCCCGTCCATTAGCAGGGTCGCGGTGGTAGGTGTTGTGCGGATGACTTGAAAGGGCCCGGCATAAAGGGGCTGAAAGGTTTTATGCATGCCGGGCTCTTTCAAGTACATGTGCGTGGAAGTGTAAAAGCGTTTGGGGTAAGTGGTGTCGTTTGTCGGTGTTGAGGTGTGTAGCGGTTCCCTGTTAATGGACGGGGTGTTTTGTGGAGGGAAAATGTCGGCCGGTAAACGCCACAATCACAGTGGTGAACCCGACGTTTTCATCCAACCTTCTACCCTTCCTACCTTCTTACCACCTCATGTGTCGCCCCCAGTCTAGTTCGGTGTCCCAATTTTAAATTCAAATGCAGCTTAAACAGTCAGTGTAAATTCGCAAGTTTTGGCCCACCCAACACCGCTCACACAGCTCTCAACTCCCCGCCACAAGCACCTCCGCTACCGAAAATTGCGAATTTAAAATTCAAAACTCACCCAATTTGAATTTTAGTTACAGACCTCAGCCATGGACCCGAACTCGCCGACGCCGCCGCTCCTCCGGCCATCCCTACTGCAGCCGCCGACCGCTGCGACAACGGACGCAGCCGACAACCCCTTCACCAGCCTCTCGCCACCCGGCTCCTCCGCATCCGCCGCCGCCGCTGCTGCCGCCGCGGCGGCCGCAGCACACGCCGCCGCCGACGTCACATGCACCTCCTCCGCCTAGCCGGCACGGTGCACGACCTCGCCGCCGCCGCCTGCGCCGGCGAAATACGCAACCCCCGCACCACATCCCCTCCACGACAACACGCCTCGACGTCCCGCGGCGGGCCCCCCTCCTCGCCAAAACGGGGGGGACCGCCCCCCTTCCCCCCGCCCGCATCAACTACACCGCCGCCACCAAGGCCTCCTACACCTCCTATGCCGCCGCCACGGCCGCCAACCTCCCACCAGCAACTCGCTGCGCCACAAAACCCCTTCCCCGGACGCACAACGTTCCCCCACCCAGGAACGGCAACCCCTCCACCTCCCCCACGGCCGCACCTCCCTGCGCCGCCACCAACCCCCGTCCCCGAACACACACCGTTCCCCCACCCAGGAACGGCAAAACCCCCACCTCCCCCACGGCCGCACCTCCCTGCGCCGCCGCCAACCCCCGTCCCCGACCACACACCGTTCCCCCACCCAGGAACGGCAAAAACCCCACCTCCCCCACGGCCGCACCTCCCTGCACCGCCACCAACCCCCGTCCCCGGACACACACCGTTCCCCCACCCAGGAACGGCAAAACCCCCACCTCCCCCACGGCCGCACCTCCCTGCGCCGCCACCAACCCCCGTCCCCGGACACACACCGTTCCCCCACCCAGGAACGGCAAAACCCCCACCTCCCCCACGGCCGCACCTCCCTGCGCCGCCCCCACACAACACTACCCCTCCTACGCCGCCGCCATGGCCGCCTACCCTCCTACCGCGCCTAGCTGCGCAGCCAAACCCCTCACCCCACCACCAACCGTTCCCCCTCCCAGGAACGGCCCCTCCACGCCCGCCACCAGGGCCACCAACCTGCCGGCCGCACCTCACGGCGCCGCCAACACCCTCACCCCGCTCCAATCTGTAAATAATTTGTAAATTTTTGTAAATACCAACGTTGTATATAACAACCCTGTACATATCACTCTCCTATTTCACCATCTCCATTGCAATCATAACGACCCTGTACATATCAATCACGCACCATCATCATTGTAATCACGCATCCACACCTATACTTATCATACTAACTATGTCACCTATCTATATATCAATCTATGCTACTCCTATGTAACTTCTACTTACCTCTTAATAACTTTGTCAGCTATCTATATGTCACTCTATGTTACGTCTACTTACCTCTTACCAACTATGTCAGCTATCTATGTCTCTCTATGTTACTCCTATGTTGCTCCTATGTTACTTCTACTTACCTCTTCCTAACTATGTCAGCTATCTATATGTCAATCCTAGGTTTAAGTCACGACCTGTCACATTTCTGCCTTCAGCACTTCAATTGTTTGCATCAGCCTTCAGCTTCTGTCACCCTGCGCCTTCAGCTCCCCTCTTGTTTTCCGCAGCCCTCAGCCCCTGTCACCTTGAGCCTTCAGCTATCTCAAACATTGGTTCGAACTGGGGGGACCTCTGTCGTGAGTCCCTCCCGGGAACACTCCACTAGCAACCTTAAAGCTCTCACCAATATCCGTATGTAAAACTTACTTTCCGCTAATAAACATCTGAGTGGGGAGACAGGCAACAGAATCCAGGGGACACAACCTGGGCCCCCCCCAAAACTCCCAACAGGGGAGTTGGAGGGAGAGGCCTCCAGTTCCTATATAACCCTGGATCCTGGAGCTTTAGCTTCATTCGACACTTCCTCTAACCAGCTCTCTCTTCTCTCTCTTACCTTCCTCCTCCCAGATGCTCGGTGGAATCCGCCGCCTGGGAATTTACCTTCTACCTTTCCTTCACCTACATCGGTGGATTACCGCCGCCTAGGTGAAATTCCCTCACTCACCTACATCGGTGGATTACCGCCGCCTAGGTGAGATTCCTTCCTTCACCTACATCGGTGGATCACCGCCGCCTAGGTGAAATTCCCTCACTCACCTCTATCTACTCCCAAGTCGTAGATGCTCGGTGGTATCCGCCGCCTGCGACTTTTCCTCTCCTTCACGCCACCGTGATGAAGAATTTAAATTCATCACAGATATAATTCTTGAATCCACCCTAATGTGTTTTGAATTATTATTCATCATACGTGCTCATGATAGAAATATGTACACGCTCATGTTATCGATACGAGAAGACTATGTGCCATTATACTTGCCACACGTATTTTGTTTGTTAGGCTCACAGTAGTTTTTCTATCAACGAGCGATTATAACGATTATGCCGAAATTATGAAACAGTAATATAATGCAATCACGGAATCCATTGATTATTTGGGAAAGTTATCAGCTGTTGATCATTTTAAGTGTACACGGCTTTTACAGATATTTTTTTACATGTAGAGCCAGAGATTTCAGTCACATCAGCATCACTACATATAATATACCTTCACAGCCTTTACCAGTAACTGCTGTTTTTTAATGGGTATGATGTAGTTATCTAGAGGTGGTGCCCACTACTTGAACGGCATTAGCCAAAGAGGTTTTAAATGAAACTGGTAAAGCACATGTTCCAATCTTATATGAATTCACAGAGTAGATGTGGCTAGAAACCAATACGTAATTGTCTACGCTCGTATTTTCGTCTACTAGTGCAGTTAGTCCACAGGCTTCCAAGGGCTGCCTGGAATGAAACCGTTCTGAACCCTTTCAGAATTCATAAAATCATTTTTTGCTGGTCCACTCGCAATCATAACGTTTTCTTGGATGCATAATGACACTGCAAAGGTATGTTGTCGAAACTAGCCAATTCCAAATAATTTAAAAAGGGTTCATCATTTTATTTTGTATTGTCCCTAAAGTTTGATATGTTTCAAGGAGGTGAGCCAAATAATCGTTGAGGACCTCTAATGTAAACAATCAACAGAGGGAATTGTTTATGCCTGTCAAAGGTCGGCGTAGGACGGTGTGGACCCCTATTTATTATTTGCCGGGTCGCAAAGGGTTCATAACTCAAGCACACCTAGGTACCTATTGCTCCGAGTTTGACGAAGCAGAGGAATCTTGATTTAAAACAGTTTTCTTTTCCTCCAGGACGTTTTCTTCTTTTACGGAAACTTGTCTCTAAACTCAATAATACTCGTAAAATACTCCAACAGAATTAAATAAATAAATAAACCTCATTAGGATCCTTTGTTTTCCTCCGAATTTCTTCTTTGAAAATATCTAAATCTACGAGGAAATTATTCAGTTTCGTGACTGCCATTTTCAGTGAACAAAGCTCCTTGCATGATTTGTTTCTGATCATTTTATGAATAGGCTCATTGGCAGATTCAGGTCTCTAGTTACAAATGGATTAGCAACTCCGGTCACAAACCAGTGAAGACCCGCCCGTAGATGTTGTGAATATTGCATAGTAGGATAACAGCTTTGGAGCTGAACTGAGTTAGGGCAGGTTTATCAATCACATTTGCAAGCCCGATTGACGTCTGACTAGTCAAATCTCTTATTATCTCTCACCCGTTTATCAATTCACTTTAGCAGCTGATTATCGCTAATCAGTGACTATCTTTAACTGGAGATTGAAGCTCTAGTTAAAAATTTAACTGCCCAGTCAAAGTCTGATTAGTGGGCAGCCATATTGCATTTTCGTTTTTGGTTTATTATTTTCAATAATGAACCATTGGAATCGAGCATGAAAAAAAAAATTCTTACCCCCCCTCAAAATTTGATGGTTTACGTTTCAAGGTATGTAGAATCCAAAACTGCAATAAAAATATTTCTGTCTGTCCGCCGTACGCCGTACGGGCCACTTTTCTTAGTTACCATGAAAGAAAATTGATGAAATTCGGGTTATTGGTTCCGTTCGCTGTCTAGTTGGTCCTCGAAGCTCGACGTTACTGTGAGTCATCTCTAAGGGGTTCAAAATAGGGGTTGAAATTTTCAAAACGCCTATACCATTTTTTTACGTGAATATTTTTACGGTTTTAAATAGTTCTTGAACTTGCGAGTTTTTTAAGACCATCCGGAGCATCGTACGTCCAGCCGTTCGTTCACAGTAAGGCCCCGAAGTTTGCACCGACAGGCATTTTCGACTCCAGTGTGAATGAAATTGTATACAATTCAAACCAAATCTCGTAACCAGAGACGCGCCTACAATAGTAATTTGTGAATACGGCCAATCATTGGTAGGGATCACCTGATTATATTGGCGGAGTATGAAGTCGAGTTGGTTGTTCTGTGATATTATTTAATTTGAAAAATGATGGCTCTTTTGGAGTTTGTTGGTAGGTAGTGAAACTTGAACAAACGTTGAAGTATTATTGATGGGTAAATAAGGTTGAGGCTGCAATAAGGTGGGGGGGGGGGATCTAGGTAACTACCAGCTACCAGATATATTGAAAAATGAAAACGTAGAAAGAGTAGCGATCTTGATTAGTTGTGGAGATGAGGAACAGTTGATCGGAGTTCCTCAACTCGGAAATAGTACTGGACTCTTGCAAGCCCAGGCGGTATTTGGAGCCATTCAAGAGTGGGGTGCAGCAGACAAAATTCAAGCAATGTGCTTTGACACCACAGCTGCAAATACTGGTCGGGTTAGGGGGGCTTGTGTTTTGCTGGAGGAATTATTGCAAAAAGAACTTTTGTACTTAGCATGCCGTCATCATATTTTGGAAATTATTTTGAAAGCCGTGTTTGATAGCAAGATAGGCTCGACCACTGGTCCTGAACCTAGCGTTTTCAAAAAATTTCAAGTTGGGTGGCCTAAGTTCGACCAAACTAAATACAAAACTAGTCTACATGATGATAATACGAGTATTAGATGCAAAATTAGTAACATTAATCAAGTTTCACTTTTTTTAATGGATGCCTAGAGGTCGATTTCGTTGACTGGAGTGTGGTTTTTAGGGGTATGCATAAAAAGGCACATTTGCTGAAACGGACCACATTTTGACATGGGAAAAGCTGAATAACATAAAATCTATGAAACAAAGTGAGTTTTTCAGATCTTCAACCTCAATGCGGCACGGGTTAACGTTATCCGATCGACCTAAAACTTTGCGAATCTCATTTTATAGTCAAATGGCACCTTTTAGGGGGTTGCCAGAAGTGATTTTCTCAAAAAAAAATTTGCCTATTGCCTTGTGGTCACAAAAAGTCAACTTTCGAAATTCAATCGTGGCAACCCCCTAAAAGGTGCTATTTGACTAGAAAATGAGATTCCCAAAGTTTTAGGTCGATCGGATAACATTAACCCGTGCCGCATCGAGGTTGAAGTTTAGAAAAACCCACTTTTTTTTTATAAAAATATTATTTCTTTCCTCATAACATAGTAACCATTTGTCCTAGAGACTTGAAATTGGTCTTATTTTATTTGACATGTTATCTTCTTCAACTTTTACTTCAATCCTTTTTTCTCTAGATCCTATAGATTTTATGTTATTCAGCTTTTCCCATCTCAAAACGTGGTCCGTTTCAGCAAATGTGCCTTTTTATGCATACCCCTAAAAACCACACTCCAGTCAATGAAATCGACCTCTAGGCATCCATTAAAAAAAGTGAAACTTGATTAATGTTACTAATTTTGCATCTAATACTCGTATTATCATCATGTAGACTAGTTTTGTATTTAGTTTGGTCGAAGTTAGGCCACCCAACTTGAAATTTTTTGAAAACGCTAGGTTCAGGACCAGTGGTCGAGCCTATCTTGCTATCAAACACGGCTTATAAAATAATTTCCAAAATATGATGACGGCATGCTAAGTACAAAAGTTCTTTTTGCAATAATTGCTCCAGCAAAACACAAGCCCCCCTAACCCGACCAGTATTTGCAGCTGTGGTGTCAAAGCACATTGCTTGAATTTTGTCTGCTGCACCCCACTCTTGAATGGCTCCAAATACCGCCTGGGCTTGCAAGGGTCCAGTACTATTTTCGAGTTGAGGAACTCCGATCAACTGTTCCTCATCTCCACAACTAATCAAGATCGCTACTCTTTCTACGTTTTCATTTTTCAATATATCTGGTAGCTGGTAGTTACCTAGATCCCCCCCCCCCCCCTTATTGCAGCCTCAACCTTTACATTTATACCTGAAACATACTCATTTTCAATAAACCAGAGTGATAAAGAAGTGTCAAATCGCCTGGAGGTCGATTTCATTGACTGGAGTGCGGTTTTTAGGGATATGCGTAAAAAGGCACATTTGCTGAAACGGACCACGTTTTGAGATGGGAAAAGCTGAATAACATAAAATCTACAGGATGTAGCGAAAAACTTATGGAAGTAAAAGTTGAAGAAGATGACATTTTCAATAAAATGAGACCAATCTCAAGTCTCTAGGACAAATGGTTACTATGTTATGAGGAAAAGAATAGTATTTTTATGAAACAAAGTGAGTTTTTCTGATCTTCAACCTCAATGCGGCACGGGTTAACGTTATCCGATCGACCTAAAACTTTGCGAATCTCATTTTCTAGTCAAATGGCACCTTTTAGGGGGTTGCCAGAAGTGATTTTCTCAAAAAAATTTTGCCTATTGCCTTGTTGTCACAAAAAGTCAACTTTCGTAATTCAATCGTGGCAACCCCCTAAAAGGTGCCATTTGACTAGAAAATGAGATTCCCAAAGTTTTAGGTCGATCGGATAACATTAACCCGTGCCGCATCGAGGTTGAAGTTTAGAAAAACTCACTTTGTTTCATAAAAATATTATTGCTTTCCTCATAACATAGTAACCATTTGTCCTAGAGACTTGAGATTGGTCTCGTTTTATTGAAAATGTTATCTTCTTCAACTTTGACCTCTATAATTTTTTCGCTACGTCACAGCTGCAAATACTGGTCGGGTTAGAGGGGCTTGTGTTTTGCTGGAGCAATTATTGCAAAAAGAACTTTTGTACTTAGCATGCCGTCATCATATTTTGGAAATTATTTTATAAGCCGTGTTTGATAGCAAGATAGGCTCGACCACCGGTCCTGAACCTAGCGTTTTCAAAAAATTTCAAGTTGGGTGGCCTAACTTCGACCAAACTAAATACAAAACTAGTCTACATGATGATAATACGAGTATTAGATGCCAAATTAGTAACATTAATCAAGTTCCACTTTTTTTAATGGATGCCTAGAGGTCGATTTCATTGACTGGAGTGTGGTTTTTAGGGGTATGCATAAAAAGGCACATTTGCTGATACGGACCACGTTTTGAGATGGGAAAAGCTGAATAACATAAAATCTATAGGATCTTGCGAAAAAATTATTGGAGTAAAAGTTGAAGAAGATAACATGTCAAATAAAATAAGACCAATTTCAAGTCTCGAGGACAAATGGTTACTATGTTATGAGGAAAGAAATAATATTTTTATGAAAAAAAGTGAGTTTTTCTAAACTTCAACCTCGATGCGGCACGGGTTAATGTTATCCGGTCGACCTAAAACTTTGGGAATCTGATTTTCTAGTCAAATGGCACCTTTTAGGGGGTTGCCACGATTGAATTTCGAAAGTTGACTTTTTGTGACCACAAGGCAATAGGCAAAATTTTTTTTGAGAAAATCACTTCTGGCAACCCCCTAAAAGGTGCCATTTGACTAGAAACTGAGATTCGCAAAGTTTTAGGTCGATCGGATAACGTTAACCGGTGCCGCATTGAGGTTGAAGATCAGAAAAACTCACTTTGTTTCATAAAAATACTATTCTTTTCCTCATAACATAGTAACCATCTGTCCTAGAGACTTGAGATTGGTCTCGTTTTATTGAAAATGTTATCTTCTTCAACTTTTACTTCCATCATTTTTTCGCTACATCCTGTACATTTTATGTTATTCAGCTTTTCCCATCTCAAAACGTGGTCCGTTTCAGCAAATGTGCCTTTTTACGCATACCCCTAAAAACCACACTCCAGTCAATGAAATCGACCTCCAGGCGATTTGACACTTCTTTATCACTCTGGTTTATTGAAAATGAGTATGTTTCAGGAATAAATGTAAAGGTTGAGGCTGCAATAAGGGGGGGGGGGATCTAGGTAACTACCAGCTACCAGATATATTGAAAAATGAAAACGTAGAGAGAGTAGCGATCTTGATTAGTTGTGGAGATGAGGAAAAGTTGATCGGAGTTCCTCAACTCGAAAATAGTACTGGACTCTTGCAAGCCCAGGCGGTATTTGGAGCCATTCAAGAGTGGGGTGCAGCAGACAAAATTCAAGCAATGTGCTTTGACACCACAGCTGCAAATACTGGTCGGGTTAGGGGGGCTTGTGTTTTGCTGGAGGAATTATTGCAAAAAGAACTTTTGTACTTAGCATGCCGTCATCATATTTTGGAAATTATTTTGAAAGCCGTGTTTGATAGCAAGATAGGCTCGACCACTGGTCCTGAACCTAGCGTTTTCAAAAAATTTCAAGTTGGGTGGCCTAAGTTCGACCAAACTAAATACAAAACTAGTCTACATGATGATAATACGAGTATTAGATGCAAAATTAGTAACATTAATCAAGTTTCACTTTTTTTAATGGATGCCTAGAGGTCGATTTCGTTGACTGGAGTGTGGTTTTTAGGGGTATGCATAAAAAGGCACATTTGCTGAAACGGACCACATTTTGACATGGGAAAAGCTGAATAACATAAAATCTATGAAACAAAGTGAGTTTTTCAGATCTTCAACCTCAATGCGGCACGGGTTAACGTTATCCGATCGACCTAAAACTTTGCGAATCTCATTTTATAGTCAAATGGCACCTTTTAGGGGGTTGCCAGAAGTGATTTTCTCAAAAAAAAATTTGCCTATTGCCTTGTGGTCACAAAAAGTCAACTTTCGAAATTCAATCGTGGCAACCCCCTAAAAGGTGCTATTTGACTAGAAAATGAGATTCCCAAAGTTTTAGGTCGATCGGATAACATTAACCCGTGCCGCATCGAGGTTGAAGTTTAGAAAAACCCACTTTTTTTTCATAAAAATATTATTTCTTTCCTCATAACATAGTAACCATTTGTCCTAGAGACTTGAAATTGGTCTTATTTTATTTGACATGTTATCTTCTTCAACTTTTACTCCAATCCTTTTTTCTCTAGATCCTATAGATTTTATGTTATTCAGCTTTTCCCATCTCAAAACGTGGTCCGTTTCAGCAAATGTGCCTTTTTATGCATACCCCTAAAAACCACACTCCAGTCAATGAAATCGACCTCTAGGCATCCATTAAAAAAAGTGAAACTTGATTAATGTTACTAATTTTGCATCTAATACTCGTATTATCATCATGTAGACTAGTTTTGTATTTAGTTTGGTCGAAGTTAGGCCACCCAACTTGAAATTTTTTGAAAACGCTAGGTTCAGGACCAGTGGTCGAGCCTGTCTTGCTATCAAACACGGCTTTCAAAATAATTTCCAAAATATGATGACGGCATGCTAAGTACAAAAGTTCTTTTTGCAATAATTGCTCCAGCAAAACAGAAGCCCCCCTAACCCGACCAGTATTTGCAGCTGTGGTGTCAAAGCCTGAAACATACTCATTTTCAATAAACCAGAGTGATAAAGAAGTGTCAAATCGCCTGGAGGTCGATTTCATTGACTGGAGTGTGGTTTTTAGGGGTATGCGTAAAAAGGCACATTTGCTGAAACTGACCACGTTTTGAGATGGGAAAAGCTGAATAACCCCGAGCCTTGGCCTTACCTTGCACCCCTCTACCACGTGCAGGTGCGCACGCAGAACCCCTGACTTGCACCCTCTTGAATCCGAGTACCCGACTCCGGTACCGTCATCACACAACAACTTTCTCTTATAACACATTAATTGCAGTAAATTCCAGTACAAGTAAATTCATCCCTTTGCATTGTTTCGAGCCCCGTATTTCGCGAACGTCAATTTCAGTCATTCTAAATCTTGTTCTAACCTTGCGGCAACTCGTGAACCCCTTCGTTGTATTTTGCTTTTCGTTAATAAATCTCTTGTTCTTAGTTCCTTGGTTCAATTTACCCCAAAATCTCAGATACTCGCTTGCCTTGCTGGAAGCATAGTATTTTATTAGACTTTCAGCATACGTCTCCTGAACTCGAGCCAGTACTGTGCAAAGCTGTCTCGGGGCCAACTGCCTCCTACAAACAGGTAAATAGTGTACGTGGAGAATTCCACCATCATTCACTCTGCCATCCCTAGGAATTAGGAATTCAACTCGCTACACTATCACCACAAAAACATTAAACAAAGTCTACCTATCAGACCTAAATCACTCACGATGAAATTGTGGAAATCCATTTGAATAAAAGCGGAGTTATTGAAAGGTTACATAACACTGTTACATGACAGTGTACTTTTTGTGTATTAGTAGAAATAGACAACCTTTCAATAACTACGTTTTTATTCTTTGTCTACATATACTTGGCATTTAGTCAAACAAACGAATTAATTTTTTATTCACTCTTATTTACAAGTTACAAATTATAAAAAATATTTACAAATAGGTACAACTGTACCTTCTTGGAGCGCTAAATGGAAATGTGGAATTGAGGAAATAGGTAGGTATATAACTCACTACATACCTATTTGAATAGGTACACAGTACCTACTGCGCTGCAACTTTGATATAACATTCCTATGTACCTAATGGCACTTAGGATTTTTTGCATTGTGATTTCTCCAGAAGTGAAACTGAATACTGCTGCGACACTGTTGAAACGCATATCGGCTTTAGACTCACGAAAACTTCCGAATGAGGTCTTGCATGTTGGTCGCCGTTCCTACGACAAGGGCGACGGCGCCCATGAACACGATGAAGTAGTTTTTGCAGGAGAACAGGAAGAAACGGAAGCCATGAAAGTTATCCCAGTATGTGAAGAGTTGGATGATGGATGGAACAGCTAATCCTAGAGAGGTTAGGACGAGGGCTCCAAACAGAGATATGATCACGTCCAGGTAAGGTACTGTGGCCGCTACCAAAACTGGAAACCCCAGAGGAGAATAGAATACGCAAATTACATGTTTGAGCGAACAACTTCAAAAACAAGCACAGCAGACACACACTGGACGATGTCTTATGTTAGATATCGCAATCCTAACACTTTTTAGCGAATTCGATGAAAATAGCTATTGCAATGCATTAGACATGAGTTTTGGTTTATTATTTTCAATAATGAATCTCTGAAATTGAGCATAAAAAACGGTGTAAATGATTACACAACGGTTTACTATTGTAGTGATTGAGGAGGAGAACAGACGAGTCGATCACTTGATTGAGAATGGTTATTTAATCGGTGGCACTTGGCTCTTTTATAGCCCCCTGACATGATCAGAGGGGGGTCGGGGGGTCCCCACTCTGAGATACAGCATGTTCATACATAATGTAGGTTGTGGAGGAGCAGCCGATCACAAAACGGCTCCCCCCAGAATTTAAGTAACGCATGTTTTTAAATTGTTGTTGGCGTGCCGGTTCGGTGGCGGGCGTGGGAGGTTGCGTGTGTTGGTCCTGTGGGGCTGTCCGGGTGGATGCGAGGGTCGTTGTTGGGGGCGGGGCGTCGTGTCCGTTTAGTGGCGGTTGCACCGGTGTTGGTGCGACGGGTCGCGACGGTGGTGGATGCGGGCCGTGCGGTAGCGGGGCGGCGGCATGCGTGGGTGGCTGTGCGGCGGTGCCGGCTTTGCCGACGTCGGCTGTGCCGTAGGCGTGGCCGTGGGTGACGTGCCGGGGGGGTCGGTTTGTGTGCCGCGCTCCGTTGTGGCTAAGAGTGCCTTCGCCAAGTGCCGGGTGTAGGTGGCCTTGGTAGAGGTGTCTGGCGAGGCCTGCACTTCTACAGTGTGCTGGGGGGGTCGTCGTACCCCGTGGATGCAGCGACTGCCCGCGTACGGCGGGAGCTGCAGTGTGACTGTGTGGTGCGGGGGGGTGGTGACAGTTAGCACGGGGGTGCCTGGTGTCGCCGTTGACGGCTTCGGGGTGAGCGAGCGGATACCCGGCGGTGGCTGTCGGTGGGGTGGCGGTTGCTGCAGCGCTGTGTCCTTCCGGGGCCGCGCGTGGATGGGCATCGCGCCGGCTCGGGATATGGCCATTGCCTGACGGATGGGTATTGGGCCGTGGCGGCCGGGCGGCTGTGGCCGGGTTTGCTTCCGCTTCGTCGGGGCCGCTGGTGACGGCGTCAGGGCGAGATCGCGAAGGATTTGGGCGGCTGTAGACGGCTTCGGCGACATTGCTTTTTAGTGGTTGTCGTTGCTGTTGGGCGTGCGATTTTATAGCCGCAGCTGTTGGGTGGGGGGCGGTTGGAGGCGTGGTGGCGGGGCCCATGGTGTGCGTGGGAGAGGGGGCCGGCTTACACCGGTCGACGGACACTGACGGCGTTTTGTGGTCGTCCGTGAGGTATGTGAGGGTTTTGCCGTCATTTGTGAGGATTTGGTGAGGGCCGGTGTATGGTGGCTCTAGTTTCCCCCGCGGTGTGTCGACGCGTACGTATACATGGGTCGCTGTGCGCAGGGTAGATGGCATGTAAGACTGTGTGTAGTGGCGGTAAGACTCGTTCGTGCGGAGGGGTATGGTTGTCGGTGGCGGCTGAGTGAATAAATCCCCTGGGAGGCGAGGTGTGGCTGAAAAGAGGCGTTGAGCTGGTGAATAGCCGTCGGGGCCCGGGCGATTTCGTAAGCAGAGGAGGAGGCCGCTGAGGTGAGTGGCCCAAGTGCGGGACGTGGCGGTTGCGATTATTGCGTCTTTAAGGACGCGGTGTAGTCGCTCGACGAGGCCGTTTGCTTGTGGATGATACGTGTTGGTATGATGTACCTCCGTGCCCATTGATGTGCAGTATTTGTGGAAGTCGTCGGAGGTGAACTGCGTGCCCTGGTCGGTGGTGATGTGGGCAGGGGAGCCGTATCGCGCGATCCAGTGGGTGTGTAGGGCCATAATCACTGGCTCGGCGGAAATGGTCGATAGAGGGGCACATTCAAACCAGCCGGTGGCGCGGTCGATCATCGACAATATATATTTTTTTGTTGCCGAAGGTGGGAGTGGGCCGAAGAGGTCTATGTGGACGTGTTCCAGTGGTGCTGCGTCGGGAAATTCGCCGAGGGGGGCCCTTATGTGTCGCGTCGTTTTCGCACGGTTGCAACTCGGGCAGGCACGCGTGAATAGGCGAATTGACGATTTCATGTTCGGCCAGTAGTATCGTGCCCGGATTAGGGCGGTTGTGGCTTTTATCCCGGGGTGCGTCATCCCGTGTAAGTGCCGGAAAACAGCGAGGCGGAGATGCGTCGGGACGTAGGGGCGGGGCGCGGCGTCGGTGTTATAACACAGTATTTCGTGCCCTTGTAGCTGGTGTGGTGTGAGGGTCATGGTGGTGATGTGCTCATCGGCGGCTTGTGCGTCGGCGAGTTGTTGGATTGTGAAAGGGGTACGATGATCGGCGACCGCGTGGGTAGCGGGCGTGTTAGCCGTCGGTGGTAGGCGACGATGTTTGTAGGGCCCTCGGCGTACCGGATGTCCGTCGTAAATTCGGAGATGAATCTGAGGTGACGGAGCCTCGTTGGAGGGGCCGTATTAGATTGAGTCGCGAGAGAGGTCGTTAGGGGCTTGTGGTCCGTGTATACGGTTAGTGGGCGCCCCTCGATCTGTTGCCGAAAATGTACGATGGCGAGGTATATAGCCAACAGTTTGCGGTCGAATGCGCTGTAATTACGTTGAGCCGGGTTGAGCGTGGGTGAAAAGAAACCTAGTGGGCGTAGGTGCGATTTGTCGATGAAGTGGAGTGCTGCGCCAACGGCGAAATCCGATGAGTCCGTATGTAGGACGAGTGGTTGGGTCGGGGCCGGATGGGCGAGTGTGACGGAGGTTTCGAGTAAGCGTTTTGCACGGTCGAAAGCGTCGGCTGCGTCGGCGGTCCACGTGAGCGTGCGTTTATCCTTTTTCCTCGCGTCGGGTGGTATCATTTCCACTAGGGGGCGAAGGGTCGATGTGGCTCGTGGTATGGCTCGGTGATAGAAGTTAATCAGCCCGAGGAACGTTCGGAGTTCGTGGACGGTGTCGGGTCGAGGGAATTTCTTGATGAGGGCCGTGCGTTCGGGTAGGGGTGTGATCCCGTCGGATGAGACGTTATGGCCGTGGCGGCTGATCGAGCGGGGCGTTGATGTCGGTGGAGTTGTTTCTGCGGGTGTCGGTGGTTTCGGGTCCGTTTTTTCGTTCTCTGTGTAGGCGCCAGTCCCGGAGAGGTGTCGTCTGGAAGTGAGTCTCTCGCAGGCGTCCGTGAGCGTTATATAGAAAACGCGGGGTAGGGCGGTAAAGCGGGGAGTCGCTGCGGTCTCCGTTGACGCTGGCGTCGGGGTGGGGCGGCGCTGTGGGGCATCGGAGTTGGGCGCGTGTGCCGGGCGTAGTGCTGCGGAGGTGGGGCTCGTCGCAGACGGTCGGCGGGCACTGAGCGGCGTTGCTCGTCGTCGGAAGTCGCTGTCGTCGCACCGCGGTCGCAGACGGCGGGCGGAGGCTGTGCGCTGCGTGTCACCACTCTGGGTCACCAGTGTAGTGATTGAGGAGGAGAACAGACGAGTCGATCACTTGATTGAGAATGGTTATTTAGTCGGTGGCACTTGGCTCTTTTATAGCCCCCTGACATGATCAGAGGGGGGTCGGGGGGTCCCCACTCTGAGATACAGCATGTTCATACATAATGTAGGTTGTGGAGGAGCAGCCGATCACAACAATTATTTACCAAAGAGCCCCTTCTGCGTAGGTTTTCTGTGGTCAATACCAACGTTACAGAAGTACCACAGCCATGCGTGATTATAATCAGGTGTCCCCTAGCAGTGATATCTGGGCTTCATTTATATGGTTTCATTCACGATGATGTTGACGAAGCTTTTCGGTGCAAAGGCACGGCTGGAGAGTATAAGTTGGTCTATAAGTTGGTTATTCACGGCCAAACGAATCATCCAGTTCAAGTGAAAACTTGGGTGCATAGGTACGAGTATATAATATGTCAAAGGTAATACTTAGGTTCAGTGGCATTTTTTCGTGTCTGTGTGTGTGGGTAGGCATTCAACGCAGTTAACTTCCTCACAAATCGGGGTCTTGCGCTAATAGGAATTCAGTGATCTGCTCAGAAGAGCTGTAGAGGAAAATTTATAAAACCGTTGTGTAATAATTCACCGCGTTCTAATGTGTTGAGAGATGTTCACAGAAATTCAGTACCAAAACTACCTGTATTGGACCGACCATAATTCATTCATTCTCATTCAGACCTGTATTAAAGATAGGTCGTCCTTATATTGCTTATTTACACGTTACCTGCTGTATCGGGAAACAGGTTTAGTCGGTATTGTCTGGCTCAATGAGAGAGATCTCTCATGATCAATAATCTAGGATCAATAACCGCATAAGTGCTAGGTATTCTCTTACTTGGTATACCTAATATGAATTTTCACAAACCTGTTAGAGTAACTAAAGTGGTCCGCACGCAGTATTCGATGAGCAATTTATTTTTCTCGACTTGAGGGCTCAGGTATTCGTTCCAGCCGATGTCAAATGACACGTAGAAGTTCAGCGGATGGGTGATAAAAATGGACAGAACCAGTAAAAGTCTCGAAGTCTGAGCCAAGCTGTAGAGTGAGTAGACACATCACGTGTTAATAAAGATGCATTTTGAAACGAAAAATTCTAGTAATATTGTTGATTTAGACGAGTCGTGGCTTTGGTAGGTCAGTGGTGGGTCGGCAACCGGCAACCAAAGGAGAGGGGTATGAATTTTGCCGGAGCACTCATAAAGCCCCATTTACACGAGCGGACCGGGCCGGATACTCCGATGCTCCTAGCTAGGAGCCTCCTGACTCGCTCCGTGGGGGGCGGGGCTTCCTTCCCTTCGGGCAGCCGTTTACACGACCGGACCGAAGACAAGAACGTAATAAACAGTTGTATAACAATTTCCACCGTTTTGGTTTATTATCTTCAGCAATAAATTTGTATAACACCCCCCAAAATGTTTTCTTTTCCGTTCCAAGGTGCCTAGATTCAGAAAATGCAATGTCTGTCCACCATACGCCGTATCATGCATACGATACCGGCTTCAATTTCTGTCTAAAAAGTCGTTCTTTCGCTCACATGCTCAATTTGGGCCCTAGTTGTGTCCCGAAACTTTGCAGCCCAATCGGAATGTACCCAGGGGTGTTATGAGTGAAAATGTGTATAAAAATAGGTACTTTTTGTGTTTTAATAACATATTAGTAACGTGAGCTTTTGAGGTATCGTTTTCCATGTTTTTGGAACGAGAAGACCGGATATGAAGTCGATTTTTACCAAAGAGGCGAAAATTGGGTTTTTACCAAAGGTTCATTTCCGAAAATTGATTTTTAATGAGTCAAAAACCTGGAAAAATGTCTGAAATCACCATCAATTTGTATAATAACACTAGAAAAAGTGTCAACAGGTGAATCAAGACAACTAAATGGCACTACCAATGATCAAAGATCATTTGAAAAAAAAGGAGCGTACCTAATTCGTGTTTTGGGGGCCAAAATTGGTGGAAACCATCATAAATGGATATTTCAATCATTCCACATGAAAGAAACAATAAATGAACAGCCAACATTTCTGTAGGTTGTCCAATAGAATAGTAAACCCATGTGACAAGGACTTCGCAGCGTTTTTGGTTTATTATTCTGTGAATAATACACCTATGTATTCGCTCAGCAAAAAATTTTTATAACACCCCCTCAAACTTTTTTCTTTTCCGTTTCAAGGTGCGTAGATTCCAAAAATGCAATGTCCGTCCGCCGTACGCCGTATCACGTGTACAGGCATCATTTTAGATCTAAAAAAGTCGTTCTTTCGCACACAAGCTCCATTTGGGCCCTAGTTGTGTCCCGAAACTTTTCAGCCCGATCGGAATATACCCAGGGGTGTTATGAGTGAAAATGTGTGTAAAAATAGGTACTTTTTGCGTTTTAGTCTTTTGAGGTAACGTTTTTCCATGTTTTTGGGGACGAGAATACCGAATATGAAGTCGATTTTGACCAAAGACGCGGAAATTGAGGTTTTACCATTAGTTCAGCTCCCAAAATTGTTTTTTTTTTTTAGTCAAAAACCTGGAAAACTGTCTGAAATCACCATCAATGTGTATACTAACATTAGAAAAAGTGTAAACAGCTGAAAAAAAAAGTGTACCTATTTCATGTTTTGGGGGCCAAAATTGGTGGAAATCATCAGGAATAGCTAATTCAATCATTCCACATGAAAGAAACAATAAATTTAACTGCCAACAAGAATCTCTAGAACTTCAATAGAATAATAAACCCATGTGACAAGGACTTTGCAGCGTTTTTAAACTACATGCATGTTTATAGGGATGTAGGTACCTAGTCCTGGAGAAGATCCTGAGCGGATATGCGTTTACACCACAGGGTGACAGGGCAAACGGGTGGGGAGAGTAGGATCGTCCGGTGGGGGGACCCTAGATCCGAAGGAATTTCCATCGGGCCTCCCTAGCAAGTGGGAACGCCCATAACCGGTCCGGACGAGCGTTTAGACGGCAGGGCTGAAGTACGCACTTACTGTACTCCTCGGATTTATCCGGCCCGGTCCGCTCGTGTAAACGGGCCTTAATACAACTGACTGTCCGAAAAACTCTGGATCAGAAAACATCGTGATTCTAGTGAAATGACAATTATGAACTTGTCAAATTTTAAATTTTAACTTTATTTGGTTTTCAACATTTTAATTAATTAAACATTAAATTGTTTAAAAACTGGACCCCCGGATGCTTACTGCTTATAGCCTACGGCTAAAATTCAAGAAACATGGAACATGCTTTAGCCGCGCTTTTTATGATTCTGTAGCCGCACTGTTGATTTCACTTCGTCACCAGGATACAACCAAGTGACAACCAAACAAGCGTCATTGTTTACTATCCATTTATAACATCCATTTATATAGTTATAGTATGAAAGTACGAAATAAATACCAAGAACAAATACGAAATAAATACGTGATAAATCAAGAGCTTTCCAACGAATGGAAAACGATTTTTGTCCGATGAAAATGAAAGAAGTTTCATTTCCCTAGCAACTACTCGGTTGTACGTGAAAATCATCGTTAAAATTTCGTGACACTTCCGCGTGACATTTTTCGGATAGTTAGTCCAAGGCTAAAGCATGTTCCATGCTAAAATTGGGGTGATCTGAATGCAGAATATATAATGATGCTTTACATGTTGGGGGTTCACTCCAGTGCTTATGGTTGTTATTGTTTGACGCTAACTACATGTCTTACTCACTTGTGTGATGTGAATCGTTTTGAAAACAAAAGTTATAAGTAAATTAGTTTAGAAAATCATAATAATTTTACCGAAAAACTAGCTTAGATTACTGGTAAGGCGGTGCCTACCTTGTCTGCCTCCAACATAACAGCTGCCTCTGATTTGGACATACTTGAAAACTGAGTAGTAGAATGATCATGAACCAATGATTTTCCCAGTTCTTGAGAGAAACACCAATATCCAAGCACTAGGCAAACTCGGCCACTTCTTACCGCTTAAACGTGAAATGTTGTAACGAATAGCAAAACGCGTTACTTGTTCTGAACTATAAATAGTTTGCAAGGCAAAGGATTGAAATCTGGAATTTACCACTCTATCCGTACTCGCTACCTTTCGTTGGTAAATAATTAACTAGGTTTCATCGCCAACCACTGACTGACCAAATTCATATTTAAATAATTCACTCACATGCGTTAGGATCACATTAACTAGCATGTTATTTATAAAATTATAGTTCTACTTACATGGATTTTTGGCCCCCATAAAGTAGGTACCTATGTTTTTTATTCTCAGGTACTAAAATGATAGTCTTTACTTAAGCGTCTATGATGTAAGTTATTTTCTTTAATAACAACGACCTATGAGGCACTACATTACAAACATCCTCATATTTCATCTACGACTTACATATCTCTGCCTGGCAAATTCAACGTTACTGAAGGCAGCACTATGTCACCGTACTTCAGGTAGCCGAAGAACCCGACTGTCATAAACAAGACCAAATTCGGGACCATGGCCGCGTTCAGTACTCCAAACGTAGAATCAAACTGATCTGGGTTCCTCATTTCGTTTTTCAAAGGCATCACCTGAATCACAGAACACATTTGGATATTGAAACCCAAATGAGAGTATTTTGGTATTCTCATGTCTTTAGGTATCGTGTATAAATTGGTGACATTTTCATCAATGAAATCTGACGAAAGCTCAAATGGGCATCATGCAGCGGTTATTTAGCATACATTGGGGACTTATTAATTATTTTGTTGAAATCATTGTATGAAGTCCAATATTCATACTGCAATTTGCGCAAGAGTGTGCGCTGGAGTTTGTGTGTACTTAATGAAAAACGCTGCAAATGTATGAAGTCCAATATTCAAGATGTTCACTCTCATACTGCAATTTGCGCCAGAGTGGGCCCTACTTCAATTAAAAACGCTGCAAATGTAGGTAAGGCAGTTTTTGCTGTGAGTACCCACCTACCCACGCGCCTACACACACATACACCAATACCACATAAATACCATACGCACAAATACAAAAATACCACCACAGTCGAAGTATAAGCTTTCTAACTTTTTCCATGATTGCACATTATACACAGGGTAACTTGATACATACATAGTTAAAGTAACGACTAACTTGGTACATATTCAAAGTGATGACTATCTTGGTTTGAAACGCTGACGCAAAAACAAACGGGGAAATAAATGCGAAACAAACAGAGAAAGTATTAACGGGGAAAAGTGAATCCTGCATTTTGTAAGAAAATCAAGAGATACGAGTAGGCAGGTACATAGAACAACAATACCTACTTTGTTAGAAAATCTAGCGATAGGTGTAGGTAGGTACTTAGAACATAAATAGTCAAGGAACATAATAATCAAAGTAACGACTATCTTGGTAGGAGCGGCTAACGCGAAAACAAACTGGGAAATAATTGCAAAAAAACGGGGAAAATAAGACGAACGGGGAAAAGTGAATCCTGCATTTTTTGTTAGAAAATCAAGAGATAGGAGTAGGTAGGTACTTAGAACAACAATAATAATTGCTGCAATTAAAAAAAAAGAGCCGCATAAAAAAACCTTGAATTTCGCAGTAATAGCACGAGGTAAGTTGTAGTGCTCGCGTCGGCGTCTGCATAGGTACCGATCGGGACAAAATCCTCATCAAATTCATTAATATTTTCTCAGCCTAGGATAATGTGTTATTCATTTCTATTTATTATAATAATTGAGATATGCAAGAATAAATGTGAAAATGCTGTCTCCTGAATACATATACATAGGGATTTAACATGTCTATCATTTTCAAAACCACCAGCTAGTTAGAAGGAGTGACGGAGTAGGTGCTGTACAAAAAATATTGATTAGTCTACGGGAAATTTTTTAAGTTATCGAGGTCTTCAGATTATTGGCAGGATTTGGGGACCTAGAATCAGTTCGAGAGAACAATTAGGAATACCGATGTTCGACACATCGAGACGACTGTTGGTGATAACCTTTACTTTCGGGTAGGTACCAAAGTTCATCGAGTGCCTTACCACGCCGATGCATTCCATGGCGAATAGAGCGGTTCCAAAAAACTGCGGCAGGCCTCCCCAGGTGCCGAACGGTTCCCTGGTCGACAATGGGGGCAGATCCTGGAACATGTAGTAAATGGCGATCCCGTAGCTGACGACCGACGCCGCAGTGCCGATGCTGGAGAACGGCGCCAGGTACTTAAGATTCCTGACCCAGTTGAGGAGCGTCAGCGGGATCCAGAGCATGAGCATGTACCAACGCACGTTCAAGCGATCCAGAGGGTCTTGGTAGTTATCAACAACCTGCAACCATCATGCTTACAGTGAAGAGAAAAAACACTGACATTCTATGAAAATACAAGACTCGATGGATATACCTACCACCTTTTCCTCTAGACACCTGTAACTTCCCTTCAAACTAGTCGAAAAGATCAGACATCATTTCATCTGCACAGGCGAGATAGGTAAGTATCTAACAAATTTCAAGCTTTTGCGACCATTTCTTTGGGTCCTTAAGCACGTTTCAAGGATGTTGAAAGCCTAGAGGTAGGGTAAGTTTTGGTAGGTTGTAGGAGAGGAGGATGTACTCCTTGGGAGTCTTTTCGGGTAGCTAACGCCCCGCGGTTATCACCACAGCAGATGCAAGGGAGATGAGTACTAGGACCACATGGTTATCACCACAGCGAGTGCTAGAGGAGGAAGCATCCCGCGGTTACCACCACAGCAGATGCGAAGGGAGGCGAAAGGGTAGGAGGGAGAGAGACAGGAGGCGTAAGGTGAGTGAGAGAGAAGTCGTAGGTAAGAGCGAGGTCGGTCGAATGGTGAGCCGGCCGCCTTATAAAGGTGACTCCACCTCGTCACTCACCTGTCAACGATCTTTAACGGCCGTTGAGAGTCGTTGGGAGATCGATGGAGGGCGAACCGTTCTGGGCTTCAGCCGAGGCGTCACCAGCTCGTCTTTCTCCGTGCTTATTGGTTAAATCTATATTTACAAGTTATATGTGAGTGGTATATATTACGCTGAGGGGTACCACGACAAAGGAACTACGGTAGGTACCATGTGGACTACCCCGCAATTACTCTTTCATTTAGACCATTTTCGGGTGGTTATGGCGTTTCAAAGGTTCCATATACCCATAAATTGGGAGCTGAGCTGTTGCTGCTAGTGGAAGGAGGTTCCTTGAGCGGCTGCTAACAGCTGACAGGGGGTGGGGGGGGGGGGGATATCACATCTTTTTGCATTAATGAAGCAAACATTTTTTTCCTAAAACCTAGGTACCTAAAAAAAATTTCTCCATAAAATTTTACCGACCGATCGGGTTCAGATTTTGAAAAATTCCTCAGGCAGCCCCAGTGAACAAGTGTGCCAAATTTCAGCTCCTACTCCTACAAACTACACCCCTCCCCAAATGGGTTTAAAATGGGGGGGGGGGGGGCAAAATGCACAAAAGTACTTCCTTGGAGCATAGCGAATGTGTGTGCACAATTTCAGCTCGATCCCTTATGTCGGTGAGGCAGTCACCCTGTCAAAGAACGAGAACGAGAATTGAAAAACGCTGCAAATTATGACACAAAGGTTTATTATTTACCTGTATAGATGCCCCTTCTGCGTAGATCACTGTTTTCTGTGGTCAATACTCTCGAGCTCCCCCAGGAAAGCCTTAAATCGAGTACAGGAGCCAGCCCCGTAATTAAAGTTTCCTACAAATGCCCGGGATTCAATAATTAATTATTTTGTAGTTATTCATGAAGCATAAGGCAAATAATAAACCGTTGTGTAATAATTTACCAGTATATGTTGTGCCCCTTCTACGTAGATAGTATAATGAACTGTTGTGCAATAATTTACCTTTGAGTAATAATTTGCCCATCAGTAATACTTCAACGGTTGTTCAAGTTTCAAAAGTACCCACCAACAAAAACCACCCACTTATATACATAGGTGGCATAATGAACCGTTGTGTAAAATTTGCCGTTGTGTAATAATTTACCATTGATTAATAATTTGACCATCAATAATACTTCAACGGTTGTTCAAGTTTCAAAAGTACCTACCAACAAAATCCAATAGATCCATCACTTTTCAAATGAAATAATATCGCAGAACAACCAACTCGATTTCATACAGCCATCCTTGATTATAATCAGGTGCTCCCTAGTGATGATAATATCTGGGCCGGATTCATATCGTTTGATTCACGATCGTGTTGACGAAGCTTTTTGGTGCAAACTCTGTGGAACTGTCGGGATCACGCAGGATTTTTTCTATCAATCCCGCGCCTATAAGTGCAAGGGATTGGAAAAGGCTACCTGCCGCTAACGGGAAGAGGATGATTTTTCAAAACTCTCCAATGATTTCTATAAGTACTATAAAACTCTATAAAATATAGAGGGTACAGGCTTTATTAAAACCCTTTTTCGTAACCTTCTCCGGCCTGTAGGTCATCTCAAGAACCAAAGATTTGTGCGAGTCTATACAACTTCAGCCGGCCGGGGAGAATATTGGCTACCTGGTTTCCAGGTAACCATGAGGTAACCATCAAGTTCCATCAGAATTTGTACCAACCCGAACCAATGGTGTGATATGGGCATCTTGAGAATTAAGCGTTCTCGCCCGAGTATTGGGTGGCGTTGCGCTGAATGAAAGTTGATGAGACACAATAATGTTCAAGGAGGCAGGTGGGATAAACCCGAAAACTTACTGCTTTGAGGTTAGTAGCCATGAATACGACGTAAATAGAGGATGCTCCGAGAAGACCAAAGAAGAAGAACAATTTCGTTATGTGCCTACAAAAAAAAAAAAATAATAATAATAATAAATAGATAAAATAAATTAAAAAGGAGAAAACGCAGAAAAAGTATACAGGAATTTTTTTTCCCTGGTTCTCAAAAAAATTTCGAATTCATTTTAATGATTAGGTAATTCTAATTCATAAAGGAAAAAAAATCATAAATTCGCATCAATCATCAATTACCTATAATTAATTGTAAAATTAATATCTGCTATTATTAATTGTTGTTATTAAATTGAATCAAAGTACGGTATCAAATTTTCTTCGTTAAAAATGTAGGTGAAAATGGGAAGGAATAGGTTCGTGAAAAAATAGTTACTTAGCTACCGAATATTGACGTCGGATTAGTTCTCTATAAAGTATAATTTGACAATCAAAAGAACTTACCTGTGAAGTTCGATTGTAATTATACGAAGCATACAATCTGAAAACGTCATTAATAAAAACCATGTTTCTGTGAACAGCGTCCTGGGTAGCAGGTTCACACTACTACTGGTTAAAAACATGGTTTTTATTAATGACGTTTTCAGATTGTATGCTGAAGTATAATTATTAAGTGTCAAGAGCATATATTGCATATACGCAGAAGATATTGCATTGCCAACTGGAACAAACTCGTTTGCAAAATTTCAGCAAACTTGGATTATGGGAAGTGGTTCAGCAATTGATTACAAGTTCTGACGCAGACATGAACACAGTGCAAGTTAATATTAGCGCGGTAATAATAAAAATAAATAAAGTTTCATAAAGTAAGAAGTATCATCATACTCTTAAGAACGAGAAGATCTGCAACCTGCTGATCTACATGATGTAGGTAGGTATTGAATATAATAGGTAGATGGATTGGTAATTTTACCGTTGGTTTTTTCCCTTATAGCTCAGCAAGCGACCAGTGCGCATTGGTTACTTTGAAACCTTACTCCCTTGAAGTAAGTAGGCGATGGCCAGCTTTAGTTTGTGCATCATGGCGCATGAAATCTCACCACCCTACCAAGCCCTAGGGTGGTGATTTATTAGATTTTACCATGCAACGTCCTATCATGAATATGGTATACCTAATATGTCTGAGTATTAAAATGATTATTATTACTGATAGCTTGATCTTACGGGGCGTATGGGGCCATCCACCGCAGACGTTCAGGGCCATCTTCGAAAGCTGCTTGCCAAGCCGTGTGGTATGTTAAAGTGTTTACTTTCCTCCTCCTGCTCAATTCCCGTTCAGATTCAACCTGTTGAAATGGCTAGCAAGATGATCACTCGAGGCTTCACCTAATATTTGTGATGGGTTTCTCAAAATAAATAACGTTTGCAAATCAAGCGATTCGAATTCGGAATTTTTCGAAATGAATCACCAAGGAATTCATTCAATTTAAGTTAAGTTTTTCTGCAGAACTAAGGATTTCTAAAACCAATTATATTGACCACTATCCAGGACCATGTATGGTTTCGACTCATTTTCCCACAACTTACCTGGTCTACTCATACTACAGTCTTGCCTATAGTACATTGAATCATATGGAAAGTGAGGATGATCATGTTTCTAGACGTACGCTATTGTGTTTCAAAAAGGCCTCTGACATGGAAAGAAGTGGTCATCAAAATGGATTTCATGTTCAATGTCAATGGTGACTAGTTCCTAGCACATACGATCGTCAGTATCGTATCACAGAAAGATACAAAGCTGGGGCGAGCAGAGCAGGTTCTAAGTCCGACATATCTACGTGCATCGTAATTCCCGACATATGTAGTTAAATAATTCCCTATCTGTATTAATTTAGAAGTGATGCTTTTTGATGTATAATGCACCGGGGTGTATAAGTCGGTACCTACGTATAACTTAAGTTTCTATTAGAAAAGATTTCATTTCAAAGACGACTCAACAAATCTGAAAATTCGAAACAATTCTGGTTAAAAATGACAATTTCAAATATTGAATGAATTACAAGAAATTACTGAAAACTGGAAAGAAATTCACAGAGAAACTAAGTAATAAATGGCACTGTCGCCTATAAAATGTAAAATTCTTATTGGCATGGCAGGTTACTTTCCGTTTCAAATGGATTACGATACGGTGTGGTATCTGTACGGCCTGATACGGTAGGACGCAGTGAGATAAAGGACAATGCCATTCGTTGTTTGCAACGGTCGTTTCTTGGCTTGTGGGAATTCACTATTCAATCCCAGTAGATGGTAGGTATCTCTAAAAAACTAACTACTGACTACTACTGAAACGGCTGACAGACTGACTCCTTATGGAAAGATGAAGATATTCTGCTGTGAGTTAGTATCGAAAATTCGTTACTTACCAGTATGTGAATGGCGTAAGTGCATAGGAAGCCAGTGAAGAGGGTACCGATGACCCCTGCCAGCCAGCCAGCTTTGAAAAACGCCTCTGGCATAGCAAGAATGCCAGTGCCGAAGCATGCTTTCAGGAGATGTACTAGAGTCTCCAAATACCTTGAACAAAATGAACAATCATTACCCCTTCATGCCTTTCGAATGTGGAAAACGGAAATCACGTTAACCGTTGACATGTTTCTACCTGTTGAGCGAAATAATTTTGTACCTTTGCGCAATTTACGAGGAATGTAACGAGATTACATGGTGGGTTTCCAGTAAACCTGATTTTAATAAGTTGTGAACATTCGTACACCATCTTCGTTTCAAATGTATTACCAAGCCACTACTAGTAATTATTATACCTAGCTAGCAAGCACCTAATGAAGATAAATGCTAGGGATATTTTCCTTGCCTAATATTTGAATAGAATGTCATGGAGTACTCACGATGTGGGATGTTGGATTACTCTGCTTTTGACCTCTCCCTCATATTTCTTACCATTCGCTGGTTCCACACCGTCAATGACTGTCCTGCAATTAAGTTCACACTTATATACCCACTATATTCCCCTTAACTATTATGAAATTCTACCTTACGAAATCCCTATTCCTATTATTTATGAAACACTATTCGATAGGTATGCTTAGAACATGGAACTTGTGTACATCATATTATTGGAATTATTACAGTCAACTTAGGCTAACGTCTCAAGATGTTGTGGCCGTAGATATAGTAGGCTACCTCTGTTGGTATATCCGCATACCTACACTTATGTAGGGATATGTTTCCACCAATGTTTATTTCTTCTTCAATGATGTCTTATGGCTATGCCCAAACATAGGGCTACCATTCTGATTGCTGAACCATATGCATACTTGAAACAACTATTATAACTACTCCGTAACTAATATACTCGGAAGACCATGATGTACATATATCGTATGTATCGTGTAGTACGAATAATAATGTAAAATATATCCACTATGATGGCAGTGTCTCATTAACTGAAGTCACACTCATCACACTTATCAGTTAGTGTAATAGTCTAATAGTTATTATGCTACGTGTTTGGCCCGTTACTTAGTCACCACTAATTATCTTCTTTCCTGAAATTCTTATTTCATACTAGTGATGGGCGAAACGAATGATTTCAATAATCGAATACCAAGCATTCGAATGATTTTGATAATCGAATGATCATTCGAATGATTTCATTCAAATGTGGAGGGATTTTAATCTGGATCTAGTGGTGTTCAGTATTTCTTGAGTTTAGTGCAATCTTCCTACCAAATAGTGTGTTTTGTCATGTTCAGATTTAAGAAGAACAAAAAATAAATAAACAACGAAATGATGATGAGGTAGGTGTACGAAATATATTATAATGTATTTAATTTATTAATGTATGTACTTATTTCGTAAATTTATAAGACGTTCAGTATTTTTTACTCCCTCTTTTTATACAAACGATCTCGGTATTGTGATCTAAATTCTTGTAGGTATCAACCTACCTACCTACAAGTATTGAAAAACAACTTAGGTATAATGATGTTCAGCATTTTTATATAGTACCATAATTTATTGCATTACCATGAGTTTTTAATTTTGTTCCAAATAAAGTTTACAAATTTTCGAACTTCGTTTTCCATGTAGTTAATTATTAATAAGCCTATATTTTACCTTCAAAATGTGAATGACCAAATAGGTATGTAAATGGATGGATTATTATTATTATCGGCCAGTTAAAAACATGATTTATTTAGATTAGGTACCTGATTATTAATTTAGTAGCCGATTGGAAAAAATAAAATAAATAAAAACAACTTCATACTTGGAAAATAAGTAACGTAATATTATAGGATTTATATTGAATAAAAAAATAATTAAAAAATAAAATTTAATTATTTGATACTGACATTAGCATAGAAAATTCAGGAATATATAGGTAAAATGTAACTTGATTTTTCATTGATCTTATACTTAGTTACACGGATGAAGCTCGTTTCATTCGAATGATTCGTTTGGATCATGAAAAAGGAGTGGGAAAACCTCCAACAGATCCGAATGCAAAACAACCAATGGCAGAACAGATGCTAAAGTATTCGAATGAAAACACACAATGGAATGGGATAGAGTTCGGATGAAAGTCTCGGCTATGGTTGTTCTGTGACAGTAGGTACTTGGGCATTCGCATTGGTCACAGGTTCACTTGTCGCAGTTCCATCCTCCTGTATCTTGAGCTTCGCGAAGATACCGCTAGTTTCGCTACAATACGAATGCGAAAGTATTCGAATACTTGAAATCTCACATCCGAATATCCGAATGAATTCAATAATCGAATGCCGCATTCGATTCTTCATTCGAATTGCCCATCGCTATTTCATACCAATTTTGTACGTAGGAGTTTTTCGCTGATTAAAGCCTATTATTTCCAACGGCTTTATCATTTCAATTTAATCAGCGAAATTTAATTTGCCTACCCCATGGATAAATACTTACGTCCAGAACGCCTAGCCGTTGACCCCAGTTCAACTACGGCTGAAGAGGACTATACGCACTGGAAGCGAACTTTCATCAATTTCATTACGGCCCTAGAGACGAATGAAGAATCAGGACTCGCAGATGCGGCTAAAGTGAGCATTTTAACGAATTTCCTTTCACCCTCTGTCTACAGAATAGTAAGGGACAGGCAAGATTATACGTCCTCTATTCAACTACTCGATGACATGTATATCAAACCCAAGAACAAAATTTACGCTCGTCATTGCCTTGCAACCCGCCGACAAAATCCTGGTGAGACTGTTGATCAGTACCTACAGGCTTTGGTCATTTTAGGGAAAGAATGCTCCTTCGAGGCTGTATCTGCTGTGCAGAATATGGAAGACTACATACGCGACTCTTTTATCGCTGGTTTGTCTTCAAGCGCGATCCGACAGCGTCTCCTAGAGAACATTACACTCTCCTTGTCCCAAGCTACGGCACAAGCGAGAGCCTTAGAATTAGCACAAATTAACGCACAAAACTACTCTCGATCTCTTTCAGCGGCCACTGAGGCCGAGACGGAACCAGATGAGGGACCGGCAATGGCTGCTATTCCAGCTAAGTGGCTCTGCTTTTTCTGTGGTGGCAAAAAACGTCATCCTCGTAGCCAATGTCCTGCTAGCGGGGAGGAATGCGGAAAATGCGGTAAAATCGGTCATCTAACCTCAGTTTGTAAGTCCAAAAATAAACGAGACTCCAAGAAGGTTGCTTCGACTAGCTCTCTAGGGGCTATATCTGCTGCCTCGGCAACTCTACAGAGAGCCATTGTTCCCGTCAGGATTAACAATATCCACTGTTCTGCGCTAGTTGATACTGGCAGTACTACTAGCTTCATTGACTATGCCCTAGTAGACAAGTGCAACGCTCGTATTTCACCGTCAAAAGAGCGAATCACTATGGCAAGTTCGGCCCTGTATTCAACAGTTGAAGGCAGTTGCAAAGTTATGGTGGAAATGCTAGGGCATATTTACAAAGACGCTACATTATTGATAATGAAAAATCTATGTGCTGACGTAATCATGGGTCACGATTTGTTAGCGGCTCATGTTTCTCTCGAGATGAAATTGGGAGGCTCCAAAGCTCCACTTCAGATTTGTGTTCTGGAAGCGGCCAACGTACCACCTGTCTCATTGTTCACAAATCTCACCAAAGAGTGTAAGCCCATCGCAATCAGGTCCCGTTCCTACTCGACGGAAGATGCCAAGTTCATCAGGACCGAAATAGAGAAGCTGATAGAGGATGGGGTGATTGAAGAGAGCACATCACCGTGGAGAGCTCAGGTACTTGTCGTAAAGAGTGATGTACGTAAGAAACGTATGTGTATCGACTATTCACAAACCATCAATAGGTACACTCTACTAGACGCCTACCCAATTCCAAAAATTGAGACAATAATCGCACAAGTTTCCCAAAATAACTATTTTAGCACAATAGATTTAAAATCAGCCTACCATTTAGTCCCAATCCTCGAGTCAGAGAAGATTTACACTGCCTTTGAGGCTGATGGAGTGCTCTATCAGTTCAAAAGGATCCCGTTTGGCGTAACAAATGGAGTCCCGGCCTTTCAAAAATTCATAAATTCCATCATCAAGCAAGAAAAATTGAAACAAACATACGCGTACCTTGACGACGTTACAGTGTGTGGCAAAACCAAAGATGAACATGATGCTAATCTCAGTGCTTTCTTGGAAGCTGCAAAGAAGTACAACCTCACGCTTAACGAACAAAAATCTAAATTTTCACAGACAAACATCAATCTTTTAGGCTACAATATCGTCGATAATCAGATAAAACAAGACGAAGATAGACTTAGACCTTTGACGCAAATGCCTCATCCCGAAAATCAAAAAGATCTGAAACGAGTCCTGGGAATGTTCTCACATTTTGCTAAATGGATTCCCAAGTTCTCTGACAAAATCCGCCCTCTCGTGCTCGCCAAAACATTTCCATTATCCTCACAGCAGAAACAGATAATAGAAACGATAAAATCTGATATTTCTAAAGCTGTATTGATGTCCATTGACGAAAAACTGCCTTTCACCGTAGAAACAGACGCTTCTGAATATGCTATTGCTGCTACCTTGTCGCAAGCTGGCCGTCCTGTGGCGTTTTTCTCGAGAACGCTCACGGGCTCAGAACTCGGACACCCACCAGTGGAGAAGGAAGCAGCAGCAATAGTGGAATCACTAAGAAAATGGCGTCATTATCTCATCGGAAGACCATTCCAGATAGTAACTGATCAAGAAGCGGTTTCATTCATGTTTGACTCAAGAAGGCGGAGCAAAATTAAAAACGAGAAAATCATGAGATGGCGCCTTGAGCTGGCATGTTTCAAATACGAAATCAGCTATTGAGCGGGATCGGAAAATATTGTAGCAGACACCTTATCGCGCGTGTGCGCATACACTTCACTTACCGATCTCGTTGAATTGCACAAAATAATGTGTCACCCTGGAGTTACCCGGATGGTCCATTTCGTCAGGTGTAAAAACCTCCCTTTTTCAGTCGAGGACGTGAAGAGGGTAACATCCAATTGTAGAGACTGCGCTGAACTCAAGCCGAGATTTTTCAAGTACTCTGGACTTCTCATCAAAGCAACCTCGCCGTTCGAGAGGTTGAATCTCGATTTCAAGGGCCCTCTCCCGTCAACTTCTCGAAATCGTTACATTTTAACGGTGGTTGACGAATTTTCTAGATTCCCATTCGCTTTTCCTTGCTCTGATTTGTCGGCTTCTACTGTAATCAACCATCTCACGAAATTGTTTTCTATTTTCGGTATGCCTTCCTACGTCCACTCGGATCGGGGACCAGCTTTCATGTCCTCAGAACTCAAGGAATTTTTGACCTCCCAAGGTGTTGCCACGAGTAGGACTACGGCATACAACCCACGTGGAAATGGGCAAGTCGAGAGATACAATGGAATAATATGGAAATCCATCCAGTTAGCGCTACGTTCGGCAGGTCTCAAAATAGGGCATTGGGAGCAAACTATTACTCAAGCACTTCATTCGATCCGATCCTTACTTTGTACTGCGACCAATGTAACTCCGCATGAGAGGATGTTCAATCACCCTCGAAGATCCATCAATGGACATTCTCTTCCCACTTGGCTTACATCTCCGGGTCCTCTACTCATGAAATGCCCTCCCTCTAACAGCAAGTACGATCCGAGAGTGATGGAGGTGGAGTTATTGGAAGCAAATCCAGAGTATTCGCACGTACGACTACCAGACGGAAGAGAAACAACCGTGTCAAATCGGCACTTAGCCCCAATAGGAGACTCCGTCGAAGGGATCTCAAACTTGCCAAATTGTCCAGAATCTGCGGATCCAGGAAATTCAAATGTTTCTCTCGACCCGGAACTTCTGCGACCATCTCCCAGTCAAAAACCCGAAGACCAGTCTCAACTTCCGCAGCTTCCTACTAAGGAAGAAACCTCCGACACCCAAACCGAAGAAACAATTCCAACGTCACCTATCCAAGATTTGAGGAGATCCCAGAGGAACAGACGACCTCCCAAATATTTGAAGGATTATGTTTGAAAAACTAGACGGGGAGAATGTAATAGTCTAATAGTTATTATGCTACGTGTTTGGCCCGTTACTTAGTCACCACTAATTATCTTCTTTCCTGAAATTCTTATTTCATACCAATTTTGTACGTAGGAGTTTTTCGCTGATTAAAGCCTATTATTTCCAACGGCTTTATCATTTCAGTTAGTATCTAGGTAATTGTAAACGTCCTCCAAAGTGTTTTTTTGCATCGGAATATTCTTCATTCGGCCACCTTAGAGTGCAAAAGATTAAAAAATGGCTACATCAAATTGTAGTTTACAAACAATTAAATGAATACGACAAATAATTAAATGAATACCTAATTGAATTAAACTTCTAGAAGGCTAAAAATAAGCACCTAGGTACTTCACAGAATTCTATTAATTTCGCACAAAAGTCGTAAATGTTGAAGTCGCTGCTCGCTATTAAACATTTTTTTCTCATTAAAGGGCTCGTCCGTGTTCTTCAACATTTAGTTGAATAGTTCATTTCTCTCACTGCAATGTCGGGGGCAGCAGGAATGAGCTCCAATGTCTCGTTCTCTTCCAAACACAAAGTAGAATGGTGACTAAATTGTGTAGGTACATTCTATGACCCCCTGTAGTATGTATGTTCTCGTTAGACAATGCCCAGAGCATAGATGGGAGATGGTTTTGTAGGAACATCTTGGCGTTGGCTACCATGCTCGTGATCTTTGGGAACATCTCTTTATATTCATTTCCAGAACCATAATTCGCAAACTTCTGTTGCGAGTTTTCATGTAGTTCAACCTTGAAATATTTGTACAAATCTCTTACGGAACACAGTGAGAAATGCCCTCAGTTTCTTTGTGAGTTGCCCTCTTTGCTGTGCGTCTGCTACTGTATTGCCGTCAGTTTTGTGATGAGCAGTAATCCATAAAAGTAGAAATCGATAGCCACTTATTCTAGACTGTCTAACCACGGCAGTGGTTGTGTACAGTGATTTCATGTCAATATGTGGCTTGGAATCGCTAAAGATGCGCCGATCTATGAATGACATGGAGGTTCTTAATAAGTGCATAGAATGGTGTGTTTAATTCCCCCGAACTGGTTTTCCTGCTGAGTTTCCGAGTGTCGTGCTGCCCAACAAGAAATGAACAAGTGTTATCCATCCCATTTTTCTCCACCAATTACCTATACCTCTACAGTCAACTTATCCAACGCTGCTGCAGAACTTACAACCGTTTTCTTCAAAATGAAAAGGTTGTAGTTGCAGATATATTTTCACAATTCCTCAACTTATTCAACAAATCCGTCCATTCCCTTCTGCATCAATAATCATTTCAACATGTTATTACCTATATTATTGCCTGCATTTTCTACTTTTCGATCGCTGTCAGTTCTTCAAACACTGTTATTGTTTTATATTGTCTCGTATTGTCTCGGTTTTTGTGTCTTGTATTTTGTATAAATAAATAAACCAGCTCATGTATTCCGGCTTCTAATGAATTGAGCGTTGAAACAACTGGGCTGATGTTTTGGAGTCTCCGCACTGCGCTAAAAGAATCCGTCAATAATGCAAGTCCTCTCTCGTTGTATGACATATTAAGGGAGTAGGCACCTCATTCCTTTTAAAATTCTACTCCAAGGGTTGAATCGCGGAGCTTCCGAACCTTGAATGTTAGAGAACGAGTAAAATTGAAATTCTATGTTATGATTTCATTGTTGAATTCATTATTACTTTACCGTGCTATGAAATTTATTTTTCTGTGTATAGTGATACTGGTTTCACTTTCATTAATAGGTATTTACCAAATCATTCATCAATCCGGTGATGGTTACCTACCTAGCATTACAATAATTCAGCTTAGTGGATTCACTCACATTTCTGAAGCGCAGGTAATCACAAAAAATATCACTCCTTAGAAAAGCCGTTGTCTGTCGACGAAATTAGACTGAAACATAACAAACATGAGGATTTATGCCAACACATAAGACAAATTATCCAATATTTCCTGGCAGTTTGAGGTTCGATTAGGTCATCAAAGTGGTAGGTGGTCATGAAAGAAGAGCAGGTAGACGCTTTCTCAATGCAGCTTATCGAAAGATGACGAGAACGTAAACATTGAACTGAACAAGTTTTTCCATGAGTTCATAAATAACTTAATAAGATCTAATATATTGCAAAACTATTTAGGTAAGTATATCAGACTGCAAGAAAATTTTTGATTTATTCTCCACCTTCCACATTTTAACACATTCAACGCGTACCAGAATTCCTTGGTAACATACCTACACAAGTTAATGAAAGGGAGGTGTGGGAGGAGGGTTTCCCCATACGGGAAACCAAAAATGAAAGGGAGGTGGGGAGCCGCCAACTGCTCTCCTTTCCCGATTGTCAAGGTCATACTGGATGGGAGAATCTGTTGAACGGCTGGTTTCTACGCGAAATGGACGAGAACGAGCAAATCAAAGAACATCAAATAATGTCCCTTCCAAAACTCAACAGTTGAGTTGTACGTCTGTGGCAAGAACTGCTACAACTCAACTGTTGAGTTGTACACGCGTTGAGCGTGAATGTGCAATGCCACACGTTTGTCTAATCAATTTAAAGTAGAAACTTCTTTGTGAAAGCTGAAAACCTTGTTTGTGATTTGGCAAACCTCCACGGATATAATATTATATTTTTTATAATTAAATGAATTACATAATAACCATAATAATGATAAAACACAAAAAAGCAAGTTTTAGAAAATGTAAGTGCTGGACTTACAGGAGTCTAGGGAATCGGGAGTTGAGATTTCAGTCAGAGAAAGGCTGGATCAAGAGGAAGCGCAGCACACATACCTTATTCATAGACGTATTCCTTCTTCGAAGCTAAATGTACCACGAATATTCCTTCTTTATATTACATCTCAAACGCTATTATCACTTGAACTTGCGTTGTGACCTAGTGACTTTTCTACTCAGACCTACGTGCTATCAGATAGGTACCTACATAATATGTAATGTTATTTTTTATCAAATACCTATCTATATTTAAAAATAAAATTCGAAAATATTACCTATTTATCGAAATTCTGATAGTTGCGCAGTGGCAAATAACCTTTATTTAGGTATATATAGGAAATCATAGGAAACTCATAATACCTAATTATAGTGGTAAGTAACTAGACATATAATATTATGCTATGAAAGTTCGTTGTGTTATATTTATAAGTAAAAACTTGTTTGTTGAGTTACTTTACGAAACATGAGCGAACCCACTTGCTATTCCAAGCGCTTTGTCTGATTTTTATTTGTAACACTCATACCTACAGAAAACCAAGCCGAAAGCTATTCGTTGCTGCTCTGTGCCTATGATAGGTATAGAGTAGATCTGATCACTATTACTAAGTCATAAGGTTAATCAATTATCCATCTGCGTTTTGTCTGAGATTAGTTGTCATAATATGATAATATGATATCATGTGATTTACTACATATTTGATCCACAACCTGGTTGTAAAAAGAATGCAAATGTTAGTAGAAACGAAATGATTTGGGAAAATACTGTTCCGAATGCTCGTTCCTTGCAGATACTTAGTATAGTTCCAGGCGCACCTAAACGTAGTAGAAACTGTGAATACTTACAGAAAAGTCTCGTAATTCATACATATTATGTATCTTTTTGGTTTATTATTTTCAATAATGAACCACTGGAATCGAGCATGAAAAAAATAGCTTTAGGAGCAACTCAGCTGATCCGGGGCCTGGGCAGCGTCAAGTTAAAGTCCTAAGGAGCCCACATACCAAATTACAGCTTCGTAGAGTAAATATCATAGAAATTAGCTTTAGGAGCAACTCAGCTGATCCGGGGCCTGGGCAGCGTCAAGTTAAAGTCCTAAGGAGCCCACATACCAAATTACAGCTTCGTAGAGTGAATATCATAGAAATTAGCTTTAGGAGCAACTCAGCTGATCCGGGGCCTGGGCAGCGTCAAGTTAGTCCTAAGGTGCCCACATACCAAATTACAGCTTCGTAGAGTGAATAGCATAGAAATTAGCTTTAGGAGCCACTCAGCTGATCCGGAGCCTGGGCAGCGTCAAGTTAAAGTCCTAAGGTGCCCACATACCAAATTACAGCTTCGTAGAGTGAATATCATAGAAATTAGCTTTAGGAGCAACTCAGCTGATCCGTGGCCTGGGCAGCGTCAAGTTAAAGTCCTAAGGTGCCCACATACCAAATTACAGCTTCGTAGAGTGAATATCATAGAAATTAGCTTTAGGAGCAACTCAGCTGATCCGGGGCCTGGGCAGCGTCAAGTTAAAGTCCTAAGGAGCCCACATACCAAATTAAAGCTTCGTAGAGTGAATATCATAGAAATTAGCTTTAGGAGCAACTCAGCTGATCCGTGGCCTGGGCAGCGTCAAGTTAAAGTCCTAAGGTGCCCACATACCAAATTACAGCTTCGTAGTGTGAATCATCCTTAGTTCCGTATCATCGGTATCCATGTTGTCGTCCCAGATTTTGTTACGAAATTTCGTTAGCTTTTTTGGCTAGTTAGTCCATGGCTAAAACACATTCTGTGTTAAAATTCTACCCCCCCCCCCCCCCGCCCTCTCAAAATTTGATGGTTTACGTTTCAAGGTATGTAGAATCCGAAAATGCAATAAAAAACGCTGCAAATCCCGGCACAACGGTTTATTATTTTGTACAGAATGCCCTTCTGTTACAGATCACAACTCTCTGTATAGATAACCCGTCTATGTAATATAATAATATATGTACTATTCTATACATATTATGTAGATCGCAGACCCTCCGTAGGTTAGTACCTAACCCCGTACTCGTTACTAGGAACCTATCTAAATCACGAGTTAAATGTTGCTGAAATAATTCTGTCGATGACAAGCAGTAACTAGAACGGCAAAAATAAACGCAAATAATGAAGTTCTGAAGGAAAATTGTTGATGTGGAGTGAAATAGATGCCCCTTCTGCGTAGATAACTGTTTTCTGTGGTCAATACCTACCTCCGCGGTCATGTATAATGAACCGTTGTGTAATAACTTGCCCATAAATAATACTTCAACGGTTATTCAAGCCCGATGAACAAAATCCCGCCCCTTCTTGGTTGATGAACTGTTGTGTAATAATTTACCGTTGTGTAATAATTTACCGTTGTGAAATAATTTACCGTTATTATAATTTACCATTGTGTAATAATTTACCGTTGTGTAATAATTTACCCATCAACAATACTTCAACGTTTGTTCAAGTTACAAAAGTACCGATCAACAAAATCCAGCCCCTTCTTGGTAGATGAACCGTTGTGTACCTAATAATTTACCGTTATGAAATAATTTACAGTTGTGTAATAATTTACCGTTGTGTAATAATTTGCCGTTGTGTAATAATTTACCATTGTGTAATAATTGACCAATCAATAATACTTCAACGTTTGTTCAAGCTTCAGAAGTACCTACCAACTAAATCCAATAGTCCATCACTTATCAAATGAAATAATCAGTTGCTCCGTCGTTATGATATCCTGGCCGGATTTATACGTTTTCATTCACGATCATGTTGATGAAGCTTTTCGGTGCAAAGAACCGCTGGTCGTACAATGCTCCGGGTGGTCTCAAAAAATTGTTTAGCTCAAGACAAATTTAAAAACGTAAAAAAACCATACCCTTCTATCGAAAGTTTTCGAGCTACGGCGTTCTGAAAATTTCAACCCCTATTTTGAACCCCTTAGAGATGACTGACAGTAACGTCGAGCTTCGAGGAGCAACTAGATCCCGAACGGAACCTATAACCCGAATTTCATCAATTTTGTTTCATGGTAACTAAGGAAAGTGGCCCGTACGGCATACGGCGGACAGACAGAAATTTTTTTATTACAGTTTTGTATTCTACATACCTTGAAACGTAAACCATCAAATTTTGAGGGGGGGTAAGAATTTTTTTTTTCATGCTCGATTCCAATGGTTCATTATTGAAAATAATAAACCAAAAATGTCTGTCTGTCCGCCGTACTCCGTACTGTCCACTTTTCTTAGTTACCATGAAACAAAATTGATGAAATTCGGGTTATAGGTTCCGTTCGGGGTCTAGTTGGTCCTCGAAGCTCGGCATTACTGTCAGTCATCTCTAAGGGGTTCAAAATAGGGGTTGAAATTTTCAGAACGACGTAGCTCGAAAACTTTCGATAGAAGAGTATGGTTTTGTTTTACATTACTAAATTTGTCTTGAGCTAAACAATTTTTTGAGACCACCCGGAGCATTGTACGACCAGCCGTTCGTGTGCACCAAAAAGCTTCGTCAACACGATCGTGAATCAAATCGGATATCATCACTACGGAGCACCTGATTATAATCAAGAATGGCTGTATGAAGTCGAGTTGGTTGTTCTGCGATGTTATTTCATTTTTGATAAGTGATGGACTATTGGATTTTGTTGGTAGGTACTTGTGAAACTTGAACAAACGTTGAAGTATTGTTGATGGATAAATTACTACACAATGGTAAATTATTACACAACGGCAAATTATTACACAACGGTAAATAATTACATAACGGTAAATTATTTCACAACGGTAAATTATTACACAATGCTTCATCTACCAGGAAGGGGTTGTATTCTGTTGATAGGTACTTTTGCAACTTGAACAAACGTTGAAGTATTATTGATGGGCAGGTTATTACACAACGGTTCATTATACTTGGCCATGAAGGTAGGTATTAACCCTAGAAATCAGTGATCTACGCAGAACGGGAATCAACTTCACTCCACATCAACAATGTTCCTTCAGAACTTCATTATTTGCGTTTCTTTTTGCCGTTTTAGTTACTGCTTGTCATCGACAGAATTATTTCAGCAACATTTAACTCGTGATTTAGATAGGTACCTAGTAACGAGTACGGGGTTAGGTACTAACCTACGGAGGGTCTGCGCTCTACATAAGATGTAAAGAATAGTACATATTATGTTATATAGACGGGTTATCGATACAGATAGCTGTGATCTGTAACAGAAGGGTATTCTGTACAAAATAATAAACCGTTGTGCAGGGATTTGCAGCGTTTTCTTATAGGCCTGCTTACCGAGCTTGATTTACTTCACTAGGTATTTTGGTAACCTGCGGTTCTGATCGAAGTTGCAATGCTTACCAGAGTTTTTTCCGTTACTATGTAGTAAGACAGAAATTTTTTTTGACAGCCTGAAGCGTGAGGTACCACGGTAAATTGAGAGATTTCCAACGAGTGGTGATCGATTCGTGGGAGATCAAAAAATCTAACGTGATGAATTTAAAATTGGCGTATTTCATCACGGTGGTGTGAGGAAATGCCCAGGCGGGTTATGAGCGAAGGACCACCCTTTCCTGAGATCTTTTTGGATGTTGTGTCCAGGCGGTTATGAGCGAATCACCACCGTCATCTGGAATCTTTTGGGAGAATTTGCCTAGGCGGTTATGGGCTGACCACCACCGTCATCTAGGATCTTTTAGGTTTGGATAGAGAGACAAGGGTAGGAAGAGAGAGAGTAGCCAGCGGCTAGAGGAAGCGTCGAATGAAGAAAAAGGCGCAGGATCCGAGTTTTTATAGCCAGGGGAGCCTTCTCCTTCCAACCCCCTGTTAGGGGTTGATGGAGGGGCTCCAGGTTGTGCACTGGATCCTGCGGCTTGTCTCCCCACTCGTACCGTTTATTGGTAGCAACTAAAGTTAGTGGTCAAATATTTGGCGAGAACTTAATTCTAGATGGAGTGGTTCCTGGAGGGACTCACGACATCTAAGGAAGTTTTCGAATATGTAACTAAGTTCTTGTACGCGAAAAATCTTTAATGACACAATTTTATCCCCCCCCCCCCTCCCCAAACATTTGAAATAATATTCAGCATGGATAATAATTGTACATGTCAATTATAGGTTTGGTGTGATTATTCGCATTAGGCTACTTCTGTAGTAGGTATCCACCCTTTGTACTCTAGTTGGCAGCACGACTGGAATATTCAATGTCGTTATTCCCCGCTGTTGCGACAAGGCAAATATCTCGACCTATATTTCAAATGAAACTAGAAGGACATTTAGCTCGCAATTCGTCTAGTGACTTGAAACTCCCACTTGAAAGAGGGAGTTGACCACGTAGATGGGGTCTTCTTTGTGTTTGTCAACATCCTTATAAGGTGTATCGCATATAAGGTACATGCATGCATTACATAAGGGGGTATAATTACTTATTTACTTGTGTACTTATGTACTCACGTCCATCTTTCTGCTGAATCGTCACTCAGAGAACTTGTAAATTCCTACAGACGCACCGTCGTCAAACCAACAACACCACGATGATGAATAAAAACACTCAGTCGACTGCAAGATAGGTACTTTGTAACAGTGGATAGTCTAAAGACAGTATGAGACGTAATGCTGGTCCTAAAGTGTCATGAGGCCCCCTCCAGGATTTCGGTGAAAGGAAATTCCTATCCTGAAATAGAAATATAACTTGATTTTAAAGTCTCTGATAGGTAAGTGTTCCGTCACTTGTTCTGATATTACGAAACGACTTTACCATCACCATCCGGTTTTACAGACAAAACTAGTGAGATCGTGAGTGGTGTAAGCGAATCTCAGGTCTGGGTCTAACAGGAAGATCCTCTCATGATTCGGTCCAGCTTTCAAGTTGCCTTCTCAAGCATGCACATCTAGGTTTTAATCGGGAAAATGGTTCGTAAAAACATGCACAGTGGCTATATACCAATATCCGATCGTTCTGAAATTCATAGGGGACCATCTACATATAAGGGCCCAACCCGCATGATCCCTGAACATTACAGCAAAACTGGAGTTGAACTGAGAAAGTTATGCGTCTGCCAAGGATTTGCAGACAGACAGACACCGAAACAAGTTTATTCGAAAACTCTAAAACGTAGGTACCTAGGTAAAACGTAACTGGAAATTTTGATTTTGGGGACAAATAATTAATGTTTCCCTCTCAAAAGTGAAAACAAAGTTTCCGTTACCTTAGTAGACTCGGAAGCAGTAAAAACTACATTTTTCAATGATTTGAGCTATATTCACAATGATGAGCACACATTATTGCTTCACATTATTGCTTGGTATCACGATTCAAATGCTGTACTTATAATACGGTAGGTATACACATACTCGTATAAGGCAAGCTAGACACTTGTAATATGAAAATTCTCAACAGTGAAATCCTGGCGGCAATGTTTGAATTTTTGACAATCTCAAGACTCTTTGGTTCAAGTTGTAGAAAAAACTTACTGAATCATGGCCTCGCTGTCCTGAAGTCTCCATATATGTGGAGTGGAAATCCGTTATTATTATGTTCCGCCAGCGCTGTAACAGATAGAGTCAATCGAGACTATCAAGACTAAACTGATTCCACTCACTTCTGAAACGGCTCATCATTGGTAGCCGTCTTTGATCGGGACCTACTTGTCACTCTCTATAAAGTGGAATGCGTAAACAAGTGACCAGGATGACAATTAGCGGATGTTATCCTTGGATTCGGCGAACAGCTCATGAGGCTCGAAATAGGTAATGCCTTCGTAGGAAAACTTAATCTGGAAACCTACCTATATTTTACCAATGCATGAAATAGATTAGAAGCCATATTATAATGGAATAATAAGGCTATCAGAAAATAGTTTGATCGATACTATTTCCAGGTTACTTATAGGATCTTGGGAGGCGGTCAGATCAATAAAATCCTATAACCGGAGGATATTGGAATATAATCCAGGTTATATTCCAATACCCTATAACCCGGTTATATTCAGAATTCGGTCACGAAATCACCCACCAGAAAGATTCTATTTCCTGCACATCTTCTGAAACTCAACCTTCGTGGGTAAACACCTCAGAAATTAGGCTTTATACGTGAGGGTCTTCAATAGTGGAGGGGATATAACTTTCGTAACCATTTCATGACAGCAATGATCATGATAGCCAGATACTGAAAGATACCACGACAGCCCATGCGCAGATGAGAGTATTGTCCCGTCTTAATCAAATGCATACCTCCATAATATGGGAAATGGGACCACCCTCTCTGAAATTCCCTGTGAATTTCATCAATATTCGGTTTATTAGAACCAGGGCTACGCGCGTCGCAACGATTTCCTGATCTCGTGCGCAGATTGAAGTTGTACAGTACGATTTTCATAATCTGTACAGAATTTGTACAGAATACCCTTCTGTTACAGATCACAGCTCTCCGTATAGATAACCCTTTATTCATAAATTCTGTACAAATATATGATGGGATCATATAGGGAACAACCCACACATCCCTCCAAATCATCATAATAGGTAGTTGGGTAATTGCTAAAAATAATGAACCGCAAACAAAAACCACAGTCTAGTTTCGATAAAATTAATGAATTGAACCAATACTGACAAATATGCTCATTACAGCGCACTAAGATCGTTCATGTTTGCTGATCCGTAGACGAAACCTATATTTGAGTTGGCTACTTTTATTTACCTACCAACTCTATGAGGATATAAATAAAATATATCCATAGCAAAACCCGCACTAGTTTTCAGGGTGGATTGTCTGTGCGGTGGGTAGAGGGTGGAGCATAGTTTTCTTCATATTCTCTTTGTGTGTGTGGCCCTATATTTCCCCATGATTATTAATCACCTAATACATTAGTCATCTCATCTTACATAGGTCCACCATGGGAATCAGATCCCAACATCTGATGCCAATGACCACTACATTTTTTAAACAAAGATATTTTCCCCATGGTTTTTCGGAGAGTGCTGTTGCAGTTACTGTATTGAAGGAAAACAGAAACATAACAAATAGTCAGTTAAGTAGCTACTATTTTTAAGCATCCCTACTATCCCACCCCAAAATAATTGCCACTGTTTGTTTATATCTAGATTATAAGGATTGGTAGGTATTTTGGCGGTTTAACAATTTGGAATGGCAGAAATGAAGGGTATTAATGAAATTAATATGCAGTACCACCATCTAAGTTATGTTTGAAATTCACCACTTTTGCTTCAATAAATTATCCGTTCTTGAAACTGACCATGATCAGAATGTAAATTCTTACCCACACATTCGCAAAAAACTTATTAACTCCTAATATACCTGTAAGTGTTGACGTCAGACTACTGTTCAACACTTTTCACTGTATGACACAGCCTGATTTTTTTCAAGTATTGCTAGAAAAACGCTTCAAATTATTACACAATGGTTTATTATTGACCTGTGTAGTTACCCCTTCTGCTTAGATCACAGTTTTCTATGGCCAATACCTACCCTCGTGCTTTGCGTACCTACTCATGACAAGAGCGTTTTGAAACCAGGCCAAGATAGGGGGCCTGAGATGGGGCCATCTGGAAACTACAGCCCGATAACCCACCGAATTAGCTAATGGTGTTTTCCCCACCAATATGAAAAATCTAGTGGTAACCATTCACAAACCTGGGGACCAGAGCTCTTGTACCAATTATTATAGACCGAATCATTGGTCAGTTGTTTAGATAATAGAAAAGTGTAAAATTTGACTTGTCGGATTCTTGAAGAACATTCGGTAGTAATTAATTTCCAGTTCGGTTTCAGAGAAAACAGATGCTCACAAGATGCTATCTGTCGGCTTCATTCTGAAATCGTAAGCGATCTTGATTCTTATCTTAAGCCATTGGCTATATTTTGTGTTCTAGTGAAAGCTTTCGACTCCAAAATAAAATTGAAAGCATGGGTACCACTGGGATAGAATTAGCTTGAAGTTACCTATTTGTTTGAAAGATCTCAGATAGCTAGAGTTAATAATGTTGATAACGACAGTATACTTTTAAAACAATACTGTATACAAATCTTACAAAGGTAGAAAAGGTACAAATCTTGGACTAACTAACGCTGACAAAATAAATTTATCTTACTAAAACGAATTTTAAAATTAGTCTTATAAATTCGTCTTAAGATTAATCTTATACAAATTCATCTTAAGTAAGATTAATCTTAAAAATTAATTTTACTAAACCGAATTTTAGTAAAATTATACCGACAGAGGTAAAAAACCGGTATAATACCCAAACGATTGATTGTAGCAGGAGCAATAACTGTACATGCACCGGGCTAACTCAAAGGAAAAAAATGTCTGCCAATTCGAGTAGGCAGTACAGGTACCTCACTTCCTCACTTGAATCACATGAACGTGTAGAATAGTTGGGTAGGTTCATTTTGATAGGGGACCATCTGCGATCCAACCCACGTGTACCCTCAAAATTTCACCTGTCTCCGACTATTTTTCGCGTAGTTAGAAGCGTTACAAGGAAACGGTCATCATTTCATGTTCGCGCATGCGCAGACAAAAGTTACATTACGAATCCAATGAAATTCATGTGGAACTATCAAAGTATTATTCCTGATCGACCCTCCAAATCTGAACTCATTTCAACGATATTTAAGGTAGTGGAGCGGAGCTATCGACCAGATAGATCTCTTGGTGGTCACACTTGATGTCTCTGTGGTCTCTGGATCCGGATCCCTCGCTGGCGTCAATACTGCCAAGATCTGCCAGGTGGATGAGCTGCTACAAGCAGCAGCAGCACTGGCAGACATCCGGGCCAGATAAAGGTGATTGGCGCAACCATCACTTGGCGTGGTGTGTGGCATAGTGGGACAGCGGCAGATCTCAAAAGGGTGGGCTACCCAGAATTTTCATACTTGAATGGATGACCACACGAGTCCTAACAGGAGGAAAGTTTATATGGTCTGCATTCAGGAGAACGGCTGCCATGGGGCCCGGAGGTGAACTCAAACCTTTAATGGGGAGTAGAGTCGCCACTTGATGGCACAGCCAGAAGAGGCCCAAACCTCCCCCCTCCATCAACTGGGTGGCAAATCAACTCAAGACCTGCCGCCCTCCCTGTTGTCCGGGGTCGGATCTCGGACCACGGTTGCCAGTGCTGCGGGATCTCTACTACGTAGTATAGTAGAGTTTTCTGTGCTGCGGGATGGATTCAACAGCACAATCCTCAAAGGGTGATTAAGTGACTAATGGTGAAATATTATTCGTATTGCAATACCATCGTTGTAATGTTGAAAATTATTATCCAAATATAACATGTTAAATGATTGAGTAAAAAAAAAGCATGTCCTCAAAAATGAAAATGTCCACTACAATTATGCGTTTCAGACATCAGGGAACATTTTTGTTTCCGTGTCAGTCTATCCGTATGTCTGTGGTAATTCCTTGTAACGCCCATAACTACCCGAAATGATGGTCGAAGTGGGCTGAAAGGTTGAGGGTAGGTGCGAGTTGGGTCACAGATGGTCCCTTACAAAAATCGTTGAAAAAGTACTGTAACTTTCGTCTGCGCAAGCGGAAACGTGAAATATTTGAAACGCCCATAACTACCTTAAATATCGTTGAAATGAGTTCAAACATGGAGGGTCGATTAGGAATAATACTTTAATGATTCCATACGAATTTCATTGGAATCGTACTGTAACTTTCATCTGCGCATGCGTGAATATGAAATGTTAACTATTTTCTTGTAACACTGTGAACTACGCGAAAAGAAGTCGTAGAGAGCTGAAATTCTGAAAGGGTATACTCGGGTTAGACTGCAGAAGTCCCTTTTCAAAATCATTGAAACCGCACCGCAACTTTCGTCTGCTCATGCGCAAACGTGAAATACTTGAAACGCCCATAACTACCTCAAAAATAGTTGAAATGTGTTCAAACTTGGAGGGTAGATAAGGAATAGAACTGTGATAGTTCCTTATGAATTTAATTGGAATCATACTGTAACTTTCATCTGCGCATGCGCGAACATGAAATGTTGAAAAAATGTTGAAATATTTGATCTAATTACGCATGTTATGTAATTTATTACTTCTCTATTTATTGCTATTAAATCATTTTGACGCATAATTTTTTTACCAACTGATTCTACACGGCCATGTTACTATTAGTTAGGAAGTTATACCTACTGCCCACCCAACTTGGCAGATTTTTTTTATATTCATGGTTGATTTCAAAGGTTCACAATTGAAAATACACACATCCACATTTCCAACAACAATTTTACTACTAGCAACATTACTAGGTACATACGTTTTAACTTCACTAAAATTAAGTTATACCTAGGTACTTATACCCGTCTTTTATAGACTTGAAGGGAATTTCGTTCTCACTCACCAACTTACTCTTGACTAACACCAGACTGCAAAATGTTATTAATCATTATCAGTGTCGTAGCCAGGATTGTTGAATGGGGGGGTTATTGGAAACAGAAAAGTTCCAGTCATGCAACATATCTTTAAGAGCGAATTTTCAAGGAAATATTCGTAAAATCCTTTTCGTAAAATTATATAATTTTTTCATGATTTTAGCTATTTTACAGATTTTTTCAGAAGTCAAATTTGACCCACTTGTGTTTCAGAAAAGTATTTTTATCATCAAAATCATCCGTCATGATTCACCATCCCACACAGAGTCAGGTGAATTAATAATTATTTTAGCCCTCAGTACCAAATTTTTACCCCCAAAAATCCAGTTTTGACCCCTATTCTGTATGAAAAACAATGAAATAGTATTTTTCTGTCTTTACTGACCCTTCCATACCACATTCAGTGATTTCCTGTCCATTGTTGGCAATTTTAGCCGTTTTTACCGACTTCTGTCCCCTAAAAATCATATTTGACTCCCTTAGATTTGCTGAAAACTGCTCATCTTCGAACTTATCCTTTTGTTTGGCAATACGATCGTTTTGGCGAAATCTGGATTTATTATCATGTACCCACGGACAGATATCATCTGGAGTGACATATAAACATATATAGGCACATAATATACATTTTTGTTAACCCCTAGGGATGAATTGAGGACGCTCTGAAACGGATTTGCCAATACAAAAAACTCCAAAAATTTATGTTCTGAAAATGTTGGACCCATTGCAATAGCTTCATTTTTCTTAACATTGTCTTATAAGGTTTGACTTTACAGAGCTGAATGTAAATTTAATAAAGCACTAATGTAACAGGTAATTAGGTAAGCCAACTGTAAAATAAAACATATTTATTTGGCAAAAATGTTAGCAAATTTTCAAAGAAAATGAAGTTTTTGCAACGGTTCCAACATTTTCAGAACATAAATTTTTGAAATTGTTTTATAGGCAAATCCGTTCCAGAGCATCCTGAGTTCATCTCTAGATTTTAACACAATTTGTACGTATATTTATATTTTATTCATGTGTCACTCCAGACCTTGGGTACGTGATAAAAGTTCCAAATTTCGCCAAAATGTTCTCATTGCCAAACGAAACGATGAGTTCGAAGTTGAGCTATTTTTAAATGTTCTAAGGGGTCTAATTTGTTTTAAGGGTGAAAAACTGGTAAAAACTACTAAAATTGTGATATAAAATCACTGAATGTGGTATGGAAGGAGGAGCAAAGACAAAAAATACCATTTCATTGTTTTACTTACAGACTATGTGTCAAATTTGGATGGGGGGGGGGGGAGGGGGTCAAAAGTTGGTATTAGGAGCTAAAATATATAGGTATCATTGTGTGGGATGGTGATTCACGGCAGAATTAGGGACTATTTTGATTATAGAAATATTTTTCACATTCATAATATTTCAGAAATATTCACATTGCTCGTTTGTAACCAAATAAACTTAAGATTATTTAACTGTGTGTTACTGTTGTGATTGATATCATTCTTGAAGATTTAATTTTGTGCTAAAGTTTTCGAGCCCAGGGGGGGGGTTATGCCCCCCCCCCAACCCCCCCTGGCTACGCCACTGATCATTATAATATTGGAAAACCACAGACATGAACTAAAACACAAACAACCGGGTTGCGAGTAAGTTGAATATTAGAGAGTTCCTAAAGACTAAAGTCGGGAAGATGTGTTCGGATTTATCTCAACTGCGCATGCGCGTCGCCCAAGTTCAAACTTATTACCTTAAGTTCGACTTATTCGGCCTTATACATAAGGCGCGTTATCTCCCAGGGCACAAACTTTAGGAATCGTCTTTAACCTTACTCAGGGGTAACAGTGCACAGCTTTTTGCTGCGTTTTGTCGTTTTTTTTTAACGCGTCATGTGTCGTCGGTCCTAGCCATCGCCAGCGTCTTTCAAAGTTACTCCAAGCGTCTTTCAAAGAATTTGCTAGATTGTTGTGATATCAACTTAGGATAAAAAAGTGGGTATACCTACCTATGCTATGGAATGGAATGGATTTCGAGTTGTGCTAAGTTAAGTGACGTTACTTTTTAATTCACTCCTACCCCCACCACTTCTGTCAAACCGGACTTATTGGTTAGCATCCAAAGGCTGCTCGCCTTAGATGTGGCCAAAAGATATGGCCGTTCCCTAATGAACTTATCTCTTAGGAACTCTCTAATCAGTGAACCTGTGATGACAGAACGCCCCGCAACTGTAGCGAAACTAGCGGCTTTACCACCTACGTGGACTGTTGAAGCTGACAGCACCAACGAGATTAGAATAAGGATTAGAATATCCCCTATTCTAATCTCTTTGGACATTACACTTCAACCCTATGTTTCTTAGGGCTTGGGTTCGATTTTGTACCTCCCTTGTCTGAACTTGAAAAACTCAAAATAATTTTTGGAAACTGCGGTTTTTAACCACAACTATACTCAGATTGGGTATACATTTCATGAATAACACTGGTACTGGTACTTTTCCTCTTTAACGCAATAAAAACAACGATGTAGGTAGGTACTACTTCCTCCAAGAGCCAACAATAACGTACGGTCAGAAACAACCTTGTCAGCTTACCACCCAACAAAAACCTCCTTATCGTATTATCAGTAACCTTGATAACGTGTAGGCTGCTGGTTTATGATCCCACAAGTTTTGAACAGACAAGATTGTAATATTTTGCAATGATTACCCAACTACAGGAAATGTGTTCAACCAAAATTAACTCTGAAATCACATTTGAAGGTTCCTTAAATCACGTTTTCAGTGCTCCTGCCAGATTAAATTGAACTGACTCAGTTCGCCAAGTTCTGCCGGGTGGAGTGAGTTACTCTTTTCCTACCTGAACCTACTCAGTTATTGCTTTGAGATCTCACTAGTAGTATAAAATCGATTAGATATTTTGTGGTGTCGGTACAGAAGATAAGATAACTAGAATCATCGAGATGGGTTAGTATCCCGTTTGCTGTTTTTGCTGGCACTTACTGGTGAACGTCGGGATAAAGATATACCTATTATAGCTACTAGGTACCTATCTGTTTATGTAAGTCAGTGTTCTAATCAGGTTCGATTCTTTACTAAATGGTAGATGTCAGGTTATAATAAAGCTTTTAGGTGGGCGTTCCGCTATTGTTCAGTTCAAAATACAAACGTACTCTTTCCTTCCTGTTGAAACCCAAAACTTCATCTAAAGGCCTAAAATCATCGACGATTCAACTAGCTATATCTATCGACTGATATTTTCCGTGTAACCTGATACCATGTGGTCTAAACATTTATCAGCTCAATTGCAGCTTACCGTACCTTGTTGAAAATGTGCTGTGGGCAATTTAAACTTTTCATGTACCTATCAAGATTTTAGTTGTACCCAATAGATAGGTTTTTACAGTTTCTGATTTTCGTGTCCGGATCTGTTGAATAATTTTTAGAACAATCGAAATTCAAGTCACTGGTCACCTTCGTGTAGGCCTATAGTCATAATCACTGCAATCCTATTACGAGTAATAATACTGATTATCGTATTGTTATAGGACACGACTTGACTGTTTTAGGTATGTGATTTCATTCGCATTTCTTGCTTCCCTCTACTTCAACTAAAGAAACTAATGGGGTTGATTCAAATTTGGATGCAGCATGGCGCGTTTTTGTTCATTTCTACTCGTTGCCATCTACTCTTCCCCCCTCCGGCCCATTTGCTAGGTTGACTTGACATACCCCCTTTTAATGATATATGCTGCTATCCACTTTTATTGTTGATTTGTTTTTCTTATCGTTCTGTAAATGCTGTTATTTTGTATTTGTTTTACCCTTCCTTTAGGTTCCTTGTATTTATTCGAATGCCATAATTTGTCCTCGTTATTACTTCGTCACGACAGCTATAACAAGCTGACTATTTGTGGTGTCTAAATTCGAGTCGTTACATAATCTCTCTTTCTGTTTGTTATCTCTATAATTATAGTACCTACCTATTGTGATCTGAGTTTAAAAAACGCTGCAAATCCCTGCACAACGGTTTATTATTTTGTATAGAATACCCTTCTGTTACAGATCACAGCTCTATGTATAGATAACCCGTCTATATAATATTATGATATGTACTATTCTATACATATTATGTAGATCGCAGACCCTCCGTAGGTTAGTACCTAACCCCGTACTCGTTACTAGGTACCTACCTAAATCACGAGTTGAATGTTGCTAAAATAATTCTGCCGATGACAAACAGTACCTAACAAAAAGAAACACACATAATGAAGTTCTGAAAAGAAATTGTTGATGAGGAGTGAAAAAAGTTGCAAAAGTACCTACCAACAAACTCCAGCCCCTTCTACGTAGATGGTATACTGAACCGTTGTGTAATAATTTACCGTTGAGTAATGATTTACCGTAGTAATAATTTACCCATCAATAATACTTCAACGTTTGTTCAAGTTTCACTACCTACCAACAAACTCCAAAAGAGCCATCATTTTTCAAGCGAAATAATATCACAGAACAACCAACTCGACTTCATACTCCGCCAATATAATCAGGTGATCCCTAGCAATGATTTCATCTCCGCCAAATTTCCTATTGTGGGCGCGTCTCTGGTTACGAGATTTGGTTTGAATTGTATACAATTTCATTCACACTGGAGTCGAAAATGCCTGTCGGTGCAAACTTCGGGGCCTTACTGTGAACGAACGGCTGGACGTACGATGCTCCGGATGGTCTTAAAAAACTCGCAAGTTCAAGAACTATTTAAAACCGTAAAAATATTTACGTAAAAACATGGTATAGGCGTTTTGAAAATTTCAACCCCTATTTTGAACCCCTTAGAGATGACTCACAGTAACGTCGAGCTTCGAGGACCAACTAGACGCCGAACGGAACCTACAACCCGAATTTCATCAATTTTTTTTCATGTAACTAAGAAAAGTGGCCCGTACGGCGTACGGCGGACAGACAGAAATATTTTTATTGCAGTTTTGGATTCTACATACCTTGAAACGTAAACCATCAAATTTTGAGGGGGGGTAAGAATTTTTTTTTCATGCTCGATTCCAATGGTTCATTATTGAAAATAATAAACCAAAATAAAAATAAAATAAAATAATAATAATAGGTAATAATGATATTCGAAAGTACCTAATTAATACATTTTATCTTGGCGTGTAAAGTTCTGTGGTGAAGGTAAATTTCATAGGTTGTTGGCGACATTTTCTTCAGGGGCTAAATTGATTTCCATTTCCACCTGGAATGACGACCAATTTCCTGTTTGTTGAGTTGCCAAAACATAATGTTACTTAGGTACATGCTATGCAATAAACTGCCTATTGCAGGTAGTCATTCCTTTAAAAAAAACCCAATCGTACAGAACTCGTAGGTGTTCTATTTGATATGTAATTTGTGTAGTGTAATTTATAATTTATGTATAATTATGTGCAAGGTAATGTATTGTAATGTGTAATAATTATTTGTAATATACGAGTAATATGTAATTTATTTGATGTTGAAAATGGTTATTTGATACAATAATGATTTACCTTTTATTCGTGTGTATTTCAAGAGTTAACAGCTTCTTGGGATACAGCATACAACACAACTGGGTTACACTTACATAAGCGAAAGAATTACACCTCGTCAATACAGAGTGAGCTAGTGAGGGCGTCTAACAGTGTTGCCCTCTGATTAAGCTATTTAACATGAATAAGGAGAACTGACAATGCATCCTTGTCAGATGTGTAATGTGATTTAGGTGTTTTATTATTTGATATGTAATAATCTCTTTTTTTTCAGGGGACATGGTTAGCATAGTGATCCTGCTTTGGTAGCCCAGAAACAGAAGAGAGATGGAGTTCGTGATCGGTGCCGCATCGGCTGTCGGTGCTGGTTGTTTCACAAACCCTATGGAAGTGGTGAAAACCAGGCTGCAGCTCCAGGGCGAGCTCACTAGAAGAGGTAGGTACTTAACTATGACGATTTGATTAGTCAAAGAGGAGGCAGTGTCAGGGTGCTGGACCAAATGGACGGCGGAAATCCCGAACATGGCGGTTTTGAATTTGATTGAAGGGAACGAGTAGGTACACAGAAGAGGTGGTTTTGAAACCACACCTTTAACTTTCAGCCGTTTTCTCACTGAGCCTGAAAAAGGTGTTCTGCTTTGTTGTAGTAATGTGGTCAAACATTAGGAAGAAATTGAGAACACTTAGGCAGAAACGGGGATTTGAATGGAAATTGGACCTCCTTGAATGGACCCCTAGTCACAATTTTACATACCTACCTTCCTGCTGTTGAAAGTAGGTACACATCGTGGGTCTCCTCAGCCCTCTACATATACCACTCCTATGTAATATAGACAGATTTAACCAAGTAAACGGACGAGCCGGGTAACGCCAAGGGAAAAGGGCCCCTTCCATCAACCACCGTCGCCCTCAACAGTCATAACGGCCGATTGTGGACCGGGGTGGAAGTGGGCCTATATAAACGGACCTTCTGGCCCAGCTCGTCATTCGGCCGATTTCACTCTCTCTCTTTTACCCAGACTTCTCACTCGACCCTCACCTCCTCTCGCTCTCTCCCTCTCTGCGCCTGCAGTGTGAAAACCTGTGGGTGCTGTCTCCTCCAGTGTCTGCTGTGGTGAAAACCGCAGGACGCTTCCTTCTCCTCTAGCTCCTGCTGTGGTGAACCGTGGGGAGCTATCCGCTACCTTCCCGGTGTCTGCTGTGGTGAAAACCGCATGACACGTCCTTCTCCTCTAACACCTGCTGTGGTGAAAACCACGGGGTGTTAGCCTCCACCTTCCCAGTTTCTGCTGTGGTGAAAACCGCGGGACATCTCCTCTAGTACCTGCTGTGGTGAGTGCCGCGGGGTACTAGCTCCCACTTTCCAGGCGCCTGCTGTGTTGAAAACCGCGGGGAGCCACTGCCTTTCGCCTGCTGTGGTGAAAACCACGGGGAGCTAAAACTCCTCTCCAACTAACGCCTGCTGTGGTGAAAACCGTATGGCGTTAGTAAAAGACTCCTATGGAGCACATCCTTCCTCATCCTCTTCTCATCCAATCTCTTCGTCCTATACCCAAACCTACCCAACCAATAAGAGTCACAACAGTACACAATGCGCACAATGTACACAATGTAATTTTTTCATGTGTTTGTTGGATTGGGAAATCATAATGCAGCAATTTCTGTCTTTTGGGGAATGTGCAGCAGAGAAAAAAGTCGCTTTTGGTCACAAGAAAGTAGTGAACTGTCAAATGTCACTCACCATCGCGCACTTCCTTGCACTGTTGAGCACGGTTTTTGCAGACACCTACTCATTTTTTATTTTTGGTGGTTGAATATGAATTTCGTGGGTAGGTACAGTAAAACCTAGCTATTAGCGAACACCTCTCGTTAGCAAAAACCTCCATATAATTGACGTTTTTTCATAGTCGCAGCCTAAAACCCCCAAATTCAACGTTAAAGTGAAACCTCTCGATAAGGCATGAACAGTGCCTTCCCCACAGCATGACGGTCCCCCTCGCCGGATTTGACCTCCCAGTAGCGTATGGCAGATGAGCCTGGAGCACTATTTCTCTAGACTTTATTTGCGTTTTAACGGCTACGTAGGTTTGTAGAACTGTTCATGATCTCTCATTACAAGTCTGATCATGAATTCATCTCCGTATTGTACGAGCCATGGCGTCAACCAGAATTCGAAGACTAAAATCCACATCCACAGTATATCTAGATTATCTCCACAACCGATCAGTCAGCTTTCAACTCCAAATACGTTTTCGAGTTCCTCTCATTATACATTTCCAGGATATCGAGAGAAATTTTAGTTTTTCTTATTATTTTAGGACCCTATTATTTTATTATGTCCGTAATTAATTTATGACTGATTAAAAAAAAATCCTACATCCCCCCATTTGTCAGTGATTTTGGTATGGGACCAACCCTCCAAATTTCAGCCCGTTTCGACCATTATTTCGGGTAGTAATGGGCGTTACAAGGAACTGACCACCAAAAATGTTTTTTGATGTCTGAATCGCAAAACGGTAGGTAGTGGAAATTTTCATTTTGGAGGACATGAATTTTTTTTACTCAGTCACGAATCCAAAGCTTCCCTACCTTCATTGGTGAGGACGCAAAAGTAAAAATGTCTGATCACCAAAAATTAAGGTAAATATTCTTAAATCATACCTCTTCTAGTATTAGTGCTATTACGATTGGTATATTAGTTACCAATTTTTTTAAAAATCGTCTGTTGTGTAATAGCTAAGAACTAAGAATGTAGAAGAAATCAAATTCATTTTATTAATTTGTTCAGTTGCGTGGTTTCTATAGAAAGGCAGGCTGTTAGCGTAACCACTATTCAAAATTTTAAATACAATTCGAGCGGAGGAGGAAAACACAAGGTAGTGAGGGGTTCAGGAACAGAAGATCCTGAGAACACCGTCGTTTACACGGCAGGGTGGCTGGGCGAACAGGTGGGGAGAGTGGGAACATTTGGTGGGGGGACCCTAGATCCGAAGGAATTTCCAACGGGCCTCCCTAGCTAGTGGAAACGCCCATAACCGGATAAATCCAACCCGGATTTATTCTGCATCTACCCTCCAACATTCAGCACTTTTCGACGATTTCTAGGGTAGTTAAGAGCTTTACAAGGATTTCACGTTTGCGCATGTACAGACGAAAGTTACAGTACTTTTTTAAATGAATTTGATGTGAGACCATCTATGGCCAAACCCACACCTACCCTCCGAATTTCAACTCATTACGACACCACCCATTACGACGACAGACAGACAGTCACGGAACCAAATAATAATATATGTTCCTTGATGTCTGAAACGTAAAATGCGAGTGGAAATTTTCATTTTGGAGGATATACATTTTTTCTCAACTCTTGCATGAATGCAAAGCTTTCCTGCCTTCAGTGGTGAGGAAGTAAAACAAATTACGATGTTGGTAGAAATACCTACGCCGAATCAATAAGCAGGCACAAGTTTCAGTCAGATAGACAGTCCTGGACCGTTCCAGACAGTTCTATCCAAGCCACGCCACTTTTTGTGCGTTTGGACCGTTCGGGACTAGTCCTAACAGTCCTGGATTTTTTCGAGGACTGTTGATCCTGCACATACCCACTCGATGCAGGTTATCCATTCGGAATCACCAGCGCCTGTTTGGATAGACACAGTTCTGTACTCTATCCTGGATGGTTCTATCCCCTCATTTTCAGAACCAGGACAATCTGTCCAAACAAACAACTTCAAGTTGAAGAATTACCATGTACCTACCGAAGGTGTCTGAGAGAGTCATGGCTTTTTATATATCGAAGTAACCCTACCTCCAGGGAACTCCAGGGTTACACAAAATCGTAAGGTACCTACCTAACCGGGATTACTGACTTTTTCTGTATCGGCGTTAGTGGGTAAAAGTCCCATGTCATAGAAATGTATTACAACCCTGGCAAAAACCCAAGTTCAAGGTATCTTGAATTTACCCAAATGGAATAAAATCGAAATGTTTAATTCCCAGAATATTCTTGAATTTCAGGGCACTACGTCGTTCACTACAGAAATTTCTTCCACGCCTTTTACGTGATTGTGAGAACAGAAGGCATCCTGGCGATACAGAAAGGTCTGGCTCCAGCGTTATGTCATCAGGTCTGAGTTGGGCAAATAGATGTTATTAAGTATTATTCATGTCAGATAGCACAATATGATATTATAATAGCATGGTACCTACTTATATTACTTCAACAACTCATCAAACCTTATTTATTAATTATTCATTTAAAAGTGGAAGCCCAACGGCCTTGTCAGGTGGAATAAACCGGTTCCCGTGAGATTCACCGAAGTTAAGATACCTGTAGAACCAGTAATAGTAAATCCATGATAAACCCGCATGGTAAGATATGATAGGAATAGTTGCTTCAAATAAAGACAGATGGTGTATGAACGCTGGAGTGGAAAAGGCGGGTTCGGGCTCCACAGGCCCCACTCGACTATGCTTCTTCGTCGTCTATACTTGCTTCTTTTAGCTATTTTCTGATTGTTTGAATCCCATTGTAGTTAATTCCGGTTCTTCAGTGGTCCAATGTTGATCTTGTAAATAACCATTCAAGTTACATGGCCATTCAAGTTGGTGTTAACCTTCTTATTTTACTATTGTACTTCTGGGTTTTGAATCAGGTTGTTTTGAATGGAGTGCGTCTTGGTGGATACCAACTGGCTGAAGACAGAGGACTGAGTGTCAACAAGAATGGAGAAGTTTCAATATGGCGCTCCACCGCTGTTGGGGCGGTGATGGGTATTGTCGGAGCTCTTGCTGGATCCCCTTTTTATATGGTAATTTCAAGAACAGTACCTTTAATTCATCATTCATTTATATAGGTCGGCCTTGTAAATCATGCCTTACCATCTTATCATGACATAAGTGTCTACTTGTGGTTTGGGCTATTCCTTGCGTATGTTCTTAGTTTGTATTTCTCGTTCTTTCTGGCACTGTTGTGCTTGCCAGGGTTATAGGTACTATTGTTAATATTGGCAAGCCTGTGGATCGTAAAGCCTGTGGCTGCCATAAACCCTAGTCAAAATTTCCAGGGCAACAGATGGCATTGAAGATAGCGTACTACAAGAAAATAATGCACTTGTGCTGGAGGCACCTGTGGTAAAAATAAGCCACTCAGCTATGAAGTATCATGTTAAGTATTATGTTATTATGTTGTTATTATGTTAAGAGTCATGAGCGTAAAATTTATCAACAAGTTTAAATTGGTCAGTTTTCTATGATAGGTGAAAACCAGGCTTCAATCCAAAGCAGGAGAATCTATAGCTGTCGGCCATCAGCACAAGATTGAAGGGACCCTGTCTGCCCTAGTCTCTGCCTATCGTGAAGGTGGTCTGAAGGCATTGTGGAGAGGTGCTGGCGGCTCTGTGCCTCGCATGATGGTTGGCTCATCGACACAGCTCACTTCTTTCTATGTCGTCAAAGAGTATCTTGCGGACAACGAGGTTGGCCTTTGATTCGCTATCAGTCATTATCAACTTACACAACGATGGGGCCAGGGTGTCTTGAGAGGGCTGGAGCCTGTGTTCTCTTTGTACCCATTTGGGGCAAAAGGTTGCAGCGTCTCCAGTCCTCGTCTCGGACGTTGGTAACTCCTTCAAGTGCTTACCTGAACAGCAATATGCTCTTCACCTCTGAGACTAAATCATGTTAGCAAAAAAATACCCCACGGTATATTATGCTAAAAAGGAAAAATCCAGGGTTATTAAAAAAATACTTGTTCTATAATATCATTATATGCAAATTAAAAAATATCAATGAGCAATATAAATTTATCATCCTGTCTTTCTAAAAAACCTCAGGCAGAAAGAACTTGGTTGAATACTATATTATTTTACAGTACTATGTTATCCCTCCGGGCCTACTCAGCACCTTCGTTGCCAGCATGGTTGGAGGTGTTGCTGTTGCAATCACGATGGGTCCACTTGATTTGATTTCTACTCGGCTCTATAACCAAGGTAAAATATCAACCTATCCAAAGAACTTTTGTCCGTTTGATAATGAAATGTGATTGGGGTGGGGCGTCAGAGGTTTTGGAGGAGGGAGATGGGTTGTCCTTTGGTAACTTAACAATAGTGGTTACCATCACAGTTTATCACTGCCTATGGCTAGCTGGCAATTGTATTCTGGAGGGGGGGGGGGGGGGGTATTGTTTGTAGGTCGTCACGAAGGAGATTTACCTATTATGTACTTGTAGGGATGTATGCTGTATAGGTTGGTTGGCTGTATGTTACAGTTGACTTGCAAACCACTGCCTAGCAGATCAGTTTTTGAACTGCCGAATGTGCTTGTGATCGACTCCAACTTGGATACCACTTGAACGTCACGAGCTCCAAAAACGGTTCAGCAAGAACTCTACAGCGCGTGACAGAGGAAAATAATACTACATCACGGCTTTGCAATCTCTCTCTGGTTTTGTGAATGAGCAGTTCAATCCAGTCTACACAGATATTTTAATGGCACACTTTTGGTAAGTTTATTAGGGTTTGGGTTTGTTGGAGTGCAGCAGTGAAATCCTTGTTTAACTCTAACCAATTCGTATTAAACTAATTTTAATGAAAATGCGGAGTCATGTGGGTCGGTCCAGAGGTAGTCCCCAAATTAATTTCTTAGCCCCCACGGTCATAGTAGTACAGTCCACATGCTCAACACAAGGGTTGTGAGCTGTGACGAAAAAGCCAGTTGAAAGTCACTTGGGCATTCACAGTGAATTCCCTCACTCTCTTCTAACTGTATAATATCCATGTCGTTCTGTTTGTAGTGTTCTTCTGATCACTTGCAGAAGGTTTTCAAGTCGCAGGATCGGTTAAACAAATTTTTGGCTTACGGGTTTCTAGCATGATGCTAGAAACCCGTACCCCCACCATCTCCCATCACTAATAGCCAATCAAATAGTTTTATTTCTAGCTTCGGATTCATGTGTGCGGATTCTTTGAGCTCCTGTCTCAAACAACCCGCACACATGAACTGGCCCAACCCACATGACTCCTCATTTTCATTAAAATCCGTTTAATACGTATTGGTTAGAGTTAAATAAGGGTTTCATTGCTGTATTCAGCACCCTAACAAACACCAAAAGCGTGCCATTAAAATATGTATGTAGATTGGATTAAACTTTTCATTCAGAAAACCAAAGAGAGATTGTCGGGCTGTGATCTAGTCAGTTCCTCCTGGACCCGACGGGAGGCCTCCTGGTATTTGGACTGTAGTATTTCTGACGATATGTTTATTTCCGTACTGGTAGGCGATGCACTATGCGCTTGTCTGGCGTCATCTGGCTGCTAGGAGGCCCGTGCCGTATGGACCGTATCGTGATCGATATATTTATGTATGGAGCCCAGAACGCTTGCCAATGGCCTGGCTGGACTAATGCAACTAGGCGTGGTTGTGTGCATGTACAGACATGATGGCTTACTCTATTTGCTATTATATAGATTTGGGGGCCGTCCATGACAAAACTCTCTTGAAACCCAAAACTTATATCCACTGGTATATTTGTGGCGTTTCAAGGGCTCATCTTTGTGCATGAGACGACGAAAGTTCGACCATTGAAATGTACACTTCCACATGGAAAGTAAATTTTTTATCCCTGAGGTCCGAAACGCTAAATGCGGCTGGAAGTTTCAGAGAGATGAATTTTGGGAGACACGAATACAAGGATCTTCCTCCATTGCAACAGTATTAACGAACTAAATACTCAACTATACATAATTATATAGGTCGTAGCAATTGATTTCTATGTTTCAAGTGAAATGTACACATTTGTCTCACAGGTGTCGACATAAATGGCAAGGGTCTCCTTTATTCGAGCTACATGGACTGCGTTCGAAAAATGTGGAGTACTGAAGGGTCAGTTTTCAGTAGTACAACTTGCTTTATGCTCCTTTAGTTAGGTTAGGGTAAAGTCGTGAAGGTACCTTGGGCCACTCTTCACTTTATCATATTCATTTATGAAGCAAGTAGAAGTGGTCAGACAGATTTTATTACTCTGCATCTTTCAAGAACCATGTTGGCTACAGTACCCAATGGTTGAAAGTGTTCTTTTTACACTTACTCTAGAGAGGAAAATTTCTAAAACTTTCTAACGTGGCAGATACAGTCAAGTCATGTACCTTCAGCCAAGTTGGGTGATACATTGAGCCATCTTCCATTCCTCAAAATTTAGTGACTCATCTTGGAGCATGAAAGGGGAAATACACACCGACAGTAATGGCTATAAATTTTGCAATTGATGTAAAACTTTGCAAACAATAAACTTCTGTCTTAATATTTCATAATCAGTCAACACCAAAATACTTATAGGCACATCTCCTTTTTGACACCCAATATTAATAGTAAACTCTCTTCATTATTATTATATTCCATTCAATTCATTATCATTCCATTTTCTGTTATATTCTATCTTCTATTCTCTATTCATAGTCAGTTCTGTTTATTTCATTACCTGTCTATTCTATCATTATTATTATTATCTATTATATTAATATTTTCTATAAGTTTCTATTGTTCTATTCATTTCTATAAATTATATTCATTTCTCTGTTATTTATGACCTTTGCCAACGCTATAGTGTCCTTTGACATCGGTTTTTGCTACTGGGCATCTCTAACAAATAATAAAAAACGTTTCAAAGATGTTAAAAGAAAGAAAAACTACATAGGCACAATTTGTTTTTTCATGCTTGGGTACTTATCGGTTAACGGGAGGCCACTCATTTAACGATTTAAAATTATTTAAATTATTATTTTCTGAATTATTAGTTATCGCTTTCGTTCGTTGTCTGGATGTGTTTTCAGTCAGTGTCGAATGATGGCAAACGTGGAACGTGTGGCAGGCGGTACCAAGTTGGGTAAAGACGCGATTTTTTACAATTCTTTCAAATTATTGTTTTACAAAAAAAGCTGAAGGTTGTTTGGGACTTCTGAATAGATTAGTGGAATGCATTGTCAAGCGATCTGGATGCTGGCTAGCGCTCGCATCTCAAAAAAGATAAACAATCCCAGAAACTATCCCGTGAATGAGCAGGTTGTTTGGGACTTCTGAATAGATGAGTGGCCTCCCGTTAACCGATAAGTACCCATGCTTGTAGCTACCATCTGTTGATGAACCCATATCTGCCATATAACTTATAAAAATTGGCTGTCAATTTCAGGTTCGCTGGATTCTACAAAGGTATTGTCCCCTGCTACGTGAGAATAGGACCTCACACGGTCTTATGTTTCGTGTTCTGGGATCAGTTGAAGGCGCTTCAGAAAAAGTACATGGGCGACCACAAACAGCGGAATTCTTAATGTGGCAGGTTACAGTATAAGTAGGTACATGTACCACCATACACGTTCAGTACATGTAAACAATTTTTCTACCTACATGTCAATAGAGAGTTCATGCAGACTTCCGAGTGACGGTTCATGATACAAGGGGAAGGAACCCCGAGAAGAAATAATGGATGTGCGCATGTGTTAGGGACTCGATTCGAAGTGCAGTTCATTCTTCTCATGAATTGAATTGAGCTGCACCTTCAACGAGAGGTCTTGGAGAAGCATTCAGTTTCGAGCAAGGCAGGCAGTTGCTCTTGTAGGTGGTGGCATTCTGTTTGTGATCAGTGTTCTTCGGGTTAGCATCTGCTGCATGCTCTTTAGACGCTGTTACTCGTATTAGGTTGATGCTGAGTCGGATGGGCTGCATGAACTCTCGAACACTTCGGTCCTTGTTCCGTTAGTCTTTCCTGTAGTGACATCTAATTTCATCTCGCTTAATTTATTTCCTACCCACTTTTACTTCCAAGTCCGGTACCGAGGTATTGGAAGCCTTGTGGTCAGTTTTGTAAGAGAAAATGTCCTCGAAAATCAGATTATTGCGCTGGATGGGTACCCGTAACACGTTCCCCCATAATAATAGGTCACAGGATGTCTAGTTTCTGGGAGTGTACTTACAGTTACCTATAGTTTGTCCCCTACCTTATGAGAACCTAAAGTATCATAAAACCCTATCAACTCTGCCCTCAGACATCATTTCGGTGTCAGTGTCATTCGATTCCTCCCGTCAAGTTCTTTCCAGTTTACTGATGTTTGAATTGAATAGTAGACAATTTTCCTTGTTACAGGCGGTATAACTTGCTGTCTTATTTCATTTTTATTTTTCCCCACAAAAAACCCGCATCCAAATCGGTTTAGCCGTTTGAGCCTGAATGAAGCACACATGCGCACTTGGCTGTTTCAACGGAAGTATAAGTACACGTGCTCATCTTCATATGGCGACCTAATTTTTCTTAAACTATCGACTCGATGTCTTTCATCGATGATTTATACGGTGTTCTATTTATCATTTCAATATTTATGAACGATCAAATTATTTCGGTACCTACCGAAGCTATCTTGCTATCTATAGTCCGTCCACTAGAATAATGCCCTCCGACCCTGCACTCTGGCGGAGAACGTGGAAATAATTTTCATCACGGAATTCCCCGTTTTTTTTGTTTTTCCCCTGTCCAGTGGCAGCACTTTCCCCCTGTAATCCTTTTTCTAGCTGAGTGTGAACAGTCATAAAAACTTACCTTTTTTCGTTATAAAAAATGATGCTGTCATAAAAGCCATGGGTACCTACCATAGTGAATGAACGTAGCATTTTCCCGATTTTTGTAAAATCGGACCCCTGAGCGTGACTCCTTTGAGCTGACAGACAAACTCGTGTGTAATAGGATCTTTCTATGAAATGTTTTCTTGAAAATTAGGAGTACTTTTTTGAAAAGGTACAATGAGGTAAATAAGGAAATTTTTTTGAAGGTAGGTAGGTATAAAAGGAAAGATTGGAAACAAATGTTATTTTATTATTTATTTATTTAGTACATATTATTATTCATTTATTTAGTAGGTACTTACGCAATTTAAAAAACTTCTAATCAGAAAAATCCGAATCCTCATCAGAACTGCTATCAGTATCAGAAGCCCCCCCAACATTAATGATGAAACTATCGATCTCCGATTCGAGTGATCTTTTTGACGGTAGTCGTCCTCAATTTTTTCGGTTGGACTGACATTTCTTCCACCTGAAACCGCTACTAACCAGTCGTTTCCGAAGGTAACTTCTACCATACTCGAGAACTCCGTCACTCGCCAATTCCGCACAGTGTTTTCAATGAAGGGCACTCTTTCCGAACAATGTAGAATTCACGTAGGTACCTATCTTGTTTCGTACAGCAGTACGCTGGTGAATTCATCAGCATCGATGACCTTCTTGTGCGGTGTGGACTTGGTTGGCGTAACAAACAAAGGTCTCGCCCGATCTGATGTTGTTTTGTTTCCAGCTTCCTTCATAATGTTGCCGACTGTTCTCGCCGAGACGCCCGTCGCTGCACTAGTCACATCGCGAACGTTGTATTTCGCGTCATCCTCTTTCTTCTTCCTCGTAAAATACTGGCACACATTGTACACAATTTCTCGTGACTGACTCCTTAGAGCCCTGCCTCTTGCGATAGCAGGTTTCCGGTTTCTTGCTGACGATGAATGTTGATGTTCCATCGCGAGATCTGTGTAGGCGACACACGGAAACTGACGGGTACGGGGGATTGTGATGATAATCAGTTCAAAAATAGGATGACGGGGATTGTGATGATACTCACAGTTAAAATAAGAAGGGTGTAGGTAGGATGATGAAACGAAAGGCAAGATACAAACAAGGAAAACACGATATATGGGAACGGAATGAGCCGGCTTGGAATGGCAGCACGGCTGCCAACATAACAGAGTAAAAGTCCCAACATTGCATCCCACTCAGGCTGCCGAGCCCTCAGCTTCTCCCATCCTCCTATAGAGTGCAGGGTCGGAGGGCATTATTCTTGTGCACGACCTATAGTTAGTTGGGTTCTTTTGCGCAGTTAGCCTATATCGAATGTTTACATCTCTACGCAAGATATTTATTTTTATAGACTTAGAAATTTATCAACTAGATCCCTACTTGTCCACGACGTATATTTTCTTGTTGTCGCACTCGAAACCTTTTCACAGCTATATCATCACTATGAAGTAGTTCATCGTGGAACTGAGAGCTAATAATATTATCATCGGCCCCACGACGAACCCACCAAACTGCAATTTCTGGTGATTTCACTTGAAGACATAACTTGAATTGTTTTTCTAAAAGCAAAGCCATTATTTCAAACCCAAATGTGTTATTAAGGACTGTTAGATTTAGCCTTCACTTTGCTCAGGTCACCAGTCTGACACTTCGACTAGTTTGATTTTTTCACATTCGCCAATTAGGTTCTTTCTTCGCTATTCATTGGCCCCAAAAATTGGACCCAGCCTCCGTTTTTTAACAAACCGAAGAAAGGCTAGTGTAAAAAGTGCTTCGTTCATCACTCAGCATCAGCACAAAATGTATGAACTGGCAAAGTTGAGTGCTCACACAGAGAGAGAGCAGAGTGCTTGCGGCAGAGATTGCCGCTTGTAGGTACCGAATTTACCCACCCAAAGGGTGTGCAGGACGGATTTTTCTTTTTAAATTTTGAGTATGCAATTTCACAATTCATGACCTCTTATCCCGTGATACTGAAAACTGTGTTCAACGTGTAATTATGTCTAGTACACTTCGTGTATTACCTACCTATTAGACCCTAGAATGTGCTTCTGAAGCGCCAGTATTGTTACCCCATTTTTCAGTGTGCACGGAAACTTAACAATTTTCTCGGGATTATGATTTTACGGTTTGGTGAGTTTGGCGTGGGGGCGACACCATCGCTGTTAGTTGCTCCTAACACCAGTTACCGTTGTTTGGCAGAACTATAGGTTACCTGTATTTTTAAGCGCATTATGTTTTTTGATGTTTTTAAACATTGAGTTGTTGAGTTTTTTGAATAAATTGTTGATAGTTGTTACTTGTTGAATGAGTTATTTGTGGGTGTCAATTTTATTTACGCAAGTGCTTCTGCCTCCCTAAGCAGATAACAATAATGAAAGTCGAAAAACCAGTCTGGCCCTTCAACCTATCCTTATGGTCCTTGTGGAAAAAGACAGTTAGAGAAAAGGAGTCGTACATAGGTATTATTATAATCCTACCTACTACAATAATCTTATCTTCAGAAAAAGAAAAAAAGTTTACCTATACAGGTACCTACACATTACGTGCAGCCTCCCGAATCCTCGTTAAGTAGTTCAAAAACAAATCTATAGAAATGTAGACAGAAGATAGGGATGCTACGAATCGCTGAACTGAGAGCTATAATGCTGAGATTAGTGGAGGTAGGAGGTAGGTACCTACCTAACTTGGATGAAGCTCACTTTCAGGAACAAGTTTTGGTGAACCACCGAGAGCATGATTTGAAGCCTTATTGAAGGATCTTGAGGCACAGTATAAAGAATGTATTGTGTCCGAGATTATTGAAAGCCTATTTCGAAATTGAAGGACGCGGGTTGTAATCGATATTCTACATTTGGAGAAGACGTGAAGAAATGCCAAGGGCATGGAAAATGTTGGTAATAGTTGTCAGATTTTCAAGAAGGCTGAAGTGGAAAAGTGAATATAGCTGACCGTGGGAATTAAATGGTTTTACAGATAGATGTAAATATCACATTTCCTAACATAAGGTAAGGTGGGGCAAGTGCCTATTGGGGGCAAGTGCGTACCAGGCATTTCTTTTTGGTTTGATGCCTCTAGTGATATATTATGGATCGTGATTTGTTAGCTCAGATGTTTATCTTCACCTGCCAATAATTTCTTCGTTCAGATGTTTCATAGTTTTAAAATGCCAGATGTTTCCAAACGACTCCTTGAAAAACTGCAAATCCGAGTTTTTGGTGAGTTTAGTTTTTTCCCGATTCTAACTTTGATTTACATCAATATACTTTCAATCAGCTGGATTACTTTTTTCACTGGTCGTCTTACTATATCGTTGCTATTCACATAAAAATTCTGTATTTTCTCCACCTAAACCCTTGAACGCGCTATTATCCTAAATGTGATGTAGACGTAATGTCCGTGTGGTATAAATATGGCTGATCGTAAGTAGTAGGTGTGGTGAGGAGTAGGAGGTCGCTACTAAAAGAACACTAATCCAGACGCTAGCGTAGTGTTTTTCTTTTCAAATAAGCAACATTAGGTGATAAGCCTTATCTCGGTTACTTTTCTGAAGCATCCACCATGATATGTGTTGCGATCCAACATGTAAAATAAATAGTAGGTACCTACCTACTCAACAAATATTAATCAAATCGGTGCGGAGTTGATAATATTATTATTGGAATAAATTTGTTATAAAGATACAGTGCTTGTGTCATATTTATTTGTGGCAGCTGATTGTAAATTGGTCATTGAACAACAGACATTCGAATTATCTACCTACTTGATGACGGTATTTCCTTCCTCACAAAAATTTGAGAACAGCCGGGATCGTGGGAGAAACCCGCAGCAATGTGATGGCTACCACGCAGTTCTACCGTACTGGTTGCAGGCGCAAGTCTTCCGTCTTGGGTAGTAGGTATCGGTAGCCATCACGAATCTACCTGGTTTCAAATTGTTGATAAGAGGGGAGGGGGTTATTATTGCCAATTTTTGTTTATTATTTTCAATAATGAAGGAATAGAGCATGAACCAAAATTTTAACCCCCCTCAAAATTTGATGGTTTACGTTTCAAGATACGTGGAATCCGAAAATGGAATGAAAACGCCGGAAATTAATACAAAACGGTATATTATTGTGGTAAGATTACTTTTTACCCTAGCGGAAATAACCCTTTAGATTTGATACTGTTTTCTGTGGTCGATACCTACCCTTGTGCCCCCCCCCCCCCCAGGGAAGCCCTAAATCGAATGCTTTTATTTTGTTGTATTATGTATGATTTTTTTCCCCAGTCCTTAAAAATTAAAATAGTAGATAGTTGTAGTGATTGAGGAGGAGAACAGACGAGTCGATCGCTTTGATTGAGAATGGTTTTATTATTGGTGGCACTCGGCTCTTTTATAGCCCCCTGACATGATCAGAGGGGGGGTCGGGGGGTCCCCACTCTGAGAGAATACATGTCTACACATAGTGTAGGTTGTGGAGGAGCAGCCGATCACAACAGTAGTAAGTGCTGTATATCGCGAGGCCTTAAATATTTCACATTCCTTCCAATGAAGTAAAGTTGAAATTTCATTCCTATTCAAAGACGTCCCTGTGAGAGATTTAATATTAACACTGTTATTCTAGGAGAAAACAGCCGCTAATTCGGGGTCATGCATGTAGTAGGTACAGTCACTTGAGTGAAGTTTTTGACACCCCCCCACTTCAAGTGTTCTGGATCCGCCCCTTGTCAAATGACATGTCGAGGGTGTCAAAGCCACATGTCGTATCACATTCGCACCAACTTTTCAGGAGAGCCAAAAAACTGATTCAAAACCATAGTGGTGATGAAATAATTTTTTAAATATTTTATTCGAGCATAATTCATAATGTTTGGGCGCTTTATAAATGGAAAGAGTATGAAATTCATTCACACAAAAAAAACGCTGCAAATCCCTGCACAACGGTTTATTATTTTGTATAGAATACCCTTCTGTTACAGATCACAGCTCTATGTATAGATAACCCGTCTATATAATATGATATGTACTATTCTATTATATGCATATTATGTAGATCGCAGACACTCCGTAGGTTAGTACCTAACCCCGTACTCGTTACTAGGTACCTACCTAAATCACGAGTTAAATGTTGCTAAAATAATTCTGCCGATGACAAACAGTACCTAACAAAAAGAAACACACATAATGAAGTTCTGAAAAGAAATTGTTGATGAGGAGTGAAAAAAGTTGCAAAAGTACCTACCAACAAACTCCAGCCCCTTCTACGTAGATGGTATAATTTACCGTTGTGTAATAATTTACCGTTGAGTAATGATTTACCGTAGTAATAATTTACCCATCAATAATACTTCAACGTTTGTTCAAGTTTCACTACCTACCAACAAACTCCAATAGAGCCATCATTTTTCAAATTAAATAATATCACAGAACAACCAACTCGACTTCATACTCGGCCAATATAATCAGGTGATCCCTACCAATGATTGGCCGTATTCACAAATTCCTATTGTGGGCGCGTCTCTGGTTACGAGATTTGGTTTGGATTGTATACAATTTCATTCACACTGGAGTCGAAAATGCCTGTCGGTGCAAACTTCGGGGCCTTACTGTGAACGAACGGCTGGACGTACGATGCTCCGGATGGTCTTAAAAAACTCGCAAGTTCAAGAACTATTTAAAACCGTAAAAATGTTTACGTAAAAAAATGGTATAGGCGTTTTGAAAATTTCAACCCCTATTTTGAACCCCTTAGAGATGACTCACAGTAACGTCGAGCTTCGAGGACCAACTAGACGCCGAACGGAACCTATAACCCGAATTTCATCAATTTTTTTTCATGGTAACTAAGAAAAGTGGCCCGTACGGCGTACGGCGTACGGCGGACAGACAGAAATATTGGTTTATTATTTTCAATAATGAACCATTGGAATCGAGCATGAAAAAAAAAATTCTTACCTCCCCTCAAAATTTGATGGTTTACGTTTCAAGGTATGTAGAATCCAAAACTGCAATAAAAATATTTCTGTCTGTCCGCCGTACGCCGTACACCGTACGCCGTACGCCGTACGGGCCACTTTTCTTAGTTACCATGAAAAAAAATTGATGAAATTCGGGTTATAGGTTCCGTTCGGCGTCTAGTTGGTCCTCGAAGATCGACGTTACTGTGAGTCATCTCTAAGGGGTTCAAAATAGGGGTTGAAATTTTCAAAACGCCTATACCATTTTTTTACGTAAATATTTTTACGGTTTTAAATAGTTCTTGAACTTGCGAGTTTTTTAAGACCATCCGGAGCATCGTACGTCCAGCCGTTCGTTCACAGTAAGGCCCCGAAGTTTGCACCGACAGGCATTTTCGACTCCAGTGTGAATGAAATTGTATACAATTCAAACCAAATCTCGTAACCAGAGACGCGCCCACAATAGGAAATTTGGCGGAGATGAAATCATTGCTAGGGATCACCTGATTATATTGGCGGAGTATGAAGTCGAGTTGGTTGTTCTGTGATATTATTTCGCTTGAAAAATGATGGCTCTTTTGGAGTTTGTTGGTAGGTAGTGAAACTTGAACAAACGTTGAAGTATTATTGATGGGTAAATTATTACTACGGTAAATCATTACTCAACGGTAAATTATTACACATCGGTTCATTATACCATCTACGTAGAAGGGGCTGGAGTTTTTTGGTAGGTACTTTTGCAACTTTTTTCTCTCCTCATCAACAATTTCTTTTCAGAACTTCATTATGTGTGTTTCTTTTTGTTAGGTACTGTTTGTCATCGGCAGAATTATTTTAGCAACATTTAACTCGTGATTTAGGTAGGTACCTAGTAACGAGTACGGGGTTAGGTACTAACCTACGGAGGGTCTGCGATCTACATAATTATGCATAGAATAGTACATATTATATTATATAGACGGGTTATCTATACATAGAGCTGTGATCTGTAACAGAAGGGTATTCTATACAAAATAATAAACCGTTGTGCAGGGATTTGCAGCGTTTTTTATTGCAGTTTTGGATTCTACATATCTTGAAACGTAAACCATCAAATTTTGAGGGGGGGTAAGAATTTTTTTTTTCATGCTCGATTCCAATGGTTCATTATTGAAAATAATAAACCAAAACCATGATACGACATGTTGGTTTTTTTCTTTGTCCATGATGAACGCTTCTGAAGACCATTTTATTCTCACATTCCCACTCGTACATTGTACTAGTACATTGTACTAGTGGGAATGTGAGAATAAAATGGTCTTCAGGTTCTTAAGCGTTCATCAATTTAGTTAGTAACATCAACAAAAAATGCAACCAATCACGGAAATAAGAAAATTTTGTGACAGACCGGTACTTACCTACCTAGATAACTTCCTTATTTTTAATTTATAGCAAGATTATTACTTTATCGCAATACTTACCCGTACATTGTTAGAAAGATACCTCTGCTATCTATCTCTTCAATCAACTGGACGTTAGTACCTATACGTAGAGGCCTACATCATCGTTTGATGAACCGGAAAAAACCGTAGGTACGTCTTCGACTAGAGCGAGAAAAGACGCTAAATGCAAATCACCACCGTAATTACAGGTCAGTTTCGGGAGGTGGATCGAATAAATTTGCAAGCGTGGGCGAGCCGTGTTTGAATGAGGCCGACTGGGATGAGAACCGAAGCTGTGATTATTATGCCGGTGATTATGCCAAAGAGGAGGCGCGGCTCAACAAGTTATGCCTCTTCCATGGAACTAACCTTTCAGGGTGTACGACGACACCTACGTTTCATTCACTCTTGCATTTTTGGTTCCCGTGATTACGGGCAGTGCGTGGAATCATCCAAACGGAACATCCTCTTTCACTTTGGAACATTTCACTACTTACTTAAACTCCCAGCAAGTGACACTGTAGTTCCCTCGGATCGTTAGGTAGGTACATGGACTCAGCGGCGTTTTATCTTCCCTTCCTAACGCATAGTAAATTAAACGACATTTTCCTAATTGTTCAGGAGACACAAAAATTGATTCTCAAACTCAAACTAATATTTTAGTAAAATTTTCTTCCGATTTCATCACTTTACCGTCTTCATCATTTCTTGCGAATTTTAAGGAAAAAATCTGTTACCGTCGTACAGTTAGTGATGGTAAATTACCATCGTAATTGACCTTACTAATTTTACTTCAGATTAAAGGTGCTGCTCCTCATGCCACCAAAACTAGCATAGTAAACGACAAGTTCAAGATATTTCCGCTGCTCACAATGGTGGGTAATACATTCAAAATCCAGTCACTTTCGCTGTGGTTAGTTCAGTGGTGTTTACGATAGAGCTCTTAAGCTCGGTAATTTGGAACAGTCTGTCGCTTAACTCAAGCTAGTTGATAAAGATACTTTTATGAACAGGTCGGCCTTGACGAGCAGACTAACAGTATGAATAACTCAAACACGAAAATTTTCGTTTACGACACTCCGCCTTGGTGAGCCTCCAAGACTCTCCTTGGAAGGGACGTAATATTTTCCGATACATCAGGTAGTACCAATTGCCCTTCAAATTTGGACGAAATCGTATGGTGTTCAATGAAGATTTAAAGTTTGCGCGAGCGCATTCGCTATACCTTTGCTCTAATCTCATTAATTGCTAGTTGTCGTTTAAACTAATGATCATTAGTTATTAAAGTGTGCTGTGTAATCTGAATGAGCATGACTGCCAGAGCACTCATTACGGCCTGACTGGGCACTTGTTAAGTGGCACGTCGTACACAGAAATTGTGCCAAAAAAATCACTTTTGGGACTTTTGGCCCAAAGAATTGGGATTTTGATCACTCGATGAAGTCTGAACGTGCTGAAACTACTCAAGTCGATTCAGCGACAAAAAACAAAAAACAAAAAAACATGGTAAACGACACTTTACATGCCTACATAGAAAATATAAGATTCTGGATTTCGAACTACAGTTTTGTAAATTTGGTACGCTGGGTGCGCCGAATCGGGCTGGGACTAGTTGCAGTCGATTCAGCGCCCCAACACATACCTATGTTGCACCTCTTGCCTATGTTGCTGAAATTTCTTTTGCTGTTTTTTTTTGGACCAAAAATTTGCAAATTTGGACCGTTGCGCACAGTGCGATCGGGCTGAGTAACGAACTCATCATTACTCTTGCAAGGACGGATTTCTCTGCGCAAGAACGAATTTTTTACGTGGAAATTAACGGACTTACCGTGGAGCGGAATGAAACAAATAATATATTTACATGTATATATTATATATTATATTGTAACAGATATACGAAAAAGTGAAAATCTGTAATTTAGATCTCCGCTGCAAAAAACGGATTTTGGAAGGATTTTCGGTACACGGGGAGCATTTCTGAAATTTTGGAACGAGCCAAATAGCTACATTTCTTTGAAAATTCGCTAAAAATAAAAAGAACTTGCAAATCCCAGGTTAAATTCGTCCTACCGTTCGGTGTCCCATGATGAGCCATTGCAGTTTTATGCATTTAATATGTATCGTAACTCCTCACTCTTTTTCTTGACTTGTGCTATCCTGCATAGTTTGGTATCAAGCGACATTCCCATATAGGTACCTAACTTGAAAGCATCATTGGCGTATGGAATAATGTTTCCATTTAGGAACCTCGGAATGTAGTGGAGCTTTCTATCACTCTTGATGGTTCAAACAGAAACTATGGGAATAACAGTATATACCTACAAAGATTTGTCAGAGCAAAAAAAAATCCATTTTGGATCATTGGATATTGAAAATAGAATATTTTTAATTCAGAATATTCAGAAAATTCATCTTGGACTGAAGAATTTTTTGAGACCATCCGGAGCACTGTACGACCAGTCGTCCGTTTGCACCGAAAAGCTCGTCAACATGATCGTGAATCAAACGGTATAAATCCGACCCAGATGTATCATCGCTAGGGAGCACCTGATTATAATCATGTATGGCTGTACGAAGTCGGGTTGGTCTGTGATAATATTATTTCATTTGAAAAATAATGGATTTTTTTATTTTGTTGATAGGTACTTTTGCAACTTGAACAAACGTTGAAGTATTATTGGTTAAATTATTGCACAACGGTAAATTATTACACAACGGTTTATTATAATATCTACGCAAAAGGGGCATGTATACAGGTAAATTATTACACAACTGTTTATTATTTACCTTATTCTTCATTAATAACTGCAAGTAATTAATGATTGAATTATTGATCCCTGCGCATTTGTATGAATCATTAATTCCGGGCGGCTCCAGTACTCGATTTAGGGTTTTCCTGGAGGGAGCTGGTGGGTACTGACCACAGAAAACAGTGATCTACGCAGAAGGGGCATCTACAGGGTGTCTAGGGTTTCGATGGGACAAACTCAAGGAATCGATTCTGCAGCTAATTTGCAACAAAAAGTGCCTCTTAGAGTTTTTTTTTAGAGGTTTCATTTTGGAGTTATTTACGATTTAAGATTTTTTTCGTGTTTTCGACCCTAACTCAGTTAAATGGCCATAACTCCCTTAAATAACTATGTAAAGTAAAAGTTGAGGATACCGTTGGAAAGAGCATTAAATTTCCTATCTCCCTAATTATAAAATCAAATTGTTTTAATTAGTCCTCATTGGTGAAAAAAATGGCCAAAGTCCAAAGTGTGAGCATTTTTTAAGAATCACCGTTTTTCTTTCTTTTTTTGCGCTATTAGTACGAAAGTGTTTCGGCGGGCACTCCTCGGGAAAAACTTGCCCAAAACCTCAGCTTTCGAATGGTATAAGAAAAAAAATTTCACAGTGAAATGTGACGGAGAAAATGACGTTTGAGTCCTGAAAAACGTGGGTTTTTAGGTGATAATCAACGTTTCTCACCAAAAGCCGACATGCATCATGAAAACGAGTTCGATATCGCTATTTATGCATTTTTTGACGCTGAATCGAATGGTGACACTCTTAAACCAGTTACCACCGTCCCATCATATCTCAGAAAACAGGAGTGGACTTATGTTCAAACATCAAAGACCTACTAAATTTTTGTGGATACAATAACCTAACTCTGCTTCAACCTAAGTGATTACTCAAACTAATACTATCTGTTTCTTCCAGAGTGCAGGAATGTGTCGGGTTAATGCGAAATGCGCACCAGTTACGGAATGTCTCGAGGAGCGTGCGTCGGAGATGCCGCCTTTGTGTTCAGCAAGGACAGCAAGGGCATTTTGAGAACCTACTGTAATTACTAAATTAAATTAAGATGAAAAAAAAGAGTTTCTTCTTAATTGGGGAGGCAAAGAGTGTCACCATTCGATTCAGCGTCAAAAAATGCATAAATAGCGATATCGAACTCGTTTTCATGATGCACGTCGGCTTTTGGTGAGAAACGTTGATTAACACCTAAAAACCCACGTTTTTCTCCGTCAAATTTCACTGTGAAATTTTTTTCTTATACCATTCGAAAGCTGAGGTTTTGGGCAAGTTTTTCCCGAGGAGTGCCCGCCGAAACACTTTCGTACTAATAGCGCAAAAAAAGAAAGAAAAACGGTGATTCTTAAAAAATGCTCACACTTTGGACTTTGGCCATTTTTTCACCAATGAGGACTAATTAAAACAATTTGATTTTATAATTAGGGAGATAGGAAATTTAATGCTATTTCCAACGGTATCCTCAACTTTTACTTTACATAGTTATTTAAGGGAGTTATGGCCGTTTAACTGAGTTAGGGTCGAAAACACGAAAAAAATCGTAAATCGTAAATAACTCCAAAATGAAGCCTCTAAAAAAAAAAACTCTAAGAGGCACTTTTTGTTGCAAATCAGCTGCAGAATCGATTCCCTGAGTTTGTCCCATCGAAACCCTAGACACCCTGTATACCGGTAAATAATAAACCTTGTGTAATAATTTGCAGCGTTTTTAGTTTGATCTGTGGTTTGACGTATGTACCTCCCGTGGTAACCATGGAAATATCAGCGAGGAAATGGAGGCGGCTCTCAGGTAGAGTGAGAGAGGTGATGCTGTACAGAGCGAGAGGTGGGACGATTCTAGAGACAGACGACAGGAGATTGCGGAGGTGGCAGTCCAGCGGCAGTGGTTGGAGCGGTGGTAACCAATTGAGCGGGTCCAACACTGCGCATCAGATCCGAATCCGCTTCTCGCATTCTTGACCGAAAACATCGTACCTGTTTTTGCGGTTTTCGTTTGGAATTTTTATTTTTCGTTCATTGAATTTCCCTCCAAGCTGCCGCTTCAGTCCGCAATCGCAGCCCTGAAGAAGTCTTCAGCCGACAGGGCGATGGAATCAGAAGACTCGGAACTCACTTCCTTCAACATCCCAAACAAAACGACCGTCGTTGACAAATCGTCGTACACGCCCAAGAGCGGCGAGACCCCATGGACCCAAAATGAGCTGGAAAAAGTAAGCCAAATTTCATTTTTAAATTCAACATTAACCAAAAATATTGCCACTTCGAGAAAATTGGTCACTACCATAAACTGTGAATCATGAGGGGAAATGTTAGGTACCTAATCCTGCCTGCTCATTGGCCATTTTAACAGATTGTAAACCTATAATTTCCAAATGGAATTCAAACATTACGCGAGGTTTGTAAAAAAAAAAATAAAAAAAAATACACAGAGTTTGTCGTAAATATAATAAAATTGGAAAAAATATGAATAATCTATTTACTCTAAAATTTTGCAAATCCATTTTCCCAAATCGTAAAATCTCATATGCGTAGCAGTTGGAGTCGAACTCCAAGTAAAAAAATTGTAAACATCAAAATACAGACAATACATGGACGTTGACCTCAAAATCTACCGGCTCATCTTGAAAATGTGTTATGGATGATCGTTTATTTGTTGATATGATGAGGAATTTGTTTCTGTCCGTGAAAGAATAGATGGAATGAAATCGTTAGATGATGGTAACCCAAAATCTAGGATTTTGGATTCAGCGTTTTTTCCACTTACAGAATAAATTGCGAATAGAATAATTCGTAATTTTAAACACACACCCATCAACAAGTACATCATGCATACGTGTCTCCAAATCGACCGATCACGAAAAGCAAGAAACGGAAACGCAAGTTGAAGTGATATTAGCGTTCAAAGTATATACAATAATACGAAGAAGGAATAGGTACGTGATCAAGACGTTAGCGGTAAAGAAGGAATACGGGGAAGTTATGCCTGTGCCCCCCCCCCCCCCCACCACTCATCGCACCATTCACATTGAAACTAAAATAGGTAGGTAGGTAGGTACCTACTCAGAGAAGCACATGCGGAAGAGATACATACGCATCCAGCCATCTAAATCTAGCTTTTCCCTGATTGAACGCTCAATTCCCGAATTTCTTTGTCCTGCCATGCTTTCGAAAATTTACATTTTCGTGTTTCATCTTTATTGTAGGTATTTGTGGTATAATTTCATTTGGTATATTTACCTATTTATGGATCTATATAAGGTTATAATGGTTTTTACTTTTACTTTTGTATTCATGGAGGTTTCTTATATCACAAACAAGGTTTTCAAATTTTACAAAGAGTGTTTCCCCTATTCCATTGTACAAAAGAGTTATCTGCGGAGAAGGTTGAAGGTTGCCTACGCCCGCCATAAGTTGGCCTCTAGATAAGTGCCCTGCGAAGTACGCAAGTCCAACAAAACTTAGTAACCCTAAATATTTTTCACTTATGTACTTACTGTACACGATACCTGTACTGTTACGATACCTTTAAAAGAATTGGGGTGTCAAACGTGAGATGTTTAGGCGTCTTGTTAATTTAAGCATAACTTCTGGACTTATGTACCAACTAGTTCATAGAAAGTACAAATTTCAAATTAAGAATCAATGCATGAGGCAGAGGACATTAATGAATAATCGATCAGGCGCGCTGCGAAGTTCGTGAGTCCAACAAAACTTACGTAACCCTAAAAACTTACGTACCTACGATACCTTTAAAAGAACTGGGGTGTCAAACGTGAGATGTTTAGGCGTCCTGTTAATTTAAGCTAAACGCATTGGTAATGATGAGAATTATCATTATTGGATTTGAGATATGTTACAAAGGTACGAACTAGTTCATACAAAGCATACAAATTAAGACTCAATGCATGTAGAGGACACAGTGAATAATCGATTAGGTGCGCTGTTATTTTTGTCACTTCTCAGTGAACCGTGAGACGCATGAAAACGGCTCGCAGTTATGTTCAGCCCTTGTTCAAATTGTTGCAGAATATTTTTTCTCGAGTGAAAATTTTGAATTTGTTTGAATGAGAATCGGTCATCTTCTAGGTATTAACAAGTATTTACCTACCCACATAATTCAACTAAGTCCGCTTCCTCAACTCAGGTAGAATGATACCACCGAGATTCAGCCACTTGACGTTCTCGATGAGGAATAGAACTGGAGAATCTGACGACACGAAGGGGCTTAATGGGTAGTTGTAATAGAAACAATATCGTATCTACATTCTAGATTTATTATGATGTAATGGATCGTGCTTTTCAGATCGGTACCTGCGTTACGCAGGTCTCAGTTAATTGAGTAATCGTCGACCCGTGTCGTTTAGTTCTTTGGGAGTGGCCACGTTGGTGATATGATATTGAGCACGGATGTCCTCTATTGTAGTCCTAGGTGCTCTTCGGAGAGCACCAGCCCTCGCTGTCGCGAAAGTAAAAAATTTCAGGCTCAAATACGGCCTCAAGCCTTTTGATTTCGATCAGAAAATATTTAGAGAAACTTGGAAATGTTGATCAATGAACCGTATGGCTACCCCCTTTTCAACCACCCTGAACACGAATCCGACGATAATGGACCAAAATCGAAATATTAACTCTTTTACTCGTAGCTAATGGAGTACACCTATTTCTGTGAGAATGTGCTTGTGTGTGTTGAGTCCCTTTTGGATCTACGATACCCTTGAATGAAAACGCTAAAATATTAGGTAGGTCCCAATATTTACCTATACTAAAGGATGAATGAATGGCCTTTAGGGCACCTATGCGAGGGTTGGTCCCCAAGTGGTCTCTTATGAGATTTATTTGGACAGTGGGTATATCTCGTTGCGTGCGTTTTCCGTTACCTACTAACAATTAAAAGAATTCTACATTTTACCCATTATTTTTCCTCCCAAAAGTGATCACAAGCTTCCGTTACCTTGGAAGACTCAGAAGCAAAAGTACCAAGTGGAAGATATGGAGGTAATATGTACTTGTTTCCGGTTTCAAGAGGTCCAGATCATTGATGACCTGAACCTAAAACCGACCTCATGAATGACCTGAACTTAGTTGGGAAACTGCGCACATGTGTACAGCAAATAATAAACCTTTGTGGAAGAATTTGCAGTATTCTTCAGCCACATCAGTAAATATATTTCACGTCCTTGTTTTCGGTTTTTTTCAGAACCGTTCAGGTTGGCAAAGCCCACGTAATAAGCTATTTTGTGTAGCTATTAGGTCTCACAGTTATTCAATTACGTTTCATTTTCAATTATACATACGAGCGTTATATAATATATGAAAACTTTTTGCTAATTAAGTCTACGTGCTGAGGTAAAAAATGCTTTAAATTTGCATTTGTCTAATTTAAAGACCCTTGCTTTTATGTAGGTAGGTACTTACCTAAATTATCATTCAAGTGGTGGTGGATAATTTTTGAGTTCTCCGTATAAAAAAGCGGATGAGATTAAATTCAGTGTTCGTAAATCATCGATATTATATAAAGTGCTCAAAAGTTACATTGTGAATTTCCTGTATTCTGTAATTGTTGTCATACCTAATAATATAACCGTGATCTGTTATAGAAAAATTTGTTCCATGCTCAGATTCCGTAAACATACCCGAACTTGGGATGTTGCGGATTAGTGGAATTCACCAGTTTAGTATTCCACCATTCTGCCTTTGTCCTGATACAATTTCTAATAATCAGACAAGATTATAACTCGAGAAACAGTACCGATTATCGTTTTCTAAAGACATTTCTGCAATTGCTGACTATATTTTCAGAATCTAAACGAAAACGAGTATAATACATCCATTATTGGATAATCCCAAATCAAAGGCACAACAACTAGGAAAGGATTATTCAGCTAGTTATAAACCTGCCACCGAAATACAAGAAAAAAACTGAAACATACCGGTAGTTTTGCTCTCATTTTATGATCAGAGGGCTGGGCCCATCCTTCATACAGTAGTGGCCTTCGTTAAGAATCTCGAACCCAACATCCCTTCGCTGTCGTTGTGTATTTTTTCCTCAAGCCTTGAGCCGTCATCCTTTTATTTGCAGCATCTTTCATCCAGGATCCGCATTCCATTTCTCGAGGTTAGATGACTCAAATATATGATTTAGACCTGCACAATAACCTGAATTTCGAAAAGTTATCCGCAAGCACCAAATCCGATTGGCCAAGGTTTGGAGTAGGTAGGATTTCATTTCGTTTCACAATTTATTTTTGGTAAAACATCCCAATTTTAAACTGCTCCTTATGCCTCATGTAAGCTTCCTACTTTAATTAACAATAATTGTTATAAGTAGTTTGTATCCTCCATAGAACAAGAATTTGTGACCCTTAGTAACGAATCTTTAGAACCAGTGCAGACATTGAAATTAGGCCACATTTTCCTAACAACATTTGGCACAAAGTATAGGTTTTCAGGAGAGGACCTAACTTAATTTAGATGAATTTTATGCGGGATCAACTCGCACCTATCTTCAATATTTCAACTCACCATTCTTTTGTGAAAGTAGTGTGGTCGTATTTAGGTAACTTATACGCACGGAACTCTGATCATTAAAGAAGGGTTACCTTCTTCGAATTTGTAGTTGTAGTGGAGTCAATTTATCAGTTCTATGTAAATAACAACAATCAGTTTGAAAGACGCTCAGTAATCACAGGTCTACCCGTCACTGGTTATCGCCAGTACTGGTTGCTCATTTAAATCGACCTAAATTTTTTTGAATTGATTGGCAAATAATTATATAATCGCAAAATGGGTTTATATCATCTTCATTTCCGAGACCAACTAGATTCATCCAACACCGTACTGAAAGGAGATAACAGTTTTTTCCACTATCAAACACTATTATAACAGTTGACTCATCCAAACCAGTCTCACCCGAACCCTACTATACGTCCTCTATCCGAATAAAGATGATAACAGATGAGGAGTCAATGAGGGCGTTGAGGTTTTACATATTGCAACCCAATCAAACCTGATTATATAGCAATCTGTTCAATTAAGTATAGTCCACGGGACCAGTGGTTAAAATCGTGAACGATTTGACTGGTACTACCTCCAACGATCGGGGATGCATTTTGTTTGATCCGTCGAAAAGTATGGAAACATGCTGATGTTGGGCTTCCAGCTCATGTCTTCAATACCACTAGCTGAGATACTGACAAAGAAAATGGAAAGAACGGGGAAACTGGGAACAAAAAAGATATACACGTGGCACAGTTCTGAGAGAGTCGAAAAGCAGGTGTTCTACTGATTCTAAACTTTCTTGAAATTAAATGGGAATTGGGCGAATAATAGATAAATCAAATATAATGACAGACTAAACTCAGTATGGAAATGTCCTGTGAGCTATATTGTATGCCAAAGAACTTTCTTGGCCCAACATGCTGTCGTTTGGCTATAGACACAGGAATATTATTTTAGTGACGTATATAAACAAGCGTGTCAACAACGGGTAATGGTAAAAATAGTGGTAATGGCGGCTGCAGGCGTAGGTAATACTGTAAGTATTGAAATGAACGAGGATCGCTTTGTTTAAGAGAAATCGCTAAACACCAAGCGACTGGTGTCATCCTGAACTAGAAAACCGTGATACTCGACAGGGGAAACTGATATAGATCAGCCCTAATAGCTCGGAACATTTAAAACTGCCTAGTAGTTCATGTAAAGAGCCTCCAATCCGATCTGGTATCAGCTTCCAATCCAATCCTGCTCAGCTTCGAATGACTCCTTCAAGTTGGTAGGTACTGTCAGTAACCTACAAGAACTTCCCATACCGTTGCCGTCTTCTGTACAACCCCTAAGGGGAAATTTCACTAGTATCTGTACAAATTCCTAACGAACTATGTTCAGACCTTACGGACGTGGACTGGATGAGCTACATTATGTAACTCTTTGCGCCAACAGCGAGAAACAGGGGACAACTGATAGGAAAAAAATTCCAGTCATACAGCATAGGAGCGAATTTTCAAAGGAATAGTTTGGAAAATTGAGAATTTAAATTATTGGACAGAGCACAACGCGCGGTGGCGTGGCTCATTACGGCCTGAATGGGCAGTTGCTGAGACCAGAGTGGCACGTCGTGCAGAAAAATGTATGTCAAAAAATCATTTTTGGGTGGTTTGAACCAAAAAGTTGTGATTTTGATCACTTGATCGATCGTCTGAACGTACTGAAAAAACTCGCAAACGATTCAGCGGCCAAAAAAGAAGGGAAAAAACCAGAACAAAAATAACATGGTAAACGACACCTCACATGTCTACATAAAAAATTTGCGATTTTTTTTGGATTTCTGACAGCAATTTTGTAAATCTGGTAGCTGGGTGGGTCTAATCGGACTGGACAGTTGCAATTGATTCAGCGCCACAAAAAACATTATTGACAACACCCCGAATGCCTACATTGCTGAAGTCCTTTTTGTTTTGATTTTTTGGACCAAAAACTTGTAAATTTGGACCTCTCCGCACAGTGCGAGACGGATTTTGGTTTATTATTTTCAATAATGAACCATTGGAATCGAGCATGAAAAAAAAAATTCTTACCCCCCCTCAAAATTTGATGGTTTACGTTTCAAGATATGTAGAATCCAAAACTGCAATAAAAATATTTCTGTCTGTCCGCCGTACGCCGTACGCCGTACGGGCCACTTTTCTTAGTTACCATGAAAAAAAATTGATGAAATTCGGGTTATAGGTTCCGTTCGGCGTCTAGTTGGTCCTCGAAGCTCGACGTTACTGTGAGTCATCTCTAAGGGGTTCAAAATAGGGGTTGAAATTTTCAAAACGCCTATACCATTTTTTTACGTAAATATTTTTACGGTTTTAAATAGTTCTTGAACTTGCGAGTTTTTTAAGACCATCCGGAGCATCGTACGTCCAGCCGTTCGTTCACAGTAAGGCCCCGAAGTTTGCACCGACAGGCATTTTCGACTCCAGTGTGAATGAAATTGTATACAATCCAAACCAAATCTCGTAACCAGAGACGCGCCCACAATAGGAATTTGTAAATACGGCCAATCATTGGTAGGGATCACCTGATTATATTGGCGGAGCATGAAGTCGAGTTGGTTGTTCTGTGATATTATTTAATTTGAAAAATGATGGCTCTATTGGAGTTTGTTGGTAGGTAGTGAAACTTGAACAAACGTTGAAGTATTATTGATGGGTAAATTATTACTACGGTAAATCATTACTCAACGGTAAATTATTACACAACGGTAAATTATACCATCTACGTAGAAGGGGCTGGAGTTTGTTGGTAGGTACTTTTGCAACTTTTTTCACTCCTCATCAACAATTTCTTTTCAGAACTTCATTATGTGTGTTTCTTTTTGTTAGGTACTGTTTGTCATCGGCAGAATTATTTTAGCAACATTTAACTCGTGATTTAGGTAGGTACCTAGTAACGAGTACGGGGTTAGGTACTAACCTACGGAGTGTCTGCGATCTACATAATATGCATATAATAGAATAGTACATATCATATTATATAGACGGGTTATCTATACATAGAGCTGTGATCTGTAACAGAAGGGTATTCTATACAAAATAATAAACCGTTGTGCAGGGATTTGCAGCGTTTTTCTTCGTAAGAACGAATTTTTTACCTTGGAAATTAAGGGACTTATCGTGCGTCCTATATATAATACATGTACGATATATAATCCAGTTTATATATATATATATATACATATATATATATAACAAGTTGATTCTGATGACTAGGTTGATGAACACAATTCAGGATTGAGGAATGACCAGTCTAGTCTTGTTTCTGATGGTTTTTTTAATTCCCACAACGTTTCTACCCAGGATCTGGGTCCTATTCATGTGGATTTATGGTCCAAAGGTAAGTACAATAGGTGGATAGGTGTGGATTGGTGAATTTGATTCATCAAATTGGAAATTAACACCTATCCACCTATTATACTTACCTTTGGACCACAAATGCACATGAATAGGACCCAGATCCTGGGTAGAAACGTTGTGGGAATTAAAAAAACCATCAGAAACAAGACTAGACTAGTCATTCCTCAATCCTGAATTATATATATGTATATAAATATATATAATAACGAAAAGTGAAAATCTGCAATTTAGATCTCCGACGCATGAAATGGATTTTGGAGGGGTTTCCAGTTCACAGGTAGCATCTGTGAAATTTTGAAACGAGCCAAATTGCTACATTTTCTTTGAAAATTCGCTAAAAATGCAGGCTCTGCCAGTATTTATTTATTTATTTATATTTACACGGAAAATGTGCCCAATTTACAGAACTTTACTATAACGAACTAATATCCTCCCTCGTGTCCCTCTCTCTCATGTTGCGAGCTTTTGTCAGGAACGAACGATGGAATCGAGGAGGAAAATCAAGAAGGCTGAATAACACCACCCTCATCCGTACCATTTAGCGATTTGCTGAACCCATTGTAGTTGTTATTCATTCGATGATTTCATTCAAATAAATGTAGGTATTGATTTATTGTAAGTTAGATGTAACGTGTAATGTATGCTATGTTAGACGTAACTCGGTGTCAGGTCTTCATGGTAAATTATGACTTGAGCTTGTTGGGACACTTTAGGATTGTAGGTAGTGCAGGTGAAGGTGACGTGGTGTACTGGCATGTAACTGCAGTGGCTGAAAGTTCGTTATCGCCGCTGAATGGGAGAAGTTTTCGCGGGAAGGTGACGGCGAGCGGAGACGAGCGTGGCGGGCAGGAAGTTGGCCATGTGAATAGATCAATTGAGCGTCGCATCGTCCTTGGCTGATAGATACCCATCCAGCTGGGGAGGATTACGTGTCGAGACTCCCCCCTCATCATCATAGTAACAAAAATGGCTTTGGTAAAAGGTGGAGTAAAGCAAAGAAAGTGCGCACGGTGGCTGGGTACATGTGGTGGGTACGAACTAAATCACTCGCGACGAAATCGTGGAAACCCATTTCAAAGAAAAAACGCGAAAAACTGTTATACCGGTTTCGGTGATCAAACCATCGTCAGTTATTGACAATGGTCAATAACTCGTGAGGTCGTTTGTTACTGACAATGTGATCACCGAGACCGGTATAACAGTGTTTTTCGCGTTTTTTCGTGTATTAGTGGAAATAGACTATTTTTTCAATAACTTCGTTTTTCCTTGACGTGTTGGGTACCAAATTTTACAGTAACTGTCGTACCATTGTGACGGGGCCAGTAGATTTATATCTGCTGGCCGTGGCGACCTGGCACATGCTGTTTGGTTCAGCAAAAATTAAAGATTTCACGCCAAGTTGTAGTACCTTAGCGTCAGGATATAATAGTAGGTAGATAGTGAACGACAATGGGATTACTGGTTGGTTTTCACAGTTGGATTAGAAATCAGAATAAGAGAGAGAAAAACATCCAGTACACCACTAGATAATTATATGACCCCCCCCCCCCCCCCCCAAAATGTGTTTGCATGAAACAATACTGGTTGAAGTGGCCGGTCAACGATTTCCCAGGACCTGTTGCGGCCCACCAACAAGTGTTGGCATCAAGCAACAAGTGTCACGAACAAGTGTCCCGATACGATGTTATAGCACCTGCACCCTTCGGTAGATGCATCATCTTCGGCTTGTCCTTGTTTTTTGTTTCATTCAATAAAAATATATTCGGTTTGAATACGCTCTTCAGGCAGTTTTCCTCTCCGTAAATTCAGTTTGTAGCAAGCGAGAAGAATATTTTGTTTTTGTTTTTAGCGAATTGTCAAAAAGAAAATGAAACTATTGCAATCCAAAATTTTCAGAGCATGAATTTTTGAAATAAATTCAGAGCATCCTGAATTCATCCCTAAGATTAAAAAAAAGTTGATTATGTCCTTGGGTACATGATTAAAAAAATTTAATTTAGCCAAAACGTTCGTACTGCCAAAAGGATGAGTTCGAAGATGAGCAATTTTCAAACATTCTAAGGGGATCAAGATTGAATTTTTAGGGGTCCAAAATCGGTAAAAACTGCTAAAATCGTGAACAGTTTTTTTAAAAAATCACTGAAAGTAGTATGGAAGGGCGAGCAAAGGCAGAAAAAGACAATTTCACTTGTTTTTTTGTACAGAATTATAGGGGTCAGATTGGGATTTTTTGGAGTCAAAAATTGGTATTAAGGGCTAAAATCAATATTAATTCACCTGACGTTTTGTGGGATGGTGAATCACGACGGAGGAACTATTTCGATGATGAAAATATTTTTCTCAAAAAGATTGGGTCAAATTTGACTTAAGGTTCAAAAATCGGGAAAAAGGCTAAAATCACCAAATGATATAATTTTACGAAAAGTGGTACGGTTTCTCGCTATATCATCTTTTTACACAATAGCACGAGTAGGTACCTATTTATTGGAAAATTCGGTCTTATAGCCATGCTCCATTTATTCTACTCATACTTCTTGCTGCTCTGATGAATGTTGTTGTGCTATTTGTGAAGCTATATACCACTTACCACTGCTTGATAATAGACTAGGTAGGGTCGCACAACTGCAGCACCATGAATAGCGATCGTCAGTGTCAAAAACGGCATTAATTTTTTCGGGTTTTCCATCGACCTTGAGCCACTGCCCTACTGAATTCGAATTGATTTACACAGGTGTCTTACCGGTTTCGGTCAATTTTACCAACAGAACCTCCATTAATGAATATCTAGAACAATCACGATGCCATAAACACGCCAAGTGTGTTTTGATAAATTTGACGTGAGTAACGTGTCAATAAGCGTGATCATAACATGGGTTGTGCACTAGTGGGTGAATGGCAGAGAACTCTCCAGCCTCTGCCAAAACCTTTGCATGACCTTCAGCCCCCTCTAGCAACAATTTAAATAATAATTATAAGAAACAAAATGAAACTACTATTAATAATAACATTTTAATAAGCTGCAAATTACTTCTGAACGGTTAATTATTATTTTCTATACTGATAACCCTGTCTATATCACTGTTCCTTAAACCAAACACTGGCAACGCCTATTGTTGCTACAACGGAGGGTAACGGTGAGTTGACTTTGAAGGTAGGTAGGTGTGTGTCGGTTCAATGTACAATTATTGAAAATCCGATTTTATCTATATTCCGTATTTTTCTGCCCAAATGGGGAGCGTAGGGCCCTAAGTAGTGATACTCCATGATAGAACCTCTACATCGTCCGTATGCATCAAAAAGCGCCTTACCAACCAACACATTCCCGAAATTACCTACTAACCTCATTTTCGTGGACGTATAAAGTATATTGGAACAAGACACTCGATTCCACAATACCATGAGTGAATTTTCAACAGTTCCTTATTACAGTGGTAATTTATTGAGCTGCAGCTTTTCCATTTGATTTAAGCTCATGTTGATGATGATTTTAAACCCTCATTGTGAACGATTAAGTGGCAAGTCGTACAGTACTCCAAGTAGTTTCAATAAATAGTTACTAAAACCCAAAATCTGGAAATCAAAAACTACGCCCTTTTACTCTTCACCCGTTCTCAAATTTTCTATGACACAGCATGCTTAAATTCAGGGGAAGGAATATTTGACATTATGGTCATGCTCTTCAAGGTACAGGCATAAAAAATTACGATTGTATGATTGTACCGATTGCAACATGTACCTATCTAGTATATTTTATTAAAAAATTATTAATTAAGGTAATGGTGACGTTCGTAAAAACATCAGGTTTATTTCAGGGCCTCAGAGCCGGGGATCTACAACTCAACGTCACAGAGTTCTTAATAAAATTCTCCATTAAAGAAGGAGTGAATGAGCCACTTGTGGCATAAAGTTCTAGCCGGTCAGATGAAAATTACGCAACGCTCTTACATGCCGAGGCTAACAGGCACGAATTCCGAGAACGGCCTCCTCATGCCCTTGGATCAAATGTGTTTCTTGATTGGATTTGTAGGGAGAACTTCGTTTAAATTTGATTTCAGGAGTGATTTGTCGAAATAACTTATGGGGCCGATGAATAGAATAATTTATCCCGATCAGCATGAGGACGGCATTAACAAATAGAGTGGAATAGCCGTCTGAATATCGTCCCGATTTGAAGCATGGGTGAACTGTTCAATTAATGATATACGATACTTACCTTCCAGCAGCACCCTTGCAGTCCTCCATACTGACTCAAAAGCGAAAGATGCATAATGTATGTTACAGGAAGGGAGAGAGCAGTGAGACTGTAATAACCTCAAGCATATGAGTTGATGCGAAATCATACGAAATGTGATAATCAATCAATCAGATAACATATTTGGCAAAAGAATTTGCCCTTATATGGGCTCACAGGTGTAGCCAAGTGGCACCGCACATTGCTCTCGTGAACCATCAAGGTTTTAATTTAGAGTTATTTAGTTAGTGCTTGCGGGAGAGGGAACAAACTCTAACACAATGGTATAGTCAATTTCATGTAGGTAATATTATAACAGGGATAACCACTACCTACTCAACCACTAGTTACATCAATAAAGTTAAATACTCATATCGTAACCAAAATGGTAGGTATCAATTTAGATAGATGTTTATGTACATATATATACCTACCATCAACATTTTAAAAATCAACGTTTCAACTGTTACGTAACAGCCCATACAAATTCAGATAAACATTATTGAAAACCATCAAGAGTACATACTAGGTTAAGCAGTCTCTCTTCACCTTCTCTTAACATGAGACACTCAGGCCTTAGTCTCATTCTGTATTCAGGACACCTCCTCACTTAAATAGCGATGTATCTACTCATACTACTACCGCTTTGAATACTCACTTGTAATTCCGAGGAGCTTCTCTGAATTAGAAAAATTCAGTTGCCATGTTACCGCAAATGAGATTTGTTTGCCTGAATAGTTATTGCCAATTACGTTGAAGTTGAAGAAATCTGCAATATGGGGAGGATTAGGGTTAGGATTATTCTTCTAAATATTAAGCCTTCGAAATAAAACTGCGGTTTTGTTTCATGATAGGCAATTGAAATTGGCAAAAATAAGTTTATTTTGAATTACATGGGACTAGTAGGTTACTTGGAACACCCATTTACAAAGGTGAAAATTATGAATCTTTGCCTGGTTTCGAGTGACCTGTATACATATAAACATATTATGTATATGTTGAAATTTATATACATATAAACATATTATGTTTATATGTATATAAATTGAGTATTATGACGTTAAATGTAAATAAGAGGTACCTACCTATATAATAGTAGATCAGTATGAGAATAAATGCATTATTTTTTTAATAGAACTTAATAAAAATACTTAATGCTATCAAGTTCAAAACTGTTTACTTCCGCTAACATAATTATTTAATCCTTTGGACTATTTCGGAGGTGGATGTTCGTAGAGGAATGGAAAATGGATGAACATGTTCTGGTGTTTTAGTGATTATTCGGATCACCGTGGATCACCGTGAAACAGAACAAGTCCGCTTTTGTGAGATAACCAATTGCAACTGGTTTGTGATTATGAGACGTGACTCGTTTTCAATAGTTTGTGAGAGGAGGGGAATCGTATTATGACAGCGACTTCCCGTGACGAACGAATCAATCGTACTAATAGAATGATGAGAAAGCATTAATAATTAGCACCCATTGCATCACCCCGAGAGAAATAAGAGCATGCGACCCGAGTCGAAAGATCAGTATGCTCAAGGCGGACGTTTTCCAAATAAAGAAGACCATGGGCCTGTGATAGCATCCGCCTGTAATTTGTTTTGAGCATTGATTTTACTGTGACAGCCTGCTGTAATCTTCAGTAGACAAGGAAACCTCTTCGAAGTTGTTTATCGGTTTTCAGACGAGATTTAAAACGACTTGGACAAAGGAAACGACCAGGCACCGTCATTACACCAAAAACTATAAATATGGTCAACAAGTAGACCCACAGAAATTAGCACTTTTCTGCATTTTGCTGCACCAGAACCTGCTGTGTGCATGTCTTTGGTATGTGATTGTACCCAGGCCAGAGGCCCATGACAATCATCTTCTCACAGTCAGTGCTGTATCTTGCATGCATTCACATTGTTAACAGCAGGTCCCCCTGCTCTGCCTCCCCAGCGTTGGTCATGCATTGCATGTCCGGGATGGACCACGTGGAGGTGCTGGTTTTATCGGGATATTCGGAGGCAGAGGGGCTTTCGGCAACTATGCCTAGCCTAGCCTCATTACTCGCCGCCTCTTCTTATGACTTGCGGGTCTTCAATCATTGGCAGGCTCATATGATCAGTGGCACCTTATCACATGGGGTGACGGGTGAGTACTCCTATAAATATTCCTCCCCGTCCTTAATCTAAACTAGCCTAGGTTATCACAGAAAAGGTATCGCGGATATCACAGTCGGGTTTCATGTTCAATACATTCACACACTTTAATAAATTACATTCTCGCCCTTAAAAAGCACAGACACACTATCACATTCACACAGACCGAGGGATAGGAGGAGTCCCACCGGTCCCGAGCCCACCCTACCTTTAATTGCCATCCTGGCACCGGCTATTTAGGGCTTTCAGAGGCCAGGAGGCCGAACAGCCCTATGGAAATTAATAAAAGAAAAATAAACAAAACGCAAAACATAAAAAATTAATAAAGGCAAAAATGTGTAATGACCTACCGGTTTGCTGCCCCCCCAAGACCGGTAGGCACCCCCATCACTCAATCATATCATGCACACAGTTTAAAACTTACTAATCCTAATTTTCACTATCACAGTTCGTTTCACTAAACTAATATCACATAATAACTAATCTAACGTGGCGAGTACTTTTATAAATGTTCCTCCCACCGCTAATCCTAACCTATACTAATCCAACCTAAGATAAAAAGACCCCTACTCAACTGGGCGGCAGAGCACTGCTTGCAGGTGATACAGGCTCTGCCCCTTCTCCTCTGAGTCTGTGCCACTGATCGCAGAACGACACAAACTTCCGGTGCTGGTCAGGAGATGTCAACAGCTGGCTCAGGTCACCTTCATATACGGGGGCACCACACATCTCTATTCGCAGGTGGCTATACAACGGGCATGACCTTATGACGTGCTCGGCAAGCTCGTTCGGTTCGCCGCACGGGCATTCAGGGGACTCACGTCTCCTGAAGCTGTGCAGTTTGCTGCTAAAATTGCCATGCCCTGTCAGATGCTGAGTGGTGATGTAGGAGGGCTCTATCCATTGGGCCGCAAGCCTGCCTCCAACGTCAGGCAGGTAAGCATGTGTGAGTCTGCCACTAGTGCCTCTGTCCCATCTGTCCTGCCACTTGGTTGCTGCCCATCTCATTATTGCGTCACACTTGGCCTTGCTTGTGCCGAGCTCTGCCAATTGAATTGCAATTTCGACATTTATTGGCACGCATACCCTAGAGGGCCATCGCACAGATGCCTCCGCCACCCGGGCATCAAGGAGGATATCAAGTGGCATGCACCCCGCTATCACCTGGATGGCCAGGGTTGGAGCGGTTCTGTAAGCCGTAGTTACAGCCAGCAGCACCGCCCTCTGGAGCTGAAGCATCTTCTGGCGTGTCCGGTCGGTCGGGTTGTTCCACCATGTGGGTGCAGCGTACACCACTATTGGCAGAAAGACTGTTCTGTAGTAGTGCAGCCTTCGCCCGTAGCTCGCGCCCCATCCTGCGCCAGCCATTCTCCGGATGCTGCTAGCAAGTTGCTGCACTTTCGCCGTTAGCGTTTCAATATGGGCTTTTCTATCCAGGTGCCTGTCCAGGGTGATGCCCAAATATTTCACCGTTCTAGCAGCCTCGATCGTTGTTGCTCCCACACAGAACCTTGTAGGGTGCCTGGCATCACCTCCCCCCTTCACCACCAGAGCACATGTCTTGCTGTCAGCAAGTTGCAATCTGGCATGGCAGCACCAATCCCTGGCCATCTGACTGCAGCTCTCCATGCGCCTCTTAAGCTCGTCCCTGGTGTGGTCCTCGACCAGCACGGCCAGGTCATCAACATAGGCCACTGCAAACACTCCACATTGGTGGAGTTGTTTCAATAGTTCAGAGAACACCAGATTCCACATGGCTGCACCCAGGACGGAGCCCTGGGGACAACCACGCGTCACGGCCCTCCCCACCACCCCCTCACTTGTGTGCATGACTGCTTGGCGTTCGTTAAAGTAGTCCTTCAGCAGAGTATATATATTTCTGGGGATGTTTATTTCTTTCAGCCCCTTCAGGACCAGTGGCCACCACACCGCATTAAAAGCCCCTGCCACGTCATAAAATATACATGCTACATGTCGGTACCCTGACTGCCGTGCCCGGTTTAACAGACAGGTAATTGCACTTTCAGTGCTCCTTCCTCTCGTGCACCCATATTGGTTGCTGTGTGCGCTGTCTGTGAGCATCGGCTCAATTCTATTGAGGATGAGCCTCTCCAGAATTTTGCTCTGGCACGGCAGCAGGCTGAGGGGGAGGTAACTACTACACTTAAGCTAGGTTCACATGGAGACGCAATTCCGGACGGCAATCCGGCACGGCAACGCATTTGCCGGAATTTTTGCCGCAGAGGCGTTCACATGGCAGCGGAGTCATAACAAAATGCAATCGCAAAAAACAAACAATTGCTCCAACTCGAAACCGCAATATCAACCACATAAATGTCGAATTTCAATATGGCTGAACAACCAAACAAGAGAGGAGTGCGCAGTAACCTCCGCGCAGATCCGGCAACGCATCCGACAGCGGAAAATATCTGGAGATTTTGATATAGTATCCAAGGCACTGCGTTGAAATAATCCATTTTGCGTTGGCCAATAGCATTGCAGAACGCATAGCCGTGCCGGGCTACCGTCCGGAATTGCGTCTCATGTGAACCTAGCTTTAGACCAGTCCCGGTCTCCGGCCTTAGTGAGTGCTTTTATGTTGGCGACTTTCCATGTCATGGGGAATCTGCCCTCCCGAAGGGCAAGGTTACTCTATTGTAACAGTTCTTCACGATACTGGGTGGGCGCCTCTTTGATCATGGCCATGTCGATGCCGTCTATGCCTGGCTGCACCAGAACCAGCAAATTCTTATGATCTGAAAATAAAGGTGGTATACTTATCAAATTTCGCCTATTTGTTTTCGTAAATCAAGCTAATTGGGTCCCCCATAATCCCCTTTGAATTTCATTTCGGTCGGAATGTGAAGAAGTTTTTATCATTTAATAATGATTAACAGGACCTTTCCATTTTTTTCCGACCGTCACGTCACGGCGAAATTGCTTGGTTACTATGACATCATATTCGGATGTTTTATTGATTTTATAATTTTACAATTTGAATTTTATAATTCGGTCGCACCTTCGCGACCGATCGTCACGTTTAGAAGTTCCGCGATCGATTTTCACAACCGTCACGTCACTATATAATAAAGAGACGAGATTAACATATTTCGTTAAGCCAGCAGATAAAAGCAAGAAAGTTCGGGAAGTATGTATAGAACAACAACTATACATACCTTCGGTAAGCATAGGTTAGCACCGTAGGAACTTATGACCGTATTTCAACCCAATTTTAGGTTAATATAATGAAATCACAAATTATGCGGAACATATTTATTTAAACTACAGTTTCATAAAAAACTAATTGTTTTAGCAAAATTCACAAAAATTGCTGTTGCTGTGGGCCTAAACATTTTACTTCAATTCCTGTTTTTGGTTTATTATTTTCAATAATGAACCATTGGAATCGAGCATGAAAAAAAAAAAATTCTTACCCCCCCTCAAAATTTGATGGTTTACGTTTCAACGTATGTAGAATCCAAAACTGCAATAAAAATATTTCTGTCTGTCCGCCGTACGCCGTACGGGCCACTTTTCTTAGTTACCATGAAAAAAAATTGATGAAATTCGGGTTATAGGTTCCGTTCGGGGTCTAGTTGGTCCTCGAAGCTCGACGTTACTCATCTCTAAGGGGTTCAAAATAGGGGTTGAAATTTTCAAAACGCCTATACCTTTCTTTTACGTAAATCTTTTTACGGTTTTAAATAGTTCTTGAACTTACGAGTTTTTTAAGACCACCCGGAGCACCGTACGTCCAGCCGTTCGTTCACAGTGGCCCCGAAGTTTGCACCGACAGGCATTTTCGACTCCAGTGTCAGTGTGAATGAAATTGTATACAACAGACGAAATCTCGTCACCAGGGACGCGCCGATTTTATTGGTGGGGTACCTAAGAGGTCGAGTTGGTTGTTATGTGATATTATTTCATTTGAAAAATGATGGCTCTATTGGAGTTTGTTGATAGGTAGTGAAACCGATTTTATTGGTCGGGTAGGTACCTATGAAGTCGAGTTGGTTGTTCTGTGATATTATTTCATTTGAAAAATGATGTGCGTTTCTTTTTGTTAGGTACTGTTTGCAATCGACAGAATTGTTTTAGCAACATTTACCTCGTGCGATTTAGGTAGGTACCTAGTAACGAGTACGGGGTTAGGTATTAACCTACGGAGGGTGTGCGATCCTGCTGGATTTTGTTGATAGGTACTTTTGGAACTTGAACAACCGATGAAGTATTATTGATGGGTAAATTATTACACAATGGCAAATTATTACACAACGGCTCATCTACCCAGAAGGGCCTGGATTTTGTTGATAGGTACTTTTGCAACTTGAACAACCGTTGAAGTATTATTGATGGGTAAATTATTACATAATGGCAAATTATTACACAACGAAAAATTATTACACAACGGTAAATTATTACACAACGGCTAATCTACCAAGAAGGGGCTGGATTTTGTTGATAGGTACTTTTGCAACTTGAACAACCGTAGAAGTATTATTGATGGGCAAATTATCACACAACGGTTCATTATTCTATCTCCGTAGAAGTGGAACCTATACAGGTAAATTATTACACAACAGTTTAGGGAGGTACCTAGTAACGAGTACGGGGTTAGGTACTGGTACTAACCTACGGAGGTCCGCGATCTACATAATATGTGTAGAATAGTACAAGTAGTAAGTGGGTACATTGAGCACACATTCTTGTTTTTTCACTTGAATCTCTGATGTTTTTATTTCCACTTGAATCTCTGATGTTTTTATTTTCACTTGAATCTCTGATGCTTTTATTTTCACTTGAATCTCTGATGCTTTTTATTTTCACTTGAATCCTTGATGTTTTTTATTTTCACTTGAATCTCTGATAAAACTTTTCTAACACAAAACATCAGAACCAGTGACTTTTTCATTTATCGACTTAAATCCCTGATAAAATTTTTTTTAACACAAAACATCAAAACCAGTGACTTTTTTCATTTAGTCAGTGACTTTTTTTAAAAATGTTTTTTTCATCAGAAACTCTAGTGAAACTCTAAAAATTTTTCAATCGTAAATAAAAATGCAAATTTAGGACTATTTAGGGGTCGATATTTTCGAAATTTAGCTCCCTCTGATGTTTTCACTAGAAAAAATAAAAAAATTAAAATGACGTCACGCTAAAAATATTTCTGCTAATTAGTAGCATAAGAACTTTTAATGAACACAACTCATTAAGGCAAATACAAGTCGAGAAGATTTAAAAAAAATAATTTTTAAAACCCAATTACTAAAAGGGGGTACCGCCGATTTAACGGTACCCCTTTAACTCATTAAGACGAATACAAGTCAATTTGATTTTTAAAACCCAATTACTTAAGTGTAATCCATTTTAAAATTTCGTGAGCTGTAATCCCCATTAAAACATATTGAACAAGATACAAGGTCGTTCTGTAGACCAGTGAGAGAATGGGCTGTTTTCAGAATTTTTTAAAATTATGTATCACCCTTAAAAGTGAAACGAAACAGTTAATCTGTTTCGCGAGAACGAGACTGCTGCGTTCTCGGGAGAACGAGACTGCTGCGTTCTCGGGAGACAGGATTAACTGCCTCTCTGCGTATATTTTAATTTTTTCTCGATTCTGGCGAGAAAAGAGACGAGAATGAGAATGAGAACGAGAACACAGCTGATGAGTGGGCGACCTTGTGACCTTCCCGTCGACCGGTTTGAGATAAGATTGTCTTGCAGCCCCTTTGACTCGTCCCAGTCAGTTTGTAGAATTGAAGTAAGATACAACACAGTGAGTTATTTGTGAGTGAAAATGAACCAATCCCAAGTTTCAACGAATGGAAATTCAACGACTGATGAAGTAGATGATTTTCTACGTGAACTACTCCCAGAAACCTCTACGATTGCAACTAATAATGAAAAGGTAGAATGTTTGAGGCAGAAGAAGTACAACATTGATGGGTCTATAAGGAGTTACAAGTGTCGAATTCGCGCCTATGCTTCAAAACTAAGAACTCTAGTCGTGATGTCCAAAAAGCTTGGCACTGAAATTGATCAATTAGAAACTTTTTCACGTGAGGCTGTGAGGATGAGACGACAAGCCAGGCAGCTGCGAAATTCGACTCACGGGCAACAACTAGTAAACTCACTAGAGGAAGTAAGCCTTGAAGACGACTTATTGAGTGACATGGAATGTGATCGAGCGAACTAAACCATGAAGTGTTTCCATTTTTAGAATTAAGTTCTTTTCGTTTTTTTAATGGAAATTTTCCCATTAAAAATAATATTCGCTACATTGCATTTTCACTCGCAAATAACTCACTGTGTTCCGAATAAAATGATTAAAAAATTCTATGTTTTTTTATTTCTTTTTCCAAGTCTCAGTATTTATTACGTTTTTATAGGGGTTCCCTATAAAAACTTGACTTAAAACCTATTTTTTTAGGGGGGAGCTCTCTCAAGGTTCTTTCTTCATGTGTCTGATATATTTTTTATTGGGAATGTTCCCAATAAAAAAATTGTTATTTATATTGTTTATCCTTTTTTTCCTCCCATGGTGAGTTTATTTAAATTTCTTCTTTAATAATATTTTTAAGTGGCATGTAGTTCAGAGTGACTTCTGAAACCAAAATTACGTAAGCAAAAGTGTTTTCTGGCACATTCTTTTCAAAATCTGCTCGTAAAATTATATTACTTTTTTGTCCAGATATGGACTGTGGTTGTCTAGTCATATTCACACTGAATATTGGATAGTTCTCTTTGAAGGACTGAGGCTCATGATATGGAAGGGATGAGTCTTGGCATACTATTCTTTTGAAATCTGTGTACATGGTGTAAGCTAAACTAAAATCCCCTGAACTCCAATCTAAATTCAAATGTTCTTCAGGATAACTTTTTCCTGCTACTTCAAAACTAATATTTTTAACATTCAAATGATCAAATTTGGAATTATTTTTCTTTTGATCATTTTTTCTGGCAGTTTGGAAGGCAACAAATCCCCAGATCGGATTCTGTACATTTCTGTAAATATTTGTAATGTTGAAGTTTAGAGTTTTTCCAGTAACTTTTTGTTCGATACATTGTAATTTTTTAAAGTGAAACAAATAAGGAGAAGTACAGAGTTCAGCAATTAATTTAGCTTTGGATTCACTTTCATATTCAATTATTGGGACTCGCAGGTAGAAAGTTTTAATTTCCACTTTTCCCTCCACACCTTCAGGAGAGGTACTGTAACGGAAGAGTACATTATCATCAGAATTTCTAATGAATGTAATTTCAAATCCTCCCTTATAAATTGGTACAATATCGCTGAAGAATCCAAGGCCTAAATCAGCCAAGTTACCATTCGCGTTGAAATTTCCACCACCATTCACTTTAGAATTGAAACCAGAATTCATTAATTTACCATTATAGTTTGATGGTCCTGAGAAAGAAGCTATACCCATCACCGTACTAGCAATACCTGGTTCTTCAATTTCATCAATAACCGTATTGTGCTTTTTTACTTCAATTTTGGAAAAAAGGTGTGCAACAAAATTGTCTACCATCATTATTGTATCACTGATTCCATATGTTTTTGTTGCATCTTTAGGAATGTATTTTCCAGCAATGTAATATTGAATATTGCTGCTAAGAAACTCATCATCTAGAAGCAATTTGAAAACCGTTCTTTTGTTCTCAGAGTTCAATTCCAAATTAGATTCAGGATTAAAGTTTCGATACTGAAGCCTTGTGATTTCAGAATCGTATTTCGAGTAGATTGATTTAATTTGATTCATATTTATTATAGGAAAAAAAGTTTTTTTATAGAATCGAAATTCTATAAAAATATCAAGATAGTGGAATAGAAAATATTAAAATCCAGTTCTGAAAACTTCCCCATGTTTCAAAAGTGATAGTTTGATAGGATCCACACTTTTAACTTCTTTCTTATTTTTATTATATTCATTTAGAATAGTACTTTTCATATTTATATAATTTTTTATTTCTTGTTCAATATCATTGAACTCTTCATCAGATATTTTGCCGTCTTTAATTGCTTTTGTGAACTTTCCTTCAATCGAATTTAATTTAGCTTTTGCCAAAAGCTCAATTTCAGTGTGTTTAGTAATTTTTTTATTGAAAAATCCGCTTGAAGTCCTTAATATTGTCGATAAGGTTGTCAATCCTACAGAAATTGGAACACTGAATGGAATTATTATTGGTAATGCTATAGAAGTACCAACCAGTCCGAGTTCTGAGAGGGCGAATAAAAATTCAGTACCGTAAAGAGTACTGGATAGTTTTCCATATTTTTTTCTCAAACTATTTCTCATTTTCACTTCATCTTCTAAAAATTTGTATTGATTGATAATTCGATTGATTCTATAATTGTTCTCATTAAACTCGGGAAAAATTATTTTTGGATATAATCTAGAATGAGTTATTGGAGTAAATTCTTCAGGGGCTGAAGGTGTTTCATTATTATTTGTGTACATCATTTATTATAGGAAAAAAAGTTTTTTATAGAATCGAAATTCTATAAAAATATCAAGACTATAAAATTTAATAAAAGAAATTAAGATTTTTCTTCAATGTTCTCATACTATTTTCAAAATCGTGTCCTTCTGATAGCTTTTTCAAAATTAATAAACATAAATGTCCACAGATAGGTGGATCATATTGGTTTTGGATTTGTTCCTCATTGTAAAATAAATTTTCTGAATCTAAATATTGAACAAGTTCTCTTGGTGGTGGTGCATTACCATACGAATCAAAATAATATTTTAAATTGTTATTTTTATAAAATGCAGTCCAGTGGCTTCCAGCCTCATCAGAATTTTCTAGATTTATAATACCACATTCCGTGTGGTTCACTTTCTCTGGTAAATCATCCTTCATGAAAACTCCTCTGAAGTTTTTAATTTTCATTTCTTTTGATAATCTTTCAATATCAAAATTAGTAAGAGGTTGGAAGCTATTTAGTTTTTTGATTTGGGAGGTTTCTTTTTAGGTTTTGAAATAGTTTTTTTCTTCTTCATTCCAGAGCCAATACTTAAACTTTTTACATTTTTTGCTAGTCTCTCCATTTCTAAATTGTGGCGATTGATTTCTGCTTCTTCAGCAGATTTATGCTTAGAATCAATAACGCTGGAAGCTACTGCAGTTCCACCACCCAATAATGCCCCAAGAGCACCAATTCCTGCAAAAAGTAAGGGTAAAAACCCACCTGAATGATTTATTTGCAACTGATCATAATTCATTTCCAATTCCAACCCTTTTTTGTTTTTGATACATTTATCTAGCTTTTTTTTCTGAGTTTCATTTAACAGGATTTTATTTCCATTTCCACTAATATCTGCAAAAGCCAGTCGTACTTTTACTGGAACACGTTTTTTATAAGCAGATCTTATTTTTTTCATTTGTATTTCTGACAAATTTATTTGATGTGTAATCATTTTATTATAGGGAAAAAAGTTTTTTTTATAGAATCAAAATTCTATAAAAAAACAATCATAATACCTAATTAGTATACACCCATCCCAAAGTGTCTTTTGGTTTTCATACCAGTTATTACAGTAACAGCTCCCAATTTTTCGCCGATATTTGTTGAACTTTTCATAATTTTATAAGCTTCTTTTTCTAGTTATTTATCAGCAAGATGCCTATCACTTGTTTTTTCATGATCCCTATAAAAAATGTCGTGTTGTTTACAAGCTTTATCAAGACTATTTATACCTTCATCACCTCTATTTAATCTCTTATCCAATTTAGTAAATGGTCCACAATATTGATAACCACCTGGGAGATGCATTTCTGGAATAACAGGCCCAAGTTTATTAAGAATAGTATTGAAAATACCAGAACCGTTTTTTATCATATTTTTGGGTAAATTATTAATAATTTTAATCAAGTATTCAGTTCCCTTGGGATTATCAATATCTTTCTCCAGTTGATCTTTAATGAAATTTATAATTCCCAATTTTTCATTGTGAAAATTATTATTTCCTGCCTGCTCTTGCGCATACAAATAGTATAGTCTTTGTTGAAGTTGATTCAAATTATCTACTTATATATTTAAATTCTACAGGATTTTCAGTATATTTAATCAACCCAGTACCAGTCTTTTTCTTTTTACTATACTCCCAGATTGGTTTTATGATTTCTTTCCATTTTTTACTAACACTTGATTTTGGTTGTTTAGATTCGGGATTATTATTTTGAAACATGCTATTTGTTTGAATGAGGATTTTTGTATAAGCTTTAAAGTCTTCATTAGTGTATTCATCTTTGGATGGAATATCAGAAGCTATGGGTTTTGTTAAGAGCTTCCATAAACCTTCAGTACCGGAATATTTCATTTTTTCTATTACAATATCATTGCCATTTACCTGTATCTGTTTATTTCCAATAAAGATATGATTTTTTAAAGGGTATATTCCAAATTGTCTATCAGGATGAAGAATATATAATTCTGCAATTGGTCCAATACCTAAAGGACCTACAGAAGAGTTTGGTAATTTAACACTTTTTTGTAAAATTGTTTCCATTTCATCATCACTATCTGCATTGTCACTTGAAAAGCTTTGATTTAAAGTATCTTCAGTATCATTATCAATACTTTTAACCTCGTCATCAACATCTTTAAAAGTAACTTTTTTAGGTGAACTGATAGCCAAGGGATTAAATGTTTTTATTGCAGGAATGAGTTCTAATTTTCTACCAAGATCTTCATCAGTTTGTTTCACTGCTTTTTCTACCTTATCTAATCGTGAAGTTATAGGTTCATAAGCCTTTTCTTTTGTTTCCTTATCAGATGCTTGGTTAACCCTTTCTTGTTTTGCTAATTTATGTAAATATTTTTTAAGTTTAATCGTTTTATCAGCTTCAGCTACACTCATGGGTTTACGTTTTGGTTTTGTGAAAATTATTTGTTCATCTTCAGAGGGTTGATCAATCTTTTTGATTTCTCTAAGTTTGGCTTCTTTTTCCTTCATAGTTTCATGCTGCGCTTCTTTGAATTTCTGTCTAAGCGCTTGTTCTAAAGTAATTTTTGTTGTCATATTTTTATTATAGGAAAAAATTTTTTTTAAAAATCGGTCAAACGTTAAAACGTTAAAACGCTCACACGCTTAAACGCTTTAGGAACGTTAAAACGCTCAAACGCTTAAACGCTTTAGGAACGTTATTTTTGCGTTTTTAAGCGTTTTCCAATGCGATTTTTTGAAGTTATCCGTGTAGCGTTTTTATAGGGAATCCCTATAAAAACAAACTTAAAATCTATATTTTTTATCTAAAATATTTCACCAAATTTCTTTCGGTAACGCCCGTTACTGCGTTTCTTTGTTAGGTCAATCGTTAGAAAACCAAAGTCCTCATCCCAACAAGAATAGCATAATTCTTTGAATTGGTCATAAGTGAAATCACTTCCCACATATTCATCATAAATATCTCGCATGTATCTTGGTCCTTGTCTAAATACACATAAAAAATTAATATTGTTTCTAATGAGTTGTTTATCAACTTTTGACCATGATTGTGTCAAGTAAACGCACGAGATTTTCTTATGACGTCCTCTAACGTAATAATCTTTAATAACTTGTTGCTGTTGAACATTAACACAATCATCAAAAACTACCAAACTGTTCGACTGACAATCATCTAGGGGTATAATCTCGTCACAATTACTGAAAAACTGCGCTATTTCCACACCATCTTTTGCAGAAATTATTTCATAAGCGCTTCTCAAAAACTCATATGCATTCTGATCCAGAGATTTTGAAAAAATATATAGATAATGAAAGGGGATTCCCCATGATTTTGTGATGAGATTATAGAGAAGTGTTGTTTTCCCACAACCAGAAGTTCCTACTATTAATGCTCTTAAAGGTAATGGTAAAATTCCTTTTCTAGCCTCTTTTTTATCAAACGGAATTGGTTCAATCTCGTATTTACTCATCTTTATTATACGAAAAAAAACTTTATCTAATAATAAAAGCATGACTCTAATAAAGATTTCTGATAAACACCAAGATCTAAAAATAACTTTTGCTCAAAAAATTGTTCCAAATCCCAATAAAAATTATAAACTTGGAATAGTAAAGTTATTATTTACTTCACCTTCTCTTTCATTTCAAGTAAAAGATGTAATGATATCATTAAAATTGCTTATTACAGATGTATGGTATCATCACGAGTATGTGTTAGATGGCACATTTACTGTTGAGACGTTTAGAAGAGAATTATATTTAAAAATAAAAAGTTATATATCTGAACTCATGGAGGGTTTTGAGAAGAATAAAACATTTTATAAATCACAAATTGACACATTAAAAAAAACAAAACCTGAAAGTTTGGTTTTTAAAGTAGACTACACTACAAATCGTAATAGATTTTTTCTTAAATCTCCTGTTTTAATTGAATTTTTACGTTTTGGAAATTTCTGTGAACTATTTGATTTTAAACAATGTAAAACACCTGGGGATTATTTTGAAGTTAATAAGGACTACTATTCTGAAGACAACCCAAAGTTAATCAAACCTATTTCGTTAATTGAATGGCATTGTAATATTATTGATTATAGTTTTGCTAATCATGATGAGCATTCCCATCTTCATAGCGAACATGAATTACTGCATGTATCTTTGATAGAGAAACTGATTCTCCCCAATACTATTTATATGGAAACAAATAAAAAGATTCTTTACAGCCCTATACGAGAAGGAATGAGAGATATTAAAGAGATTAAACTATCATGTAGAAATGAAAATGGAGATGAGCTGCAATTTGAAAATGTTACAGTTTATTTGCATTTGATTGAAGAGTGAGTGAGGAGCTTCTTTTTTATGAGATATTTCTCATAAAAAACCTTTTTTCCTATAATAAAATGGATAATGATTTAACTGATCCTATTTATTGCCATAAATGTAAGAAGAAAACTAATAATGTTGATGCTGAAAGAGTGCAAACTATCAACGGGAGATGGAGAGTGGCTGCTAAATGCTCAAAATGTAAAACCAAAAAGAGTAAATTTATCACTTCACCTGAGAAAGAAAATTCTGAAGAACCTGTAGTAGAAGATCTGAATGATGATGAAAAATTATCTCTTGCTAAAGAATTACACAAGCCAATAAGAAATAAATTTCAAAAAAGGACAATATTTACTAAAGGTATTGATGATTTGTGGGCTGCTGATTTGATAATCATGAAAAATTATGAAAAAGAGAATGATGGATACGGCTATATGCTTAATGTTATCGATACATTTTCAAAATTTGCATGGGCCTTACCCTTGAAGAAAAAGGATGGAAAAAATGTTGTTAAAGCTTTTGAGAAAATAATAGAAAAAGCAAAATCTCAAAATCATAATGCCCCCAATTTGCTTCATACGGATAAAGGATTGGAGTTTGAAAATAAACTTTTCAAAGATTTTCTGAAAAATCACCAAATAAAAATGTATCATACACAGAATGAAGAAAAATCTGCCATTATTGAAAGATTTAATCGTACATTGAATGGTAAAATGAAAATTCTTTTTGAAGTTGAGAATGATAAAAAATGGGTTGATTTTCTACAGGATTTAATTAATGAATACAATTATAAAGATTTTCATAGATCTATTGGTATGAAACCATCAGAAGTCACAAAATTAAATCAAAATGACGTTACAGTACGATTATTTGGAAACAAAAAAAATTTACAGAAAGTTAAATTCAGTGTTGGTGATAGGGTTCGCATCAAAAGATTTAAAAAAAACTTTTGTAAATAAATATGAAGCAAATTGGACCAGAGAAATTTTTGTGGTTTCTGATATTCTCTCTACTAATCCAATAACATACAAAATCAAAGATTTAAATGATGAAGATATTGAAGGATCTTTCTATGCTCAAGAACTACAAAAAACAGAATTCTAGAATTATGAATAAAATGATTTATATAAAAGATTTCTTTTATATAAATAAAATGTTATGTGATAATATTACGACTATCGTTGATAGAATATTCGTAATATTCAACCGATCCCATTAAAGGGGGTACCGAATCGATACCCCCCTATTTAAGAATTTGGGTTTAATGGGTCCCATGTATTTAAAAATTTTTTAAATACATGAAGAAGCTAAGAAAAATAGTTTACATGTTTAGAAAAGTCACTGGCTAAAAAAATGAGGGGTAAGTTAAAAGGATGATATGGGAGACAGGATAAATAGTATCCATACAAGAATAGACAAAAAGAAAAAGTGGGTGGATAAAAAAAAATGAGGGGTTAGTTAAAAGAATCTCTTTTCTAATAAAAATGAACGATATGAAAAAAAATTATATATCCTATAATAAAATGGATAATATTAAAAAACATTGTGAAAAGTGCGATGTTAACATCACCTATAAAAATTGGGCTAGACACCTAAAGTCTAAGAGCCATGAGAAAAACGACCCTAACCAAACTCTTAAACCTCGACAAAGAACCATTGAGAAAGGATTCAGAGTTAAAGATTTGAGAAATGAAGCGAAAGATTACAATTTAAAAGGTATTTATACAATGAAGAAAAATAATCTTATTACAGCTTTAAATGATATTAAAAATGTATACTTTAAGAAAAGTGATCTAGAAAAACTAACTGTTAAAGAACTACGCGAAATAGCTAAAGAAAAACATATTAAAATTAAAAAACCGAATAAAAAAATCAATATCATCGAACATCTAATGCACCCACAAGGGCATGCATTTAAAGTAAAAACAGTAAAAATGTTCAATTTCGACGATGACTTGATTAATGAAAACAAAGAAAAACGAAAATCTCCTTTTACTATTATAGAAACTAAATCTCGATTCATTAAAAAATTTAAAACTACAGAAATCGATTATAGTATAAAATTATCTAATATCATACAAGTCGAAAAAGCTGTATTTGCTATGTTAAATTTGGCTAAAGAAAAATCTAATTTCCAAACCGGGGATAAAATTATGATCGTTGCCCAAAACCCTCATTTTCACCATGATATATCGAAAGATTTAAGTAGTAAATCAAATGTTTTATCTCGTATACAAGCTAAAGAATTTATCCAACACGTAAGCAACATTATTAGTTCCAACGAATACGTTGACATAACAAATACTACGTTTCACATTAAAATCATTAATTTACCGAGAGGAGCAAAAGGCCTCAAAATATTGAACTTAGCCAAAAGTAAACATACGAAACAATGTATTACTCAAATAAAAAATTCCGATAATCTGTGTTGTCCAAGAGCCATAATTACCGCGTTAACTTATCATACTAATAAAATTTTCGGTAGAGAACTTACAAAAAACGATATAAAAGTTTTAAGAATGGGCCGAAAAATTCAAACAAAATTAGCCAGAGAACTTTGCGAAAAAATGGGTTCATACACCGAGGAAGGTTTCACATTGCAAGATATCAAAGTTGTTGAAGAATTATTAGACATTCAAGTTAAAGTTATCTGCGCCGAAAATTTCAATACCGTTATTTACGAAGGAGAAAAGAAAGATACTATAATTTATCTTTATAAAAACGGAAATCATTTTGACGTGATTAATAGTGTAGCAGCCTTTTACACTTCATCTTATTACTGTAAAAAATGTGATACTCCTTATAATAACAATAACAAACACGAATGCAAAAGGAGTAGAAATAAAAATGTCTGTACACTCTGTAAACAAATACAACACGATGAAAAATATAAAAATAAAATATTCTGTAACGATTGTAACCGTTATTGTTATAATGATAATTGCTTTAAAAATCATAAAGAAGTTTGTAAAATAACCTATAAATGTTTAAACTGCGGGAAAATTTGCAAAAGAACCGACGAACATAGATGTGGTTCTGGAAAATGTCGAAACTGTCAAGAAATATTCGACGATATAGGTAATCATGAATGTTTTATGTTAGCAAGACGGTCAAACGGCGGGTATTGTACAGAACCTTGTACTTGTAATAATCGTTCTGATATCACAGCAGAAAAATGTACTTACACCGAAAAATACATAACATTTGATTACGAAGCAATGCAGGAAACCGGTGTTCACGTGCCGAATGTAATTGTTCAAAATTATTTCGATGGAACCAAAATGAATTTCAAAACTAACGAAGAATTTTGCAAGTGGCTAATTTCTAAAGAACACAAAGGATACACTGCCATAGCACATTATGCAAAAGGATATGATTCTCAATTCATTTTGAAATACTGCGTCGAAAATACTCTGAAACCTTACACTATTTATAATGGAACTAAACTAATGTTATTAGAAATTAAAGGAATAATAAGAAAAATCGATAGTTCTAACTTCGTTGCATCTCCGTTATCTGCTTTTCCAAAAACGTTCGGATTAACAGAACTAAAAAAAGGATATTTTCCCCATTATTTCAATACTCGAGATAATCAAAATTACGTTGGGCCAATTCCTGATACTAAATTTTATGGGCCTGATTCAATGAAACCCGAAGTAAGAAAAGCATTTTTGAAATGGCACGCTGAAAAAGTAAAGGAAAATTATATATTCGACTTTCAGAAAGAAATATTAGAATATTGTGAATCAGATGTCGATATTTTGCGAAGGGGTTGTATTGAATTTAGGAAGCAATTTTTAGACATAGCTAATATCGATCCTTTCCAATATTTAACTATAGCGAGTGTTTGCATGGCCATTTTTCGGTCAATGCATCTCAAAGAAAATACTATCGCTGTGAATAAAGAAATTAGAAAAGAAACATTTAGTAAAGGTTCAATAGCTTGGCTTAGTAATTTTAAAAATGTACAACATGCTTTAAACGGCGGAGAAGTTACAATTTGTGGAGCAAAGGTTGATGGCTACGATAAAATAACAAATACCGTGTACCAGTATCATGGTTGTTTTTGGCATGGATGTCAAAAATGTTTCCACGAAGATACTATTAATAATGTAAACAATGAAACTATGGGCGATTTGTTAGAAAAAACTAATCAAAGGAGTAATCAAATAAAAAATGCCGGTTTTAAATTGATAGAAAAGTGGGAATGTATTTGGTTAAAATCGGAAGCTTATAAATCATCATTAAATAAAAATATAAGGGTTATTGAACCATTAAATCCTAGAGATGCGTTCTATGGCGGTAGAACGAATGCTAGTAAGCTGAAAGTCGTAAATAAAAAATTAAGATATATCGATGTTTGTAGTTTGTATCCAACAGTTCAATATTTCGATTATTATCCCTTAGGTCATCCAACAAAAATTCATAAACCTGAGAAATATGATGAAAATTGGTACGGTTTAATCAAATGTAAAATATTACCTCCTAAAAAATTATATCACCCAGTTCTCCCGATCAAAAGAGATAAACTTCTATTTATTTTATGCGAAAAATGTTTTGAAGATAAATGTAATACTTGTTCACACGATGAAAATGAAAGAGCTCTGGTTGATACTTGGACTACAGATGAAGTAAATAAAGCTATTGAAAAAGGTTATAAGATTCAAGAAATTTACGAAGTATGGCATTTCAAAGAAAAAAGTAATGAATTGTTCAAAGAATATGTAAAAACATTTATGAAAATAAAACTAGAGACTAGCCCGTGGGAAAGCGACTTTGAAACTATTGAAGAATATATAAAAAGCATTAAAGAAAGTCTCGATATAGATTTAGAAAAAGAAAGAATTCAACCAAATCCTGGACGAAGAGCAGTAGCAAAGATTTGTTTGAATTCTTTGTGGGGGAAGTTTGGACAAAGATTGAACATGTCACAATCTGAATACATTATAGATGTAAAAAGATGGTACGATATACTTTTAGATGACAGACTAGAAATTGGCTCATGCCATTTTCTGAATGACAATATCGTACAAATATCTTATAAATTTTTGAATCAATACATCGAAGATAGTTTTTCAACAAATGTTTTCGTTGCGGCTTTTACTACATCAAATGCAAGATTGAGACTATATGATATGCTTGATAAATTGGGAGATAATGTCGCGTATTATGATACTGATAGTATTGTTTACATTGATGATGGAAAAACTCTTGTAAAAACAGGTTGTATGTTAGGTGAGTGGACTGATGAATTGGGAAAAAATAATCACATCGTAGAATGGCTTAGTACTGGTCCAAAGAGTTACGCTTATATAACCAATCAAGGGAAAGAAACTATTAAAATTAAAGGATTTACTTTAAATTACCAAAACGGCAAATCATTAAATAGAGAAACTATGAACAAAGTTTTAACGAAAGAAATAAACAACGTTAAGCTTAAATTTAACATGATTACGCGAAATGTAAAAGATAAAACATTAGTAAACAAAGAAGTGGAAAAAGAGTTTAGATTTCTGTATGATAAACGAAATATAATTGAAAACAAAGAAACCGATATTATTGATACTTTACCTTGGGGATATTAAACGTAAACATTTAAGAAGCTCTTTATATCAATATCAGTTTTTATCCCGAGGAATTACAACTTACGAAATTTTAAATTTTCAGATAATAAATATGTTCTGTTTGAACCTTTCATTGTGTATCGATAAGATATTCGTAATTATAATATTTTTAATAGCTCTAGTTTTCATCTACATTATAAATGAAACTGGAATCAATCACAGAATTATCGGAGCTTCAGAGCAGAGTTTAAAAGTATTCTAGATAAATATGTGTAAAAAATAGGTTTTAAGTCAGTTTTTATAGGGATCCCCTATAAAAAACACAATGTATAATTATTGTAAGTCTAAGTTTTGGAAAAGGTGAGGGTGTCTACCATAAGCCCACCTTTTTTTTTTTTTTTTTTTTTTTTTTTATCCACCCATTGAATTCTTATTGGTGGGACCCAACCTCTAATTGTTTGGGATTCCCAAATTCAGAAGAGATCTAGCGTCTCGTTTTTTTTAATTTAAGACGATATCATTTTAATTTAAGACGATTCAAAAATATTTTTAGCGTGACGTCATTTTAATTTTTTTATTTTTTCTAGTGAAAACATCAGAGGGAGCTAAATTTCGAAAATATCGACCCCTAAATAGTCCTAAATTTGCATTTTTATTTACGATTGAAAAATTTTTAGAGTTTCACTAGAGTTTCTGATGAAAAAAACATTTTTAAAAAAAGTCACTGACTAAATGAAAAAAGTCACTGGTTTTGATGTTTTGTGTTAAAAAAAATTTTATCAGGGATTTAAGTCGATAAATGAAAAAGTCACTGGTTCTGATGTTTTGTGTTAGAAAAGTTTTATCAGAGATTCAAGTGAAAATAAAAAACATCAAGGATTCAAGTGAAAATAAAAAGCATCAGAGATTCAAGTGAAAATAAAAGCATCAGAGATTCAAGTGAAAATAAAAACATCAGAGATTCAAGTGGAAATAAAAACATCAGAGATTCAAGTGAAAAAACAAGAATGTGTGCTCAATGTACCCACTTACTACTAGTACATATGTTATATAGAAGGGTTATATATACGGAGACCTGTGATCTGTAACAGGAGGGTATTCTGTACAAAATAATAAACCGTTGTGCAGGGATTTGCAGCGTTTTTATATTCATAGTTGACTGCTGTTTCATTTTGGTTAGTTCCTCCAGAGCTTTCTTTATCGAGGTAATTTTCAGTTCTTCAGACAAACATTCTTTCTTGTAAAATGCTTTAGCACGTGTCCACTGCACCTTCACATTTTCCAGCATATTTACGGGCACTATCTTCGTATTTGGAATTTCCCAAATCGCCTGGTTGTTTACACTTTCAAAAATATTAATATCCTCGTCAAGAAGGTCGATTGAAGAGTCTTCATTATTAATAGGTTCGATTGTTTCAGACGAATTGTGGCCGGTTATAACAGAATTGTCTGACAACATAGGTGGTTCTGGGTGTTGCGGTATTGTGAGTTCACACTTACGTTTTCTCCCAATTTCTTCTGAGGTGTGAGGCATATCGCGTTTCTTCATTTTCCTTACATTACTTTCTCGATTCACTTTTTTAGTTGAGGAATTCCACATTCTGGCCCCTAGGACCTTCATAGAGTTAATGCAGAATCTGTTAGTTTTGAAATACAGTTTTAAAGTTAAAGAGCGAATGCTTAAGCCTTTCTGGAAGAAGGTGGAGAGATATGTGGGAAGACTATATTTATCCTTGTGAATTAACTTGAAGATAAACTTTAGGTATTGTACTTTAAGATGAATCAATAGCCCACAACCAAGGATCCGATCAGAGAACCCCGAAACATGCCCTCTAGGCCTAAGATTAAACGCATATCGCGTACAACAATTAAAGGCAAGCTCTAATTTTCGTTTATTAGCAGCATTTATTGAGTTAATAAAGAGGAGAGAACCATAATTGAAAAGAGGAATTACCAAGGCCTTAACAAGGTAAGCCTTCAATTCTTGAGGGGTATATAAATAGAGAGGCCTTTTAGGGAGAAAAGTGCACCGTAAACCTTTCGACATGTGGCATTAACTTGGTTTGTCCAGTTCATGCTGGGATCGAAAATTATGCCTAAGTTTTTAACTGCATTACTGTAAGGCAATGAGCAATTGTCGAGGGTAACTTTGGGTAGAACTGATGTGTCCAAGGTAGAAGGGGAGAAGATTACAGTTCGAGTTTTGTGGGGATTCAACTGCAGAAAGTTAGCTTTAGACCAATCAGAGACTCCTTCTAAAACACGATTGACAGATTCTATAGCGGGGGAGAGATTTTCTATGGAAGACTGTAAAAAAAATTGAATATCATCGGCATATTGCTGATAGAGAATCCCGTGAAAGCTAGAGGCAACATCATTTGCATGCATCGAGAAAAAGAGCGGGCCAAGTATAGAGCCTTGTGGAACTCCTTGACATATTGGAATAGAGGTGGATAGAGATCCATTTTCCATTCAGGTACTCAATAGAATGATTGTTAAATGCTTATGCGTGAACAAAGAACGCTCATAATTACTTTGATGAATGTTTCAGGGATTATAATTAAACAATCAACCTACCTGATGGGACAGGTTGATTAGGATTATATTAGGTAGGGACGAGATTTGTTAATAACTGGCAGCAGCCTCTTTTCTGCGCTAAGAGCCAACCTAGTTTAAAGGTAAAAAAGACGAAGTTTTTTCGTCTGTCATGTTGGCAGCCTGGTCTTCGCCAGCCCTCCGGCCGTATCGACCCGTGGCCGCCATTCAGTTTGAAGGGAAATCCCTGGTGGATGCCTAGGGACGGGAGCGGCTTTTTTGCCACCCCCGGCGTAGCCGGGAAAAACCCAAAAAACCGGGTGGGACGTAATTAACAAATCTCGTCCCTACCTAATATAATCCTAATCAACCTGTCCCATCAGGTAGGTTGATTGTTTAATTATATTTCGGTAGGTAGAGATTTGTTAATAACTGGCAGCTGTTAGAAGGATCCATCCACCAGGCCTCCGACTACCCCGGGTACGCTGGTCCGATGAGCCCATCTCCCTCTCAGCACCTCGACTCCCTCCAGGAAAACAAAAAACCCCGAAGGCGCAAAATCCAAAATCGTTCCTGGTAGGGTAACCCACTCCCTAGGGTACGCCGGCCCGATGGCCCCACCCCGCTACCCCGACTCCCGCCAGGGCCAAAAGGAACGTGCAAAATCAAAAACTGTTCCTGGCAGGGTGACCACCCCCCCTCGGTGGGGGGGGGGGGGGGGGGCCTCAGGGCCAAGGTGTAGGTAAGGAATCCTATTGGGGGTCCGTCCCCCTGATCCTGCTCCCACCGTTGAAAGTATGTTGGAAACAGCCTAAATCCCACTCCAGTGACATTCTGGAAAAAATGACGTAATTGCAAAAGCGGACATATAACCTGATATGAGATTAATCCCCACAGGTTAAAGGAGGACTGACCTATCAATGTTGTCCAAACAAAACCAACGGGCTAGAAGGACTCCGACATAATGATTGCGCTACACCCATTACTGGAAAAATATAATATGTGGATAATAGAACACAAAACATAATAATTGCGATAAACCCATTACTGGAAGCATATGTTAGGTGGATAATAGAACACACAATTAGCCAAAATAACGCCAACGGGCTACAATAATCGAAATAAATCCATTACTGGCCGAGCCTAATATGTGAATAATATAACACAACATTCACCGTAAAAAACGAAGTAAGCCCATTACTAGGGGAATGTAATATGTAAATACTGGAGCATCATATGCGATTAACCCACACAGGTGAAAGGCTCCTCCATCCTTCTGATCATCCTCCCACCGTTGGAAGTTATGATCGCCGTATGTCACCTGCCCCGCATTGTAAAGTAAAACGAGACATAGCCCCCTGTGGTGTTATATCCCCATAGGGTACATCAAAAATGGAACATTGCCACCCGAGGTTCAATCCTGGGACAACAGTTCCCATAACCGCTGTGACATAGAGTAGTATGTGTAAAACGCCACTCCCCTGACATATACTTGAACTGCTAAGTTGAAAAGACGAGACCTAGCCACCTGTGGTGCTACCTGCCCCGCAGGGTAAATCAAAGCGAGACCTGGACATCCGTGGGGTAATCCTGGGGCAATAATCCCCCCCAAACGCTGTGACATAAGCGAGTAACATATTTAAACTCCCCTCCAGAGACATGAATTCTGACATAAAAGAGGTATGTACATGTAATATATGCCACTAATCTACTGAAATAGGCAAAGTTGAACGATAAGGTTGACTTGCTGTTACCGCTGGCTGGCGACCATTGAAGCTGAATCCATCAACTGACGCAACCGACGCATAGGCAAGATTGACAGCGTGAGGTCGAAGACCCGTCCCTCAAAGCTAACGGGCTAAATATAAAACCAAATGAATCATTAAAATCAGGTTAACTGAATTAGGTAAGGCTCAATTAGGTAAGACTGAGCAATGAGGGTCCACAAAAAACCTCAAGACTGAAAGATGAGGTTAAACAAAAAACATTTCATCCGCGCCCCAGGGGCTAGATAGGCAACTACAAAAATACTTAACACCTCTAAGACCACCAACAGTTGACCTGCTGTTAAGGGAGGCCGGCGATGGAGGTTGACGAGGCCTCTCCAAGCACTGCCGGGGCCCCTAAGTCCTGTGATCCGATTGGTCTGTCTGGTTGCTGGGAAAATGACCTCCGGACTTGGACCCAGCCCACCGGTTGAAGCCACCAGGTTGAAGAAACAGCCAAGAGGCTATAGAAACATTTGTCAATGTTTAAACAAAAACAAAATACAAAACCAAATTGCATGCCCTATATCAAGCAAAAGTACTGCCATTCACTTGCTGATATATGTCCCCTCTATAAATACGACTTGAGCCCAACTGGCTGTCGAGACTATGAAGTGAACACACTGAAGCTCACGGACTGAACACCCGTCCCCATGAGCCCATAGAAATTTGCAAACTTATAATTCTCGTAAATTGTAATTGTAATTATGTTGTGTTGTCGACCACACCCCAGTTTATGAATGAACCTTGGTGTACGAATGAACCACCAATGGTGGTTCATTCATAAACCTTGGTTCGTGAATGAACCACCCAGTTCATGAATGAACCTTGGCTCATGTCAGAGCCCATGGTCAAAACGGGAGCCAACCAGCCACAAAGTTTGTGCAACTTGAGAATCCACCATACACCTCAACATAAGGCCCATGGGCTATTGCCCTTAGTAATAACATCGGGGCCCCTATTAATCACTGTGGGGCGTCCAAGACTCATTTTAGGCATATAAATATCCAACAAAAAACTTAGAATGAACCACCTTGGCCCATGTCTGGGCCCATGGTCAAAATGGGAGCCAACTGGCCACAAAGCATGTTACGAACGCAGCCAAGGGCTGTTAACATGATCAAAATTAACCTATACCTACGACCACTTGTAGGTATATGAGCCTCCAATCAAATTCCTGAATTACCAATCTTTGTCAATGTCTGGGCCAATGGTCAACATGGGCGACGATGGGTTACAAAGCCTGTTAAGTTGAGAAAGCAGCTAAGGGCTGTTAACATGATCAAAATTAACCTACACCTACGACCACTTGTTGTAGGCATATGGCCCCCCAATCAATGTCATAAATTACCAACCTTGGTCCATGTCCGAATTACCAATCTTTGTTAATGTGTCTGGGTCAATGGTCAAAATGGGAGATAATGGGCTACAAAGCATGTTAAGTTGAGAACGCAGCTAAGGGCTGTTATCATGATCACAATTAACCTACACCTACGGCCACTTGTTATAGGCATACCTATGGCCCCCCAATCAATGTCAAGAATCACCAACCTTGGTCCATGACCGGGCCCATGGTCAAAATGGGAGCCACCCGGCTACGAAGCATGTCAAGCTGAGAACACAGTCAACGGCTGTTAACATGATCCAAATTAACATATACCTACGATCCCTTGTAGGTATAGGAACTTTCACTCAAATTCATGAATTACCAACCTTGGTCTATGTCTGGGCCAATGGTCAAAATGGGGCACGAAGTATGTTAAGTTGAGAACGTAGCCAACGGTTATTAACATGATCCCTGATGAGTGAAGGATGCTATCCAGAGGAGAAGCCGCTGGGAGAACCCAAAGGGGTATATGAGACATCGTAGGGGTTTTAGGTGCCGATGCCCCAAGACGGCTGTACCCCAAGATCAGCGAGTAACTGCTCATCATAATGATCCACAACCGAACTAAGTACTGAGTCCCCTTCATGGAGGGTATTGTTAGTCTACTCCGTCCTGCGGCTAGAACCTTACGAGACAGTGTAGGCCAATCCTATTTATTTATTTTTAATTTATTCATTTATTTATTTATTTATTTTTATTTTTTGTTTGTTTGTTTGTAATCATGTATTCGTTTATTTTTCGAATGACCCCATAAAACAAAACCCAAAGTGGGGGACCCAAATAGTGTCATATTCGGGTGCCGGAGGGCGTAAATGAGAGATTTCCATCCCGAATTGAGAATTAGAATTCCTTATGTAACAGAATTTCATTACTCATTACGATAGGACCAGACCTCTGGATGGTTTCGCCCAATGCGCCCTTTTGGTACTGTGTAACTTATCTTGTGATCGTATTGGGACGTTAGAGATGGATACTGTACGGCTTACCTCCGTGATTACCGACAGTCCTTGGACGACCCCCTTCTCGAACATCTGATGATGTATGACGTGCTCGATCACCTCAGAGCCGGCGACGAAAAAGACGCTTTGGACGCCTATGCATCAACAGGTTTTTTTTTTTTTTTTTTTGTACGGCCCATTGAAGAGGCATTTAAATTATTGGTGTGGAGTGAAAAATGTTCTTTTTGGTCTCGGCTGGGATTTTAACCTGCGATCTTCAGCCTAGGATTTCGACCATTAGCCAACTGAACTACGGAACACATTGAAATCGCCCCTAGGCACATACCTTTGTAGAAGGAAGTTGTAGTCGCCAATGTGAGCGTGCCAAGGCGAACTCGCGCCCGCCCCCGCCTCATCTTGTCCGACGCCATAATAGGCCGACGCATGTTGCCTGACGCCGTAGTAGGCCAGTGGTTGGGGGTAGTGAGCAATCGGGATGGGCGAGCTATGAGGCGGGGGGCCAGCATCTCCGATAAAGCGGAGATGCCGGTGAGGGTTAAGGAATGCGGTCGTGCTGTGCCCGACACCCCGTGGGGGCCAACGTTTTGTCGCTCCGCGCGACCGCCTTGATGTCGTTGTACTTATGTACCCGCACGGGAGGAGTCCCTCCTGTCTGACACCGCAAAGGGCCGACGCATGTAGTGGGGGCCAGTAATGACTGGGGCCCGCCCCCGCCTCATCTTGTCCGACGCCATAATAGGCCGACGTATGTTGTCTGACGCCACAACAGGCCGACGATAGGAGGTGGTGAGTGCCGGGGGTGTGCGTGCTATGAGGCGGGGGGCCAGCATCTCCGACTACGCGGAAATGCCGATGAGGGTTATGGTATGCGGTCGCGCCCTGTCCGACATCCCTTGGGGCCGACGTATTTTCCCCCCGCGCGACCGCTTGAACGTTATCGTACTTACGTGTTATCCCCGGAGGGTCGTGGAAAGCCATTTCCATCACCTGCGGGTGCGATGTCACCCCCGCGCCATGTCCGACACCCCGAGGGGCTGACGTGATCACCTTCCGTACGGTGTAACTCTCCATCACCGCCATACGAGGCCTCTTCTTCCCTCCGGACACATCCTCGTCGGGAATGAAGAACTTCTTTGGACATTTCTTGCGGTCTGAACGTCTCGGCGGCTCCGCGCGCGACATTCCGAAGCCCGACACCACGCGAGGCCCGTCAACCGGCGTAGTCGGTTGAAGGACTGCCGCCAGCGGAGGTTTCACACCGCACAAAAAACACACTCACTATACTGTGAAAACACTACTACGCGAAAAAATCTACTACGCTCACTATACGATGAAAAAACACTTCAAGGCGATGAAAGCCCCGTAAAAAACTATGAAAAAGAACTCAAAACGATGAAAAACACCTAGAACCTAGGTTAGCTCTCAAACGAACAAAAGAGAATGGCGGCCACGGGTCGATACGGCCGGAGGGCTGGCGAAGACCAGGCTGCCAACATGACAGACGAAAAAACTTCGTCTTTTTTACCTTTAAACTAGGTTGGCTCTTAGCGCAGAAAAGAGGCTGCTGCCAGTTATTAACAAATCTCTACCTACCGAAATATAATAATATTGGGTCCCCAAAGAACTCCACAGCGATTGGTGAAATAATAGAATAATCCCCACTTATGTTCGATCGATTTTGATGAAGTTTTCAAGAGTACCTAATTCAGTTTTGGATGTGTTGACATAGTCTTCTCAAATGTGGTAGGTATATGTATATGCGATTTGAGTAGCTGTATAACTGCACATGAACACGCTTTGCCTCCTTGAGCAGGAAACGGGTAAATGTGAAGGGAGGAAGAAATATTGTTCAACCCATTTGCCCCCACTGAGCAAATTGTAACTTTTAAATACAGTTTTTTCAAAGTTGTGTTTTTCCAGTTTGGTGAGTTTGGCGTAGTTTTAACGGAATGAATCAAATTAATATTTTATATAGAAGCTATATTTGGCAGAATTTTTCCCATACAGTTTCTCCAAAGCTCAGTCGGACAGTTCTTTCGATCAAGGAAAAGCTTTCTGAAAACCATGGAACCAGTGATTCTGACAGTTTCTCTTCCGGAAAGGTTCCTTGTTCCCTATCATGAGCTGTTAAGAAAATTCTCACATATCGTACTGTTTGAAGCAAAGTACATCGATGTCCTGATGAGATTTCCATGGGCACCCACTTATACAATTTATATGGTATATAATATCTCATCGAGAGGCTCAGTCCTCCATTTCGTTTTAACTATGTTCGAACAGATCAAAGCGCAGTCAGAGAATATTTTCCTGACCAAGGAGTTTATTAGCGAAGATGGCGGAACGGAGATTCGGACAGTTTCCCTTCTGGAAAGTTTCCTGGCATCCTGCCTACCCCGCTTCGATCCTTAAAACCGTAAAATCCGCCCCTGTCGTGCCGCGGGGATCGTTTACCGGCGGAACGCAGACTGCAGGCGGATGAAAATTGAACGCCATTCAAGCGAATGGGTCACGGCCGGGTTAGTGTTACAACCTACGCTGCACACCTCACCATAAAATAGCTTCATTGTCCCTCGCAGCTCTCTCAAAATAGTTCCATCCTCACATTGATAAATCAATAGGATTGAATAAAAATTAGGTACCAAATGTTTGGAATATTCTGACCGCAATTTTGTCATCACACCATTCGCTACACCTGTTGTTATCACACGGAATGAGAAAAGTCATTTTCAAGTACGTATTTGCAGTAGAAAGAGCACTTTGTCTTCTAGGTACTAGAACTATTATGACACAAGTAGGTAAAAGGTATACACAACAATTAGGTATCACTATCTTGAACACCATGATCTGAACAGGCTTCCCACAACACGGTACTCCGGTCTTTTGAGTGGGGTAATTCCACTAGAAGTGATACGTGCCTAATTATATTTTATTTTATTACCTTCATTTTACCAAATTGCCTTGTTGTTTATTTGGTTTTCGTTTTCATTTTTTCAATGGTAAATTAAAAATAATAAAACATGCACTACACAATAATAAAACATGAAGCTACACCTGAGCGATAAGCGGCCCCGAAATCTCGTATTAACTAAAATAATCCTGCAATTTGTTGTTTTGAGAACTGATTCTATTGAAACAACCCGCTTTTAATGCTCATTTTTTGCATTAAAAGCGGGTTGTTTCAATAGAATCAGTGCTCAACAACAAATTGCAGGATTATTTTAGTTAATACGAGATTTCGGGGCCGCTTATCGCTTAGATGTGATGAAATCTACCAAAAAATTTGTTGACCAGTTCACAAATACCCTCAAAATTGAACAAAAGTGGGTTTCTAGATCTTGCATGCACATTTGCTGAGATGGCGCTCTGGGGACTTGAAAATGTGTAATACCTTCATAAACATTTTTGGGATGAAGAATCCGAGTCACGAAAAGTTAAATGATCAAATGAGTTCGCATATACTCGTACGTTTGCATATGCGCAGATCGCTAAAACATGTAAGGGGTCTTCTTGAACAATAATTATAGTTCTTAACTTCGTTTAGTTTAGCTTTTTCATCATGAGGTAGAAATACAGCGGTGTGATATAGCTGATTATGTTTGGGAATTTCTCCAGCTCCATCTGAGGCTTGAGGACGCTCTGCAAACGAACCAAAACGCGGGCATAGAGGTATCTCTCTCCGAATGAATGTCAATAGACCAGATTTTGAGTTGACGAAACTATAAGAACAAAAAAATAAGAGAGTAGATAAAATCGTTCTGCGCCTTATGTGAATAGATCGATAGATAATAGACTGATGATCTAGGATGATCGAAGACGCTACTTCAAACACGAAAAATCTGGTAAGTTCCCTTAAACATTGCTCTATAATTATCTTATACGCATCTGAGTTTGTCACCCTGTTAGATACAAACCATATTCTTTTGCCTTCCAGGTCACAGTGTTAATTGATGATACAATAAAAACAGATTGATAAAACGATATCTTTCCATTAGAAGAATGAAGTAACCCATCTAATAAATTAAGACCCGGATTGACCAGCACCTCCATCATGATAGATAAAAGCCTAGTGTGAGATTGCTTTCGTGGTTTTCTATTCTGAATTTTCAACATCACAAATCAAGGAGATTGACTTAAATACGACTTGAATTAAATGGTCCGAACAAATTTCTTTTTCACTAGTGAGTTTTCTTTCAAATGGAATGATCAATATTGACTGGAATATTGGAAACTACCTAGTACCAACCTAGGTAATGAGAAATGATTGCAATTTGATGATAAAATCACTGAATAAATGTCTCCCGAATGTTGGTAGTAGGTATGGGTAACTCACATCGTAACTTACTCGTACTAGGATTAACTACGCATTCAAGCCTAATATTAGGTCATTCCTCCAAGGTAAGACCTTCACTTAGCAGACTTTTTAGAAATAGGCCACCGGAGCCCTCAATTAGTAAAAGAGAATCACAATAGAAGTTTGGCCTTGTATAATTTATTACAAGACAAAATTTACATAAAATTATAGTACCTTCATGAATGTGTGAATATCTAATGAATACAATCGTAAAATAATTAAATGCAGTATGGACGTTTGTGTTGTTAACGTAAATGTTTTTGGGCTCGGGAACATTCTCAGATTTCCGACACTAAAACTAACACTAACTGGATAACTATGAACAAAATTTGATAACTTCAATGTTATTTATTTTATGGATATGTGTATATATCCTATTCAACTTACGATTATGAAATTTGACATGCGACCTGTTTCGTGCGAAGGGGTAAGACTCACTGACCTTGGTATTTTCGACATGCTGTCTTTTTGTCAACTACATAAGAATGACAAGGTAGGGGACACTAAATTTTGGCTACGTATGTGAAAACGTGGAATTTGTTCGTGGCTCCGAAGTTAGGATATTTTTTTCAGTAACAAGAAATGGAAGTTGAAACTTTAATTTTCCTCTGGCAGGTTTTATTTGGAACTGTTGTTCAACAACAATAAATTGATGGAAACTGAAATTCAGTATGTACTGTCGATTTTTTAATGGTTCATCACGTAGTTCGGTTTTGGGAAACGTTCCTTTATTCTTGATTAATGAACCTATCCGATTCGGGTAAAACCGGTTATATTGTGCTAGCCCTTGCATTATCAGCCAAACATTATCTCGAAAAACAATAGGTTCCCTCGTTTACGCCGTATTTGGGAGCTCGCCGGGTCAGAACTCTATATCACATTTGATTGCAGTTAAGCGTGTTACAACGGTCGTTCGTTGTAATCGAACGAAAAAAATTCAAGAATTTATAACGGTTGTGTCATCGCTACGCCGGCTTCCATGAATTAATTCGACTAGCGCGCGCCTAATTGACGGCACTCGTACAGCGAATGGGAACTACAACAGGAAAAACTATTAAAAGCCTCAAAGTTCCAGCTGCTGAGCAAATCTAATGATTGAATTTCCGGTCTAATTGAAAGGCGTGTAACAATGAAACGGGAAACAGGATTGAGCCGGTTCGCAGGATTATTCTTTTTCGACCTCAAAGGCCGGAAAATGTCGTTATGGAGGTACATAGAAGACCAAAAGCTTTGCGAGCTACTGAAATTGTGTTAGTAGTATTGTGTGGAATGAAAATGTTCATACCGTGGTGCTATGAGGGCTTTGTACTCATAAATGCAATGTAGGTAGATTCAAAATGTCGAAACAAAGAACGAACAAATAAAATACTTAGGCATTTAAGCAAATAGTATAATAAATCGTACCAAAACTAATCTATGAAAAACGATAGGGAAACAGGTTTTGGGGAATCAATTGGTGGGAGAGAGAGTAAGATCAGAGAGAAGTAATCTATACTTAAAAGTGGAAACAGGTGACTGGCTGTTAACGTGAAAGGAATAGCTGGAATCACTGGAGGAAGGAGCTAAAATGAAAGGGAATTGCCTATGGAGAACAGACATGGTTAGAAGGCTATAAACGCAATAGTGAAGAAATTCTTTATAAGACAACCCTAGAACGACAAAACAGTTTTAAGGAGTTGAAACATTGAGGGTAGGTACGGATTAGTCCCCGAATGTTTGAATGATCCATTGAAATCCGACAATCAGCTTCCTCCTAGACAGCAATTATACGAATGAGCGTATACATGGGTATTTTTCAATTCCTTTTTACAGCGGATAGCAGCATATAACAGCGGATCTTCAAGCAGCCAGATAAACAGCCATTTTCTCCATCCGAACCTTTCAAACCTCAACCTCTTCACAAATTTGGTAGCTATGTGTTCTTCCTTGAGTTTTTCAACGTTTTTTTTCGCGACATGTTTGCCTCCTTTTTTAAATACTTTGATTTTAAAATAATTTGGTTGCAAAGTGATAGAGCAGCTCGAAAGATTTTCCCGGTCGTGTGAAACCTTTTTAGAAAAAATGAAGGCTTTATTCGAAAAATTTCATCGGCTTGAAAAAGTTTTCAGCTGCTCGATGAAAGTTTCCTTTGCTACTGAAAAGATGTTTAATTTTACAGGAAAATGCTGTAGGTACAGCATCAAACCTAAACAAAGGATTTTGATTGATAAAAAAGTTCGAACTAGTAGGTATAACTTAACTTGCTGCTTGCTGGGGAAATGGTAGGTTAGTCCTGCGATAATCATAACGCTGTGATAATGGGCATAAAACCTGTTGTTATTTGTTGTAATGACCCGTAATTGTAAAAATAAGCGCTCCGCTCAGTATTTAAAAAAAAGATTACCTTGGGTAACCGGCACTGCATTAGGAACCGGTATAACAACCTAGTTAATTTGTCAAACAACCATTTTATGATGCAATCCTAGATGGCATTAATTTTCAACGTCTGCTAACATTGCATTTAAAAAAACAACACTTGCAATCCATGTGTTACGCTGTTCGTCCTGGCATTGTACATTATTTTACGAAACATCTCTGTGCTCAGTTCCCATCTAAGGTTCACTGTTGTCAAATCTTAATTATTCGGAAACAATTTTATTAGGAAACACATTCGCTCAAGTATGCACGAAAAAGACAAGTGGATTCCGATGAAATTCATATAAAACATCAAGGTACCAACGCACACTTGTCCACCAAATTCCAGCCCATTATCAATTCTCTCTGATAGATTCTTGCATTTTGAGATCCAAGTGGGTCCGTGGTCTTTTAAAACGATCAGTTGAGAAGAGGAAATGTATTCTTGTAGGTCCCGTCGAGGACCAACCTGCCCTCCGAATTTTAGAAACTGGACGCAGAAAGGGTAGATATGGACCTGCAAAAGTGACAGTTCGATATTGAGCCAATGTGTCATTTTGCGAACCAATCCATTTATCAATTTATATGCTATCTAATCTGCTTTTTACATGCTGTCTTATTTGTATGCCAGGTATATAAGCTGTGTTGTGCTCTCTAGGTATAATTAAAGTTCGTTCCGATTTGATCAACCATTGTATCTTTTTATTATAATAATTGGCAGGATGACATGTTCAGTAGATAAAGAGAGTAAATGGTGGCCCGACTGTATTTATGAAAACAAAAGAACGTTACAGTTCACAATGGCTCCATAAAATTTAACGACAGCTGGTAGGTAACTAAAAATACATTGACGACCACTGGGAAATATTTTCGATACCATTCACAACTATAATATGCGCATAGGATATCATCGGTCATAAGAAGAATATGGAAACCGTCTTCTGTCAAACCTACTCGTATACTTGGGTGCAAGTATAGCACATACCAAGCTTCCTCATAGCCGCAATATGGTTACAACGAAATTTCTAAAAAGGTACTTTTGTATTATAGATATTACGGTGACCCTCCCATTAATATTTTGTTCTTTATCCATCTGTCTATCTGTCTCATACGATTCGGATCGGGTTCATTTAGTTGTCCCGGCGCCTGCGCCATTTTATATACCTAGCAGTGAGGAGTACCCGTGACTTCTGTTTACATTACTTCCCCATTTTTAAATGAAAGTAGGCTCCATTCCAAAAATTGTGAGACCAATCGCACTGTCCTACGATGAATAGTTTCCTTCTGTGAGCTTTCAAAGTTTCGTCAACACGTGCGTGTCGTACTTTCATTCAAAAATATAAGCAGAAGCCAGTCCTTACCTAATATTCATCGTAATCTTTGGTGGGAAGCTTTTATGTGTGTATTGAGATATTTTAGTCAAAATGAGCTCGAAGCCAAAAAATTAAAGAGATACAGACAGCTGGTAGAACCAGAGCGTGGGCATTATCCAACCAGCCATAAAATTGTTATAACCACATTCCTCTGCCACCATAGGCAAAGACCGCACCTGAAGAGCGTAGGAAGTTGTTGACTGTGTCCAACAAGGAGGCCCTGACATTGACCCAATGAACCAAGCGTTATAATTGACCTCCCGTCACAATATGTCCAGATAAGGACACTCTCGGCTACAATACTATTAGTATCCTTTATTCTAATAATCGAACGCCAACGCCCGAAAGACGCAACGTCCCGATCTTGGCCAAGGAAGCCGTCTACCTTGAACTACTCGGGTTCGCACCGGTTAGATTCACTCGAGCTAGTTTGTTGGGGTTTTTTTTAGGAGATTGTGAGAGGGTCTGACCACTGATAAATTATCTCCCCTCCATTTATAAATTCACCTCAAAAAGCAAATAAAAAGGGGTCGCAGATAGTGTAAATCCAGAATTCGAAGTCGAATTATTGTTTTTTTTGTTTTTTAAAATTTATATATAAAGATGAAAGTAAGAACAAAAAGTCATATATTTACACAGAATCAAAGTAGGTACCTACTTAATAACTCTTGAAATAATAAATCTAGGAATAAGTCAAAATGAGGCAGTTCAGGAGATCAGGAGTTATCAGGAGCTGCTTACCCTGGATAAAATACCTGATGGAATAAACTGAAGAACCAGTAGTAAGTAATTACCAGAAGGATCAGTCCTACAAATCAACAACAAATTTTTTATCTTCTTAGCTACTACAAAGTTTAAATTAAATTCACGTGCAAACTGACGCATAGTAAAAATATATTCAAAACAAGAAACTTAATAAGGGCACACATTTGATTCGTGAATAAAATTATGCATTTAAGGAAATCATTTACTCTATTAACGAAAAGTATATTTTTTAATTTTATATAACCCTGGATTTGACCTTATTTGGTATATCCCGCGGGGACCTTTTATTCGAAAGCTAGACACTACTTTCACATAATGTCCATTAGAGGTAAAGAGCTAATCGGTGGTCGGGTAAGCGCATGCAAGCTTTTCAAAGCTTGTATTGGTGTGCGCCCGAGAAGAGAACCACAGACGCCGCGAACTTTTATCCCAGTCGGGGACACAGTGGGGACTCGATAAGACGAATTTCAAGGGACCGTGAAAATTGGTTAGCCTTATCGATACTTCGCCATATCGAAGTTCGCCTTAATGGTATCGAGTCTGAAGGAAAAAACTTCAGTAATTTCTTCTTTTTTTTTAAATTTATTTTTAACAAAATCCATTAATATGTCCAAATGTCCAACTTTGTATTCAAAGAAAGTTTCGCTGGGGACGTGTTATCGTCACTGGACAAGACTGAGCTCACAATGCTCAAGTGGTGACGAAACAATCACGGACATGATTTTTCATCGACAGTAACATCGTAACCGGCAACATTCACCGTATCGAGTTCATAATATGGCCTTTCCGTTCGCCGTAACTGAGTATCGGGGATATGTATAAAGATCGGACGCTGGGACACCCCGCTCCACTGTTTGCGAAAAGTATTAACTAAAACTATGTAGAAATTGGCACTCCAATGTTTATTCAACTAAAGCTGGGGTATTTAATAATGGAAAATCTTTATTGAAAGTTATAAATGAATAAACAAATAATGAAGAAAAGTCCGTAGATATGGTTTTTCAAAAGGAGCAGTGGTTTCTCAAAAAGCGTTTTCAAAAAAATAATGACAATATGACAAATCAATGATCTCGCCTTTCTTCCACATTCATAAATGGAAATCCTGAAATGATTCTAGCCATTTTGTGACAGGAGAATAAATTAATTTTGTGATAGGTTAAAAACAAGCGTTTTGTCCAAATTGAATAGGTACATTAAAATAAGTTTGTATTTTTGTTAAATTCATTTGTTAATTGATTATAATATTGTTTTGATGAATATGAATAATTTACTTACCTATTTGGTGATCCATGGGCAAGGGAATGGGGATGGCAGTTGCAAAACAAAAATATGAATCCCCATATTTTTAGTTTAATCAGCATTATCTTGACTGTTATTATGTGGAATATTGCGGCTATCATTAACCAACTATGTTGAACTCCTAAAAGGGTCCAAAATATGACAGATGCGGCGATGATAGTGTGGGGTGACGGGGGGGGGGGGGGGGGGTAGTTGACTCATTCTCTGTGGTTGTTGATTATTATCATCTCTTCAGTGTCAGAAACTAGCATTTTTCACTTTTAATTGCTCTCAGAGCGGGGGGAAGACCTTGGCGGGTCCGCTGAACTATAAGTTTGCCGGTCGCACTGAGCCTCAGCGTACTCAAACAGTTTTAATAATCGACATTTGATTACGAACTATCGAAATTTGAAAGCTGATCGATATTTTCCAAGGATGGGCGGTTCCAGTTGTTTTACATTTTTTAATTTTATCACTATTTTTTTTAATAACTCATTTCAAAGGTTCCTACTCTACTTGGTATTCACGAAAAAGAGGGAGGGCAACCCTGTTTTACCAAGGCAATTTTTTCGTTGAAACGTATTTTAGATATCAAAGAACACTAACTTTTTCGTTCTAGTTCCTCTATTTATCGTCGAAGCGACTCTTTTTAGTAGGTAACAATCCCATATTAATTAATTACTGACAACATTATTAGTAAGTAACACAAATTCTGAAGCATTAGTAGTAGCAATGTCACTTAAAAAGAAGAAATCATCGGCACACACTGTTTATTCGGAGCCGGTAGGTTTTGTACCAAGGGCCACTATAATCAGTGAAATCGAAAAATCCCATGATTTATTGATACATTGGGGACGCATGTCTCATTTCGTAGCAAATGCAAGAGAGAAAGTGCAATATGCAAGATTCTTTATTTATAGAATATGATCATTAATATCTATAAAGAATTTATCTATTTACATAGTTGAAATGTTGCGTTCTCGAGAGTCCTTTGAATTTCGATCTCACATTCTAACATAAGAACAACTAGATAGGGTAATATTATACAAAACGTACTTACCTAAAGCATATTTAATTCAAAGTAAACTATAAATTAGGAAGGTCCGGTAAGTTATTCAGAAAATGAATTGATACAAGGCAAATATCTGGTCAAATGCGAGCCATTTACGATCTACTGAAAATTGGTCCTAGGTACAAATGTGGTTGAAAAATGTAAATTTTCGTATGCTTCCATTAGGCAGTTCAAGAAAAAATAGAGAATGGTTCAGTTTCATTGAGGTGGTGACCATAGGTGTACTCTAAAAATTTCAATTATTGGTTACATTGGATCTCACATTCTTCTGAACTCACCCAGATAATTATTATTAAAACTGCAGTTGTAAACACCACTTCAGACTTAGAGAGACCTACCAGTTATCGGATCATATCAAGCGTGCTCTTGTATTTTTACATGTGATCCGGAACCATGGTATACACATCAAAGTTTTGAGTAGTTCTTCTTCCTGAAACCTGGGTCGACTTCGGGTACAAGAGGCCTACCATCATCTACCACCAAAATTCCGACATTTTGACCCAATGGAATTACCTATAATTGGTACTCTACTTTAGCAAACGAATGGGCAAAAGATGTAAAACCGAAAACTTGTGAATCCACTTGATGGTCTGCTGTTGACCAGCGGTGATCCTGTGGGTCTGTTGGTTTGCTGACTAGTTCTGAGGACTTGCATTCATTGCATTGACTATTTCTGATACCTGGTACAAGCATCGGAGAGTACAAGCATTGGAGTTGATTCCAAAAGTCCATTCTTCTTCAAATACAGTACCAAGTATTCGAACCCGTGAATACCCCGTAACCTGAATAATATGACCTACCGCGTACCTGTGTTTTTAGCCATGGTGAGGCTACCTATTGTATTCTCTCTAGGAGGGGAGAGATCCCCATACCATCCTCTTACCTAGGACCTCGATTGAGTGAAGAAACCTCATGATACCGTACTCACCTGTCATTTCCGAAGACACATACACACACGATTATACTATAATTCGTTGATGTCTCCTAATTTTGAATCTACTACATTTACACTGCCTATTTCCCTATAAAGAAACCGCATCCGCATTCGAGTAAATAGATTTGAAAATGCGCCTTTTAATTCTAATCCAGTAGTCAGCGTGGCGGCATTCAAAATTTCAACATCGTAGATTGAATAGGGAAAGCCTAAGGGTTCACTCAGTAAAGTATAACACACTGTACTCTATAGACAACCTTAGACGCACAAGGGGCTGACAACACTGTCAGTGCACTTCTTTCGTAATCAGTTTCGGGACACTTTTGGAGGCCGTTTTTGAGTTAGATACCTAGTCACCGGAAGAGCATTTTCCATTATTTAAAAAAAAAGACTCTATGACCATCTTATTATCTTTTTTCCATCATGAAAAGGAGAGATAACTGAAATCTGAAGATGATGAATCTTACTTTTCAAACACCGCTTTATTTCATTCTGCAGGAGGTAGGATATTCATGAGGAAGATCATGAAAGGAGAATGACTGGAAACTCGACAAAGCGATCAATTAGGTAATTACTGATAGATCGTATTAACGATGACGTAACGCGAAGAAACCCGCATACTGTTGTGGACGAATGAAAATTATTGTGATGAAAGCTTCGAGACGCCAGAGGGCTTGATAAGATCGCGTCAGTGAGTTGGGTGGGAGACTGGCAGACTGGGTATATCCAGTATGAACCAGACCGGTGCATTTGGGACCTTCGGGACTTGAATCGGCAGGAAGGCCTTAGGAACTTGGAGAACTTGGGGTTGATAAATAACTACAAACGGCGACTGCTAGGCCTCGGAAGGAGCAGAGACAGTTTTAGGCTCGACCGCTAAACAACGGGATCTTATTTACGTACCTAAGGTGTGCTGTTGTTGGACCATCTTGGTAAATAATTTCTATGAAGCACATACCTAATCCTCGAAGTCTACTTGTAAGCAATCAATTAATCAATCAATCAATACATTTATTTGCAAAAATAAATATTGCAAGGAGTTGCGATCATGTACACACAACTCGTAAAATAAAGACAATACCTACTTAATAGATCAAGGAATATAGCAGCACGCATTTGAAATGAAAGGACGCTGATGACCTTAGTAATTAAAAATGTAAAAGAATATTTATCTTGCTTACAAGTATGAACATACGCTTGATTATAAAATAACAGCGAAATAAGAAAAAATAATAATATAGGAGATGAATAGCTGAATAAGTCTTAGTTAGTGAGCCAGCCTATAGGAGACGCAGCAGTAATTGGATGGCGCTGTGACGTATAGGCGAGTTGGTTTCTTCACTGTACATATCTGTTGGTTCTCTTCATTCATTTAGGGAAAAAGCTCTCAGCCTAAGTGCATAGACTATGTACTTTTAAATGGCTTGGTAGCGATCAGGAGAATTGAAAGAAAATAACTCCCTTAAGATCTGGCGAGCCGCAAGAATAGACAGGGTATCGGTGGTGGGGAACTCAGGAATCAGAGGCGCCAAATAAGAGTTCCTGTAAGGTATGTAGAGAGGGCAAAGAAACAGGAAGTGAACTATTGACTCCAACTCATTTCTATTGCAGCTCATGCATCCTCCAGTACCGTCTATGACGTATTTTAAGCCCCTGATGTAGAGCTGTAGGCGTTCGGCATACGAAAGGCGGAGCTGGGCAATCACCCTTTTCTAGGGGGTGTCTGAAGCGAAGGGAAGGTCTGATGCGATCCACGTGTCACGCATCGCAAAAGAAACTCAACTACTAATAATAGTACTTGTAAGCCAACCCTGAACTAATTAGTACCTATTATATAGTAGATACCGAATGTCTAATATAAATCAAACTGTAAATGAACGAATTTTCAGGCTGATGTTGAACAACCTATCCAGTAGGTAGGTACCATAATTAACACACAAAAAAGGAATGCTCAGTGTATGACGACACTGTACCACGTAATACTCAGTGCAGAGGCTGGAAATCAATACGCTAATAATCATAGTCATAAACCTGATTCCCATAGCAGCAGGTATTACAAATGAACGAATTTTATACTGGGCTCCTCATAAGTACCTAACTTATTTTAGATTTGGCTGTCATTAAATATCGTGCTTAATGAATTACAATCTTGTACCAACTTCATCCAGTGAATGACATCATGAGTATCAATTTACTATTACATCTGAGCGAATTTCGTGGTGTGACCTCTCAACAGTTAGTGGTTTATTGTGTATTAGGCTGTTGTTAAGGAGTCTATCATTACTTACAGACCTTTGACCGATCCCACAAATCTTAGATTTGACGGCGTGGGGAAGGTTTCTATTTTTGATCATAAAAGTCCCTTGTATTTAGAAAAATAAATAAATAAATACAAAAAGCTGCGAACTATTACACAACGGTGGTAGGTGCCCTTTTGCGTGATCAGCTTTCTGCGCTCAATATCATATCCTCGTGCTCCCCAGGAAAGCCCTAAATCGAGTACTGGAGCCGGGATGTCATCATTATTTTCATTCACACTCTTTTTAATGAAGCCAGACTTAAGGGCCTTACTGTGAACGAACGGCTGGTGCAATTATTGAAGTAGCTATTTTTTATGGTGTCCACCAATTTTGGCCCCCAAAAACACGAATTAGGCTCCTATTTTTTTTAAAGATTATCTTTGATCATTGATAGTGCCATTCAATTGACCTGATTCACCTGTTGATACTACTTCTAGTGTTACAGTACAACTTTATGGTGATTTCATCCAATTTCCCAGGTTTCTGACTCAAATGAATAAATTTTGGGAGTTGGACCTTCGATACAACCGCAGTTCTTCACTCTTTTGTCAAAATCAACTTCATATTCGGTTTTCTCCTCCTAAAAAAAAACATGGAAAACGATACCCTTACAAGCTCATGTTCACTGACAACTCAAAGAAAACCTCGAAAACCCCTATTGTCACACCCATTTCTCTCCCATAACACCCCTGGGCGTATTCCGATAGGGCTGCCAAGCTTCGCAGGACAACTAGAACCCAATGTGTTCCCAAATGAGGACCCAAACTGTGCGGAAGAACGACGATTTTAGACCAAAATTTAACGTAAATTTGAGGCTGAAACTCTTGGAACCTCAATTCTTCGCTCGTTGGTCAAAATCAACTTCATATTCGGTCCCCTCCACAGAACAGGAGTCCCCTCGTCCTAAAAAACATGGACAACGATATCCCACAAGCTCATGTTAATAAACACCAAAAAAAACCATTTTTACACACATTTTTCATCCATAACACCCCTGGTATATTCCGATCGAGCTGCAAAGTTTTGGGACACAGCTAGGGCCCAAATGGAGTCTGTGTGCAAAAGAACGAATTTGTTAGATCGAAAATAAAGATAGATATGAATGATAAGGCGTACGGACACTGCATTTTCGGAATCTACGCACCTTGAAACGTAAAAGAAAAATTTTTGAGGGGGTGTTATAAAAAAGTTTGCTGAGCGAATGCATAGGTTAATTATTCACAGAATAATAAATCAAAAGGGGAAATAAACATGAGTTTTGTTTCTAATAATGTGGTTAAATACCTGCCTGCTTGATATTATGTATACCAGCTGCATGGTGTTGACGGCGCTGTGTGCACACTAACTTGCACGACTGTCAGGTCTTGCTGGTTGGGTAGCCACTTACTCGTCCATGACCTATCTACGAGTATCTACTTACAAAAAATAAAGTTGTAAGTTTTTATTTACTCATGTCGGTTCAATAATCACAGCTAAACTAATGAATCAGTTCAAATACTGCGTTTTGTTAAGACTGCCCTAACCCAACTCTAAACTAGGGATATCCAAAAAGTATCGATACATATCGATACTTTTTTCTCTGATATAATATCGTAGTATCGATACTTTTTTCCCAGTATCGGAACCGATACTTTTTTTATCCCTCACATTTCATCAGTTTCAACACCTACCACGTGTAGGTGCTATTGACAGTACCTCTAACTAGATTGATGAGAGGCCAACCACTTCAGCAAATTAAAGAAAGTTAATGTACCACCACCTCCAGGTCTCAGTGAGAATCAGCTGTCCTTCATCTAGTAGGAAGGAAAAACGCTGCAAATCCCTGCACAACGGTTTATTATTTTGTACAGAATACCCTCCTGTTACAGATCACAGGCCTCCGTATAGATAACCCTCTTATATAACATATATTTATGTACTATTCTACACATATTAAGTATGTAGACCTATCAACAAAATCCAGCCCATTCTTGGTAGATTAGCCGTTGTGTAATAATTTACCGTGGTGTAATAATTTACCGTTGTGTAATAATTTACCGTTGTGTAATAATTTGTTGTTGTGTAATAATTTGCCATTATGTAATAATTTACCCATCAATAATACTACAACGGTTGTTCAAGTTGCAAAAGTACCTATCAACAAAATCCAGCCCCTTCTGGGTAGATGAGCCGTTGTGTAATAATTTGCCATTGTGTAATAATTTACCCATCAATAATACTTCATCGGTTGTTCAAGTTGCAAAAGTACCTATCAACAAAATCCAGCCGGATCGCACACCCTCCGTAGGTTAATACCTAACCTCGTACTCGTTACTAGGTACCTACCTAAATCACGAGGTAAATGTTGTTAAAATAATTCTGTCGATTGCAAACAGTACCTAACAAAAAGAAACGCACATCATTTTTCAAATGAAATAATATCACAGAACAACCAACTCGACTTCATAGGTACCCCACTAATAAAATCGGTTTCACTACCTACCAACAAACTCCAATAGAGCCATCATTTTTCAAATGAAATAATATCACAGAACAACCAACTCGACCTCTTAGGTACCCCACTAATAAAATCGGCGCGTCCCTGGTGACGAGATTTCGTCTGTTGTATACAATTTCATTCACACTGGAGTCGAAAATGCCTGTCGGTGCAAATTTCGGGGCCTTACTGTGAACGAACGGCTGGACGTACGGTGCTCCGGGTGGTCTTAAAAAACTCGTAAGTTCAAGAACTATTTAAAACCGTAAAAAGATTCACGTAAAAAAAGGGTATAGGCGTCTTGAAAATTTCAACCCCTATTTTGAACCCCTTAGAGATGACTGACAGTAACGTCGAGCTTCGAGGACCAACTAGACCCCGAACGGAACCTACCTATAACCCGAATTTCATCAATTTTTTTTTATGGTAACTAAGAAAAGTGGCCCGTACGGCGTACGGCGGACAGACAGAAATATTTTTATTGCAGTTTGGATTCTACATACCTTGAAACGTAAACCATCAAATTTTGAGGGGGGTAAGAATTTTTTTTTTTCATGCTCGATTCCAATGGTTCATTATTGAAAATAATAAACCAAAATAGAACCAACCAACCTAACTCAATAGCTTTTTGATTGGATTTTCTTTGTTCCTTCTTGTTTCTGATGTGATTGTGCCGAAAGTAACGAAATAATGTCATTCCTTGTCTTGTCTTGTCAATAATTTTGAAAAACAAGGGCCCAAACAAAAACAAAAGGTTTCAAATAAAAAAAGAAGTGATTTATTGTTCCGTTCATTTTATAATATTATCCTGAAATAATTCTTCGATAGGCTGATGATAGTATTTTATCTTATGTAAAAACGTGGGATGTGATATTTATATTCATTGTTACGCTGACGGAGAGAGAACAAAAACGACATTTCCACCCATTTTTGAAAAAGTATCGAAAAGTATCGATACATACTTCAAAATATCGATACTTTTTGAAAGTATCGTATAGATACTTTTTGATACTTTTAGATGTATCGATAAGATATATATATCGATACTTTTGAAGTATCGGACATCCCTACTCTAAACCACCAAGCAGTTAGGTACTTTTTATGTGCTGTTTTTCTTATCGGATAATATTGAACTTGAATCTTAACCAATGATGACTGGATATGAAGTTATAAGGGATGATAATAAAACAAAACGGATATAATTTTCCGGGTTTATTGACATTAGTAACAAGTAATTAAGTGATTTGTTTTTTGGTGCAAGTTAAGATCTTTAGCCATTTACTTACCGATTTTCACCCTTTTTTGATCCACTAAAACTCAAATTTGACCCTCTTTTTCTTTCGAAAATGTCTCTTCTCCGACTTCATCGTTTCAAAAGCCAATACGAAAATGCCGGCAAAATATGGAATTTTTCATCCAGTAGCCAAGGATATCGCCATAGATATCGTCTGGAGTGACCACACACACTTAATGGACTCATTATTAAAATGCTTAAAACCATCCGAAATCCTCTGAAATAGAAAAGAAACTTCTGGTTCTCAAAAATTCGCGTAGCTAGGTGCTTAATAAATTTTGGCCCCATTGCAATGGCGAATTTTCTGCGAAAATTCGTCCAGAAAGCTCCATTTACTTATTCAGAATGACCATATGAGCGAATTTATAACCATCCCATAACATTTTTGCAGATTTAACAGCAATTCTTGCCAATTGTAAGCAATAATATTACCCCCCCCCCCCCCCCCCCAAACTCAAACTTGGCCCCACTTTTGAAGAACGGATTTTTGGCAAGCTTTATTTTTCGAAAGTTGGAATAGGCGTTTTCTGCCTCGAGTCACCATTCTGTAATGTAACCACTTTCGTGAATTTTGGTGATTTGAGCCATTTTTACCTATTTACGACCAAAAAAAACTCAAATTTGGCCCACTTATTGTTTTAGAAAAAATAGATTGATTAAGTAGGTACATACGAACAGTTCCTTCTCAAGTCACCTTCATTGCACGTTGGTGATTTTATATCAATTAGTGGCAATTTTTAGCTGTTTTAATAGTTTTTTTGTTGCTATTTTGACCCTCTAAAAATTCAAAATTGACAATTCCTTTTTCAAAAACTGTCCATCTTTGAACTCATTGTTTCATTTCCCTTTGCAAAAAATTTGGTGAAATTTAGACTTTTTCATCTTGCAGTCATTTGTAATCTTGCCAAAATTAGGTAGGTATTTTTCGGAACCTACATGAATGTGTGTGTGTGTGTGTGTGTGTGTGTGTGTGTGTGTGTGTGTGTGTGTGTGTGTGTGTGTGTGTGTGTGTGTGTGTGTGTGTGTGTGTGTGTGTGTGTGTGTGTGTGTGTGTGTGCGCGCGCGCGCGCGCGCGCGTGTGTGTGTGTGTGTGTGTGTGTGTGTGTGTGTGTGTGTGTGTGTGTGTGTGTGTGTGTGTGTGTGTGTGTGTGTGTGTGTGTGTGTGTGTGTGTGTGTGTGTGAAAATGTTAAGATTTAGGGGTAATTCAAAATGCTGTGAGAAGAAGCGAACGAATTTGAAAACCTCATAATTATTATACTTGCTGTGTTGGACCCATTGAAATAATTGCGTATTTTCTCCACGAGAATTCACTAAATGTTTTAGTGAAGTTTTTTAAAAACGCTGTTTCAAATTCAACGGATATAATTTCCGCATACCGAAAAATCAAAGGGGCAATCAAAGGGGTAAGAAGGGAAATTACGGGGTGTTCAACGGGAGTAATGAACGTGCCGTTTCCTCGACACCGACGACAGCCGGTTCATGCCGCAGATCCGCCGCCCCTCGGTAACTCCCCCCACTATCCCCCCCCCCCACCTAGGCAGACCCTTCCTCCGCCCCTCGTTATAACACACCAGACTCTCAGTCAACATCTAGTCACCCCGAGGCTCAATTCCTCCTTAACTCTGTCAACAGTAAGTTCCGTTTTCCCGCCAATTATAAAGAAGCATACGAGTGCTTTTCGTTGTTATCCCATAATTTCGAGTATTTTGTGTTCGTTTCGTTTCGAACTCATTCGGTGCATAGTTCAAAGTGGTGCTGCAACGCCAAGTGATCCACAACAGGCAGCTGATTGCAAATGTCGGTAAGGATTTTTCTTTGTAGATTTATTGTGGATCAGACGCTTCCGCCGTAAGTAGTGTGGAGCAGTGGAAGGTGGACGCTCCGAGCCTTCGGGTACTCACTTGGAACGACCGCTCGGTCCGCGCCACCGTTCGTGTGCTCGGGACGAGGCACACGCGGATCACCTGGAGCGGGAGCCCACCGCCGCCGAGTCGGGGGCCGCTGATTGGGGGGGCGGTTTCGCTTGACTCGCCGCTTCCTCTCTCCCACACCAATCAACTTCGAGTTATCTTTTATTTCGCGGTCGCCCTTTTGTTCCCGATCCACTTCAACCTGCAGATTTTATTTCCGCCATTTGACGAGTCACATTTTGATGAAATTATTCGAATACCTATCAGCTGGACGAGTCGATAAGTTCCATTCATGCAGCATAGCCATATATGAGAAAATTTTCTAAGTGCCACTCTATACCATTTTTGTCCCACAAAAACTCAAATTTAGCAATACAAACGAGTTTTTTCATTTTTTCTTTAGACCTTTTTTTCATATCATTTTCTATCTCGAGTAACCATTATACCATATTTTTATTTCATAACATGTTTCGGTGATGCTAGTCATTTTACAGATTTTTAGTGATTTTTGACCCCGAAGAAAAGAAAATCGGACTCCCAATTCTGTGAAAAATACATTTAACTATGGAAATCGTCTTTTTTGGTCACCAGTTACCATTGTACACCACTGTTTGTGAATTTATATAAACGTTTAGTGATTTGAGCTATCTTTACCAATTTGCGTCCCATAAAAACTCAAATTTGATCCACTTTTTGCTTTGTAGAAAAAATATTTTGTCTACTAAATAAATCTTTCCCGTCTCAAGTCATCTTTCTACAACACGTCAGTGATTTTATGTAACCGCGTCAGTTTTGGTTATTTTTAGCTGTTCTTATACATTTTTAGCAGTTTTGACCTACAAAACCTCAAATTTGACACACTACTTTTTTTCGACAGCTGCCCATATTCCTTCGTTTGCCTCTTCAAACATTTTGGTGAAATTTCGAATTTTTCATCTATTAAGTAGCCGACGTCACATGAAAGTCTGAAATGAAATATGAGGTATGTAATATATAGTACACATACGAAAATAGTTAAAACCCGGGTAAAATTCTGGGTACAGAATGCTCTGAAACGGAAACGAAGCAAACAATATTCAAAAATTCATTCATTACAATTTTAGGGCCCATTTCAATAGCACAGTAGGTAATAATTGTCACAGAAAATTCGCTAAACGTTGAAAATATTGAACATGAAGAGGAATGACGCTTCAAATTTAGCTAAAATCATGAATATTAAAAAATAAAAATAAAACCTTCCCTGATTAATCCAACAGAAATTTAAAATCCGTCCGAATGCGAAAGAAAATTCGACCCAAACTGGTCATGCAGAGCTTAATGGATTTCATCAAACTTTGAAAATGATTAAAATTTGAAAAGAATGAATTTGAAAATGCGGTGGAACGCCCATTTTCAGACAATTTTTTGGAAGGTAAGAAACCCACATTCACGTCGGAAGAGCCACGCTCTGCCACCGGCAGAAACGATCTTACCGTCGAAACGTCCTCTTTCGACGTGATGTGGGTTTCCTTCGCGACCCAATTTTTTGGTCTCTACGAATCACAGAGTAACGTGAATTTTAAAGGACCACTTTTGACGCCAGACGCATTGACGCATTGGACCTATCGCCCGGGCGAAGGCGGCTATAAATAATGCTAATTCAGAATATAATATGAAAGACGCCTATCATTCCATCAGGGGAAAATGTGCAAATGATTATTTCTTGTGATTTTTCCTATGTTAGTCAATCCTCAAATCAAGTGCGTTCAAGTTGTTCTGTTTTGTTGCTCATTTTTAGTGCAACATAGAATCGACTTTTACGTGTTTTGGGAATTATTTGCAATACCAAGCATGTTCTATCTACTGAGCGCATTTGTTGACGACAGATGGGAAATCTCCGAAGTCGTTCCTAAAATATTTTCAAACGAAGAAACCGAATCAAATTTATTGTTTAGTTTGAAATGATTGGCACGATGATGTACTCCAGGGAAGAATTAATAGTAAACAGCCACTTACATACTTACAATACAGTTTGCAGCAAATCAGTTATGATAAGGTTTGGGAAACTAGGCCGAAAACTTTGCCTCACAGATGTTGAGTGAGTAGGGCGAATCAACAGGTGGGTTCCTACTACCCTTTATCGACGTATAGACCTTCACCTTGGGAATCATAACAAAACAGTAACGCCAGTACTCTACCTCGCTTATCAGTTTATTAGTATCATAATGGATACTTAACAACATGGAGCGTTTTGGCTCTCTCGAATAGTCAGATCTCAATCGGGAACAGCCGTAGCCCCTGTCCGTGGGCAATGGTGAAATCCGTAAAAGCCTCAATAACCTCAACTAATTTAATATGTTCAGCGGGTTATCCACATCCCCGTGGATCGCAGTCATATTATGGAGTAAGCTACGTGTGAAACAGGTACCTACCCGTGTGCCAAAACAAGAGAGAACATTTTTCAAATTTCTGAATCATTGTACAGAACTAACTTGTAAAACACAGTAATCTAGGTAAATCCAGTGGAATCCAGGAATCCATTATAAAATGCCTAATACAGCGTGAGTCGGACCGACGCATTTCCATTTGCGTTGGTACCTGCCGGATTTTGTAGGTATGGAGGTACCTATTGCTTATTAAGAAGGGGTAGGACTTTTGCTATATTAGGTCCAGGGTTGAAATGAAATTCTATTTTCCATCGAATATCCCATCGACACAGAGGAAAATAGTCATGCATAGTAAAAAAAATTTCTATAAAAAATGGGTCAACTTTTTTTGGGTGGAGGGTCAAAATAGCTAAGAGTTGCCAACAATGAAAATTCGCTATTATAGTCATGCTGCCAACAATGAAAATTCTCTATTATAGTCGTGCTACATGACTATATATCGCGAATTTTCATTGTTGGCAACTCTTGGCTATTTTGACCCTCCACCCAAAAAAAAGGTTGACCCATTTTTTATAGAAAATATTTGTTTACTATAACAGTCATTCATGTTACGAGTCTCCGTTCTACACCGCGTTTGCTGAACTTATAGTGCTGAAGTGCTTGTAGTAGTGCTGAAGTTACTGTGTAGTATTTCATACTGAGCTCATTCGAAACTCAAGTTATCGAAAAACAAAATCGTGAAAAAGCTTAAAAAACTTCTTTTTTTTAATTAACAACACCTAATAAAGGAAAGAGGTAATTTTATGCAGTACACATTTCCTTTTTGAGTGACGAAAAGTTTCATAGACGGCGAATTTGTCCAATTTGTATTTTCATTATTAAGAAACAGTACAGATACTGGTACACATGTAATGTATATAATTATATAATACCTACTAGGCTGTAAGGTAGTTCAAGTAGGTGGGTTTCTTCGAATATTCGCTTATTAATTCATGTTGCATTACTGGAACTATTGACGAGAAAATTCCCAAAAATGAGCATAGATTCCGAAAAATGAACAAAACTAGATGAAGGTGGTCCTTCATACAGTAAACAGCATGCAATATGAGCGGATTTTCGAAGCAACCATCTGCTCAATCCACCCAATAGTGGATCCAAGTTTGGTTTATTATTTCCAATAATGTCCTTTGGAATCGAGCATCAAAAAATATAAATCCCCCCCCCCCCCCCCCCAAAATTTGATGGTTTCCGTTTCAAGGTATACGTAGAATCCGAAAATGCAATAAAATAATGTCTATCCGTTCGCCGTACTTCGCACTTTTTTTAATTTCCATGGACCAAAATTGACGAAATTTGGTTTGCAGGTCCCGTTTGGGGTCTAGATGGTCCGCGAAGCTCGGGGTTACTGTCATTCATCTCTAAGGGGTAAAAAATAGTTGAGGACGCTGTAGCTCGAAAACTTTCAATATTAGAAGGGTATGGTTTTTTTAACGTTTTTAAATTGATCTTGAACTAAAGAACGTTTTGAAACCACCTGGAGGATTTTAAGACCAGCCGTTCGTTGGCATCGAAAAGCTTCGTCAACATGATCGTGAATGAAGCGGTATGAACCCGGCCCAGATATCTTTACTAGGGATCACCGGATTATAATCACGGATGGCTGATGTATGAAGTCAAGTTGGCTGTCCTGTAATATTATTTCATTTGAAATTCATGGATCTTTTGGATTTTGTTGGTGGGTAATTTTGGAACTTGAAGAAACGCTGTGCTTCATGAAGAACAACAAATAATTAATTATTGAATTACTGAATCTCGCGCGTTTTTATGAAACTTTAATTCCCGGGCCAGCTCCTATACTCCCTGGGAGGGAGCTCGATGGTAGGTATTGACCACAGATCACAGTGATCTACGCAGAAGGGGCATCAAACGGGTAAATTATTACACGACGGTTTACTACATGACGGTTTATTATTTACCTTATGCTTCATGAATAACTGCAAATAATTAATTATTGAATTATCGAATCCCACGCATTTTTATGAAATTATAATTCCCGGGTCGGCTCTGCAACTCGATTTAGGGCTTTCCTGGGGGAGCTCGAGGGTAGGTATTGACCACAGAAAAAAGTGATCTACGCAAAAGGGGCATCTACCTATACAGGTAAATAATAAACCGTTGTGTAATAATTTGCAGCATTTTGAATAATGGATTTAATTTACAACCTTACCAAACATTTTCCGCCGTTTTTAGCAATAAAGAAGCATTCCCCTATTTTTGTTCATAAAATTGGCCAAGCATACCAAAAGTTGATATAAATTCCGCTAAACTGGTACCTATAGAGTAATGGCGCGAGACCGTAAAATACATACAAAAACGCTGCAAATCCCTGCACAACGGTTTATTATTTTGTATAGAATACCCTTCCGTTACAGATCACAGCTCTATGTATAGATAACCCGTCTATATAATATGATATGTACTATTCTATATACATATTATGTAGATCGCAGACCCTCCGTAGGTTAGTACCTAACCCCGTTCGTACTCGTTACTAGGTACCTACCTAAATCACGAGTTAAATGTTGCTAAAATAATTCTGCCGATTACAAACAGTACCTAACAAAAAGAAACACACATAATGAAGTTCTGAAAAGAAATTGTTGATGAGGAGTGAAAAAAGTTGCGAAAGTAGGTACCTACCAACAAACTCCAGCCCCTTCTACGTAGATGGTATAATGAACCGTTGTGTAATAATTTACCGTTGAGTAATGATTTACCGTAGTAATAATTTACCCATCAATAATACTTCAACGTTTGTTCAAGTTTCACTAACTACCAACAAACTCCAAAAGAGCCATCATTTTTCAAATTAAATAATATCACAGAACAACCAACTCGACTTCATACTCCGCAAATATAATCAGGTGATCCCTACCAATGATTGGCCGTATTCGCAAATTCCTATTGTGGGCGCGTCTCTGGTTACCAGATTTGGTTTGAATTGTATACAATTTCATTCACACTGGAGTCGAAAATGCCTGTCGGTGCAAACTTCGGGGCCTTACTGTGAACGAACGGCTGGACGTACGATGCTCCGGATGGTCTTAAAAAACTCGCAAGTTCAAGAACTATTTAAAACCGTAAAAAGATTCACGTAAAAAAATGGTATAGGCGTTTTGAAAATTTCAACCCCTATTTTGAACCCCTTAGAGATGACTGACAGTAACGTCGAGCTTCGAGGACCAACTAGACCCCGAACGGAACCTATAACCCGAATTTCATCAATTTTTTTTCATGGTAACTAAGAAAAGTGGCCCGTACGGCGTACGGCGGACAGACAGAAATATTTTTATTGGTTCATTATTTTCAATAATGAACCATTGGAATCGAGCATGAAAAAAAAAATTCTTACCCCCCCTCAAAATTTGATGGTTTACGTTTCAAGGTATGTAGAATCCAAAACTGCAATAAAAATATTTCTGTCTGTCCGCCGTACGCCGTACGCCGTACGGGCCACTTTGCTTAGTTACCATGAATAAAAATTGATGAAATTCGGGTTATAGGTTCCGTTCGGGGTCTAGTTGGTCCTCGAAGCTCGACGTTACTGTCAGTCATCTCTAAGGGGTTCAAAATAGGGGCTGAAATTTTCAGAAAGCCTATACCTTTGTTTTACGTGAATTTTTTTACGGTTTTAAATATTTCTCGAACTTGGGAGTTGTTTAAGACCACCCGCAGCATCGTACGTCCAGCCGTTCGTTCACAGTAAGGCCCCGAAGTTTGCACCGACAGGCATTTTCGACACCAGGGTGAATGAAATTGTATACACTCTCGTCACCAGGGACGCGCTCGATTCAATCAATCAATCAATTTATTCAATCAATCGAGCAATCAATCGATCAATTTTTTCAATTGCAATTGGAATTCACTTAGATTTTGAATTGCAATTGGCCACTGCTCACCAATCTACCTAACATCCCCATCTAAATTCCCGACACATTAATCATATAAACATAACTCCACATTCGCCAAAATTGGCAAAGTTTTTTCAATTGCAATAGGAATTCACTTAGAATTGTCAATATTGGTATAATGAATTGGACTTTAATTTGAATTGGAATTTTTTTCGAATTGCCTAATTATTGGCATTGTGCGCTCGTCACCAGGGAAGCGCTCGATTCCATCAATCAATCAATTTATTCAATCGATTTCGAATTGGAATTCATTAATTGAATTGGAATTCATTAATTGGATTGGAATTCATTAATTTGAATTCAAATTAATTTGAATTGGAATTCATTTCGAATTGTCTAATTGGTATGGTGCGCATTGGCATGGTCCGAAATGGTTCTGCAATTCTATTGGCCAACGCTGATACAGAGAGCTGTGATCTGTAACAGAAGGGTATTCTATACAAAATAATAAACCGTTGTGCAGGGATTTGCAGCGTTTTGCAGTTTTGGAATCTACATACCTTGAAACGTAAACCATCAAATTTTGAGGGGCGGTAAGAATTTTGGTTTATTATTTTCAATAATGAACCATTGGAATCGAGCATGAAAAAAAAAATTCTTACCCCCCCTCAAAATTTGATGGTTTACGTTTCAAGGTATGTAGAATCCAAAACTGCAATAAAAATATTTCTGTCTGTCCGCCGTACGCCGTACGCCGTACGGGCCACTTTTCTTAGTTACCATGAAAAAAAATTGATGAAATTCGGGTTATAGGTTCCGTTCGGCGTCTAGTTGGTCCTCGAAGCTCGACGTTACTGTGAGTCATCTCTAAGGGGTTCAAAATAGGGGTTGAAATTTTCAAAACGCCTATACCATTTTTTTACGTAAATAATTTTACGGCTTTAAATAGTTCTTGAACTTGCGAGTTTTTTAAGACCATCCGGAGCATCGTACGTCCAGCCGTTCGTTCACAGTAAGGCCCCGAAGTTTGCACCGACAGGCATTTTCGACTCCAGTGTGAATGAAATTGTATACAATTCAAACCAAATCTGGTAACCAGAGACGCGCCCACAATAGGAATTTGCGAATACGGCCAATCATTGGTAGGGATCACCTGATTATATTGGCGGAGTATGATGTCGAGTTGGTTGTTCTGTGATATTATTTCGCTTGAAAAATGATGGCTCTTTTGGAGTTTGTTGGTAGGTAGTGAAACTTGAACAAACGTTGAAGTATTATTGATGGGTAAATTATTACTACGGTAAATCATTACTCAACGGTAAATTATTACACAACGGTTCATTATACCATCTACGTAGAAGGGGCTGGAGTTTGTTGGTAGGTACTTTTGCAACTTTTTTCACTCCTCATCAACAATTTCTTTTCAGAACTTCATTATGTGTGTTTCTTTTTGTGAGGTACTGTTTGTCATCGCCAGAATTATTTTAGCAACATTTAACTCGTGATTTAGGTAGGTACCTAGTAACGAGTACGGGGTTAGGTACTAACCTACGGAAGGTCTGCGATCTACATAATATGTATATAATAGAATAGTACATATCATATTATATAGAAGGGTTATCTATACATAGAGCTGTGATCTGTAACAGGAGGGTATTCTATACAAAATAATAAACCGTTGTGCAGGGATTTGCAGCGTTTTTTTTTTCATGCTCGATTCCAATGATTGAAAATAATAAACCAAAATTGGGAAAAATTTGAGTTGTGGGGGCAGAAATTGGTTAAAATTATGAAAATACCAAAGTTCAAATGGACATTCACCAACGTAGAATCATACATAGAATGTTGACTCGAGACATAAAAGGACTGGGACCTACTTCAACAGTCGCATTTTTATTATTTATTTTTTCAAAGAGTGGTTTATTTTTTTCAAATTTTATTTGCATCATAATTTATCTACTAAAAATGTCATAAATAGCTGAAAGTCATGAGCTTCGAAAATTTGCTCTTATGCCCATCGTGCATGATTGGAACTTTTCAGAGAATTTTTTAAACAAAAATACGCTATTGCAACGGGTCCAGCATTTGTAGTATATACATTTTTGAAACATTTTCGTTTCTTTCCCATTTCAGAGCATTCTAAATCCGTGTTTTAACATTTTATATACGTACGTACATATGTATATATAAATATGTTAGAAGGTTCTTGAGGGTCGGTCAGAAAAGACTTAGATTCTTATTTTGCCTAATTGCCTATTCTGATTTGGCAAAATAAGAATCTAAATCTTTTCTGACCGACCCTCAAGAACCTTCTAACATATTTGTTTGAAAACCTGCGGTCGAGAACCTCATCATCATTATGTATATATACCTATAGGTTTCTTTTTTTCCAAATAGTTCGCACGGGGGATTTCTTGTTGGGTCTTTAGCAGCTCCCATCTACTGCGACCTATAAGATCTGTTGTGGTCCCCCCCCCCCCCCCCCCCCCGAGACTGCATTAGCCTTCTGGGAAAGGTTTATCAAAAACCCTCCCTCCCCACTTTCTAACGCTGCGTAGGAGATCTTGGTATGCCACCCTAGGGAAGCTGTTTGGGTTGTTACATAATTTCCAAGAGTATTTAGTCTATAGCGACCAAGTGCATCACAATAGCGCATTACGTGTTCTGCATCCTCGGTTTCCATTTCACAGAACCGACAGACGTCCAATGTTAGCTTGCCCATCTTCTTTAGGTGATAGCGAAGTGGGCAGTGGCCTGTTAACAGGCCCACCAGTACTCTAACCTCCTTTTTGGGAAGGAATATTAATTCGGCTGCTCGTTTTTTTCCGAGAATGACACAAAAAGTTTGGCCTGTCTCAGGCCTGGGAGTTTTTGCCAGTGTTTCCTTTGCTCACAGGCTTCCCACTCGTGAACCACATCCTTTAAGAGGCTCTTTATGGTTCCAAAGATTGGTTCTGGTCCTACTGGCAAGGACTCCGCTCCTCTTTTAGCAAGACGATCGGCCTCCTCATTACCCTCAAAACCCTCGTGACCTGGGATCCAGAGGAGAGTGACCTGATTGTTCTGAGCCACCTTTTTGAGGGAGTCAGGCATTCCCATACCAGCTTCGAGTTTATTGCAAAGGAAGCAATGGCTTTGAGAGCCGCCTGACTTTCAGATAAGATATACACTTTAGTGTTGTTGAGATGTCTGTTTAGCATCTCCTCCGCACATTGCTGGATAGCATGGACTTCTGTTTGGAAGATAGTTGTGTATATCCCAATGGATTTCACAAGGCTGGCTGTAGGGCCTTTCATGCCTATTCCCGATCTTCCTTGTATGACAGATCCACCTGTGTACCACACCAAGGAGCCAGATTCAAATTTGGGCATCCCCTTTTTCCAGTAGTCCCGTTTATTGATGACCACTTTGAAAGGTAATCCGAAATTTTGCATTTCGGCCATAAGATCAGTGACCGTTTGAGTCATCCCACAGCCCTCTATGTCGAGAATAGTGTGTAAGCTGACTGTTGATCCCCTCCTTATGTATCCCAGCCTCAGCAGCCTTACAGCCCCTAAAAAGGCCATTTTCTGCACATGAATGTGCAGAGGCGGGAGGTCCAAAAGAACCTCCATTGCTGCAGTTGGGCAGGTAGGCATTGCACTTGTTATATTCAGCCATGCTTGCCTTTGGACCTTGTTCAGAATTCCTTGGGCAGAGGCTTGGCTGGTTTTGGGCCACCAGATTACTGTTACGTAGGTAACAATGGGCCTGATGACAGCGGTATATAACCACATGATCATCTTTGGCTTCAAGTCCCATGTCTTGCTGAACATGGTATGTATCCCTTGTCATTTAGGTCAAGTACCTTAAGTTGCAGCTTCCCTATTGGTGACAGCAAGAACTATCTTGTCTGGGTTTACATGCAAGCCCTCGTTTTTTCTCCATTTCTGGATGAAATTTAGGGCTCTTTGCATTCTTTCAGAAACTGTGCTGTCAATTCTGCCTTTGACAGTAATGGCTAGATCACCGACTACATCCAAACCTCCCTCCTTAAGATTGAGTAGCAGAGAGTCTACAACTAGTAGCCACAACCCCCCCCCCTTCCCCCACGGGGACATCCCTTTGAAGGAGTGACTGCGAGGGACTCCTCCTCCATCTTGGAAAACACGATCCGCTTCTGCAGCATGACCTTGATCCATTTTATAATTTGTGGCTCAATATCTCTCTTTCCTGCCCTCTCTATGGATGCATAAGAGGTGTTATCAGAAGCCCCTCCGATGTCCAGAAAGCAGCATAGAGGTAATTCTTTTGCTGCCAAAGATTTTTCACTAGCAGCAACCAGTTCATTTAGAGCCGTCTCCGTCGGTCTGGTAAGCATGCTGTGTCCTTTGTAGAGGTCTTATAGAGAGGTACACTTGCTTGACGGTTTGATTTATGACCTTCTCCATAACTTGTAACAGGAAGGATGAGAGGCTAATTGGTCAGTTCCCCTTTGCTTGGGTCGAGGAGTTTTTACCTGCTTTGGGTATGAACACAACCTTGATCTTCATCCACGCTTTTGGCATATAAGCGAGTTTGTAGCTGGCCCTAAATATTTTTACCAGTATGATGCTGCAGCATGGCTGGATACACCCCGTCCTCCCCTGGAGTATTATGGGGCTTAAATGAGCTGATTGCCCATCTAATTTTTTTCAGGCGTCACCAATTTCTTTGAAGCGTGTATTACCCAGTTTGAGGGGTGGAAGCAAGATGGAGCAGTTTGCTCCACCTCCCCTTGGGTTGTACAGAGCCCAAGAAATGAGTCGCGAGCAGCACCTCCAGGGTCTCCTTTGTGCTTTCTGTGAACACACTGTCTGCCTTTTGTATTAGACCCAAAGGGCTGGGTCTTTCCTTGGAGAGAGTCCTCTGAGTTTTGGCCATGGTCGGAAGGTCATCCATGCCCTCACAGAAGTATCTCCAGGATTTTGCCCTTCTAAGGGCTCTATTATATGCAGTTAGGGACTCTTTGTAGGCCTCTCAGTCCCCACCACGCTTGGCCCTGTTGAAGAGTCTCCTCGATTTTGTTCTGAACTTTCCCAGCTCATTTTTCCACCATGGTGCATCTCGATTAGTCATTAGTCATGACTTTAATTGGACAATTTTCCTCATAACTATTGTGGATCACTGTATTTACTGACTCTACTATTCTCTCCAAATCAACTGGGGTTTGGATAATGGTATCCAAAGCAAGGTTATATTCAAGCAGGGCTGTATACAACTCCCATTGAGTATTTTTTGGGGTTGCGGTAAGTTTCACTGTATACATTTGTCTAAGTGAGCTCAAAATTTATGATCTTGTGGTCTGACATCGACGTTTCATGTAGACTTGCCAATCCCTCATCCTATATGCGGAGAATGATTTGCAAAAGTTATGTCTAAAACCTCACTCCTAGCTCTAGTAACAAAGGTAGAAGTTCTGGTATTTCCTCTTCATCACCTGGGAAGAGGTGCTGGCAAGCACTGAGCGCCTGGTCGCTTCCCCTATCTTTTCCTCCAGCATCATTGCCACCAGATCCCTTGAAATAAATTCAGGCATCATGAGAAATTTTACTGTGTTCTTTATGAGTGTAGCAGCTCTAGGTCTGTCTACGCTCTGACAGTAAACAAGCTTACCTGACGTTGAGGAGAAGCCCTTTACGCGCCCCTCCCCTAACCACAGTTCTTGTATGAGGGTAATGTCACATCTCCTCCAGACGAAATTCCGGCACAGCACCGCCATAACCGCCCTTGCTGTGTGCAGGTTAATTTAGAGGATACGCAGATTGGGGTGCTAATTCCCCCCCCCCCCCCCGTTTTCACCTTTTCTTGCGGTGCTTCCTCTTGGTGGAGGGGGGGGGGGGTGCAGGATTTCCTTCATTCCTCCTTGCAAAGAAGGGCGGAAGGACTTATTTTTTTGCTACCTCCTCTTCAGAGTCCTGGGGCTCATTTACAGAGACCGGATCCTCGGCTGAATATGGATGCATCCATAGTTTTGGAACTTTCACCACTCTCTTGTCGGGAGGGCGATCGCTCCTTTTCCTCGCGTTTCCGTTTCCAGCCCTCCGAACGCGCTTATTTAGCGCCTTCGGTCTACCAGTGCCCCTCCGCAACTTGATGCTGACCTCTGAGCTCCTATCCAGAACCTCAGCAGACTCAGCATCAACAGCAGGGTAAGGAGAACCAACATTGCCTCCTCCCTTTTCCATGAGAGGACCCTCCATGATCCGCTGTTCATGACGCTGTTCGTCGGGGAGAAAGACTGTGGCCAACCTAGGTTTTGGCAGATCCTTGCCTTCCAGAACTTTCAGGCTGGCTCCCTCCCAGGGCTTACAGGAGGGGACGAAACTCCGGAGCCAGCTAGCTGAGTTGTTCAATACATTTTATAGAGAGCCATCCCCTCCTGTATGACGCCTCGAGAAAACAGGGCCATCTACGTCCAAGTCGAAAATTGCCTGGACGACGGCCTCCTGAACCTGATTCATCTGTTCCGACGTCAAGAAAATAGAAAGGTCGCTGATATGAAAAATGCCCGCCTTTACCCCCTCTACTGCTTCACTATACCTCAGCTTACTTTTCGAGGGTCTAGTGTTCACAGGTGAGGTTTTCCTATTTTTTCGTCCCTTCTTTCATTGGGAGAGACCTCAGCAGATTCCACCCTCTTCTTCCTCTTTGGTGGAGTCGGGAAAGCTTGGCTGATTGCAGCCTCTATCTCTATACCTTTGCGGCGCAGAAAAGTGTATCGCCATTGCTGGCTCTGTGTTAGCAGACGCGATACCAGGTGGTAACTCTTCTTGGGGGGGGGGGGGGGGGGGAGTTTGTCTCTTGGGCCCTTCAGCATCAGGAAGACCGCCGGGAGCAGCTGAGCCTGTGGTTAAGCTGTGAGCGGGGTCGGCTGTATGACTAGCGCTCAAACTGGCGGCCCCTGAGCTTCCAGGTCTGCTGAGACCAGAGGTCTCACATTGCGGGACCTCTGAAGTGAATGGGGTTTGATCCCCGGTAGTGGACCTAGAGGTCGCTTCCAATTCCAACAGGCACGACGATCCAGGTATTCTCTTTACGGGATCACCAAGTTCAGCACGTGCGCCAGTTTCCTCTTCTGCCACCTCCATATCCTCCACCCGGAGAGATGGAAGAGGACTTCGAAGGAGGCCCTCCTCCATCTGCTCCAAAAGGTTGGGGTTTTTTGTTTTGATTTTATTTAGTTCATTCATTTGGAAACGGAAAACGTTGCGGGACTAGGAAAACCCATCAGGCAGTGCGCTTTGTACCTGTGGGGGTTACTTATACCATGGGACGGCCAGGCCCATGGGTGACCGTTTGCTGTGCACTGTAACCCTCTGCATCTGGCAACCCTCGGCACGGAGCAACACCTTGGTTCAGGGGATTATGGCACGATGGGATAGAATAGGATAAGAGAGGATGTTCTAGGGTGGGAATAGGGGATCTGGACCAGGGAGTGAGGACTGGCGCCAAGATTCTCACCCCCCCCCCCCCCCCCCACTACTGTCTTCTCTGTTCAGGGAGGCTCCTTTGAGCAGTCCCCTTAACGGTGGGGACCACAAGAAGGTGAAGTAGGTGCTGGGTGGCCTAAGCTATATATTGCGCATGTCCACCACTTCCCTCACCTACCTGTAGGTATACTACTTATATTTATTCTTGTGCCTGTCCAAACAGAAGGATGAGTTTGAAAATGGCTTTTCAAAAATAAAAGGTGGGTCAAATTTGAGTTTTTGAGCCACCTTCGAGCCTAAAATCGGTAAAAACGGACAAAATTACCAAAAACGGACTTGAATTTTCCGAAAGTACTTTACTTTGGTGGCTCGATACATAAAAGTGCCGTATCAATAAAGTCGAAATATTTTCTTTGTAGGTATTTCATTACAAGTGGGCCAAACTTGAGTTTTTGGGGGTCTAAAATCGCCGAAAATCGTTACGAATTGCTAATAGTTACCTATGAACTTAGAAATTTGTCCAGATGTTGGCTGTATGGTTGGAATTTTGTTGTTAAACATGAAAATTTTGTGTAGGGCGCTGGGAACTGGTTGGCCGATCTTGTAGTATGTGGCTCTGTAGGTTGCCGGACCCAAAAGTGATGATGAGGCACCGAGCGAAGTGGCTGGGTGACGAATTTATGTCAGACAAAAATTCAATGGGCCAATCAATGGATCAGGAGCGTGGAGTGCGTCGAGTGATGGGGCGCCCCGAGAAGAGGCCACTTTAAAAGTGAAAGACCTCCTCTGCGCGGAGTGACGAGGGACTCGTAGTGCAAGTACAAGGAGAAGCCTCAAGTGTCCGAAAGACGAGTGCCGGTGACGGGAGGGGTGGTCTTGAGAGACAAAGTGGTGGAAGGAAAGCGGAAAACGGCAGATCGACAAGGACGAGGAGGTTTTCGGTCAAGTCGACAGCAATAGGTATTTGGGTATCGACGTCGTTGTCAAGGTAACTGCCTCCCTTTCGGGCGAAGTTACCTACTCGGAAACGTCTTCCCGCCCCTCTCTCGGTCCCCGCCCCTCCGTCCCACCGCGGTTTCCATCTCCTTTTCATCTACGCACCCGCCCCTCATCGCCACTCCGACGCGTTTCGCCTTCTTCATCCTCCCATTTACATTTACCCACTGCCTTACACTCCACCGCACCACCACCACACCATGACACTCCTCCCCACTCCTCTCTAATCATTGCCATCTCCTCTCCACCCCCTCACCATCTCGTCACTTCGCGCTCCAATTGAGGAAGATTATCGCTCCTGATTGTCAATGAAAGTCATGTCCTCATTATTTTGTACGGAGCCCCTCGCGTCCTCTATTACACTCCCCCCACCATCCCACTATCACCTTGGAAGTTCATGAGTCGGAACTCATCTACTATAAAAAATTATCACTTTTACGGTAATAATGAAATTCCAAAACAAATATTCAATTTTTATTAAATCGTCTTTTTAGACGAGTTTTGATTTATGGATTGAGGTTTTCACTGCCTCTAGCTTGTAATGAATAAATAATAAATACGAGATAAGGCAGCATAGTTGACGGGGATATGACTGAGATGAGGCTGGATTGAAGTGGAGGGCTTATAATATATGTGGACTTGGGCCAGGTAACAGGAGTCTACTGGACTGAGGTAGGCCGGTACAGGCAGGAAGGGGGGATTAATAGGCAAGTGGACTAATGACCAATAGGATGAGGAGAGGCTGAGCTGATGGGTGGGAGGCATTGTGAAGCTTGGTCGGGAGGAGGGTAGGAGTGGACCTATTTGCTAAGCCAAAGAGACAACTCTTTCAGGTCCGACTCTCTCTTTTGGCAGAAGAGATTTTTATAGTCATGACAGGGTTATTCAGTAACTTCTAAAAGAGAGAGTTGGCGGCCATCTTGGAATTTTCTATCTCTTTCAGAGAGACACCTAATTAGCCCTTTCTCATTTCTCGTTTGTTTGATATTGATCGTGTATCATCCTTTGTTCATCGGCTACCATATTGGTAATTTTGATGTATGCTTTTTCATCTCTTAAATGTAAGTCGATTGTTCATTAAAATATGTGCATATTATCGATTCATGAGTAAAAGCGTCTGAGTAGGTATGGGTTGAGAGCTATTCAGTAAAATAGACGAACCTGGGAGACACTTGAAGAGACTGTCTCCCGAGGGAGACTATCTCTCCCAGGAGATTTTCAAAATAGATAAATCTAAATAGATGGTGGCTAATGACGCTTAAGTATACGTATAGTCGAGGGTAAACTGCAGTTGATTAGGCGAAGGTATAGGTAAACATGAGGGAAGGTGGGTTATGAGGGTTGGTATTGGTAAACATGACGGAAGGTGGCTTACGAGGCTTGGGTATAGGTGAACATGGGGGGCTGCTGTGGATTATTGGGCTTTAGTGTAGGTAAACATGAGGATAACGGTAGGCAGTGAGTTATTAGGTTTGGGAAAAATAATAACAATAAGTCGTCAGTAACAAACAAGAACTCAATAACAATAAGTTATTGTTTGTTACTGACGATGGTTTTATCACCGAAACCGGCGTATGTTTCGTGTACTATTGGAAATAGACCACCTTTCAGTAACTCCGTTTTTACTCTTTGAAATGGGTTTCCACGATTTCGTCAGTGATTTAGTTCGTATTAGGCTTGGATACCTGTAGTAGGTAACCATGAGGATTGACTGTGAATAATTAGGCTTGGGTATAACTAAACAGAGGGTAGGTAGTAGATTATTAGGCTTGGGTATAGGTAAATATGAGAATAGATTGTGGATTATTAGGCTTGGTGGTAGGTAAACATGAGGGTAGATTGTGGATTATTAGGCTTGGGTATAGGTTGTATAGGTTGGGTGTAGGGTGTAGGAGGATAGATTGTGAATTATTAGGCTTGGTTGTTGGTAAACATGTGGGTAGATTGTGGTTTATTAGGCTTTTTCATAGGTAAACATGAGGATAAATGTGAATAATTAGACTTGGGTATAATTACACGTGACGGTAGATTGTAGCTTATTAGGCTTGGGTATAGGTTGTATAGGTTGGGTCCAGGGTATACGAGGATAGACTGTGAATTATTAGGCTTGGCTGTAGGTAAACATGTGGGTAGATAGTGGTTTATTAGGTTTTGTTATAGGTAAAAATGAGGTTAGATTGTTGGTAATTACTCAGGCTTGGGTATAAGTAAACGTGAGGATAGATGGTAGCTAATTAGTCTTGGTTGTAGGTAAACATGAGGGTGGATTGTGGATTATTAGGCTTGGGAATAGGTAAAAATGAGAATAGTTAGTAGCTTATTAGGCTTGGGTATAGGTAAACATCAGGAAATATTGTTGATTATTAGGCTTGGTCGAAGGCAAACATGTAGGCAGATTGTGGATTATTAGGCTTGGGTATAGGTAAACATGAGGATAGTTTGTGGATTATTAGGCCTGGTTGTAGGCAAACATGTGGGCAAACTTGTTGATTCCATTTACAGTTCCAACTTACTACTTGAAATGACTATTTGCCTTTCAGTATCATCAGTAAAATGTGATTCATTCGTATAAATGGATGTATCGCTATTCGAGTCGCGATGCGATAATCAGAATGTTTAGGGTTCACTAGACGAAGGGGCGATAAGGAGACCTGTGTGGTGACCTTGGGCCAGTTTATTGGCAATAAGGACCAATTGAGGTGCTGTCTACATCAGGTCAAGATGTTCTGAGAGCCTTTGACAACAGATAAATCCTTGTTACGAGTATATTCTACACAGCACTGATTTATAGTTCCGGAGCGGGCAGCGAGCACCAAACAAGGCCCAATTCCACCGCGGCGCAGGATGTGACGAGCAATCTTAGTGGCGAAATCTAATATGAATAAACGTCACCCTGTCAAATGAACTTGGAGTGTGACATGTGATGGATTAGGTAGGTATGTATGTTTTGGAACTGCAAATAGGTACCTAATTTATAATTATAATATACAATTATAATTATTTATAATTCTTGGCTTGGGTATCAATGAATATGGAGGTGGACCTCCTCACGTGACCGACGACAACCGGGTAAACGCTCGCATGAGTTTCATTGTCGCTTGATAAATTATTGGAGCAACGACTGGACTTCATATTCAACGAGTTCTGACGTAGTGAGACAGGCGACCCGCTGACAGGGGCAGTATTTAGTGCCTGGTGTTCATAATAGTACCTATTTTATATTAAATATTTGGTCGTTGTTCGCGAACTTTATCAGTGGTGCTGTGTGCCTCCTGCAACCAACAAGATCAAGTTCAGCTTCATTCCGGCTATATCCCACCCTTGCACCTAATATCGCTGTTGATTCCCCGTTATCACCGTAATTCAACTCCCGATCCGGCAGTCATTCTCTATTACGCACGTCAATAACTTGCATCACGACGACGATGATCTCTCACGACTGCGATTCAGGAGCTGAGCTTGAATCCATCGTTTCTACTCTTTCTCTCCATTTTGGTTTAATATTCTATGAATAATACACCTATGTATTCGCTCAGCAAACAATTTTATAACACCCCCTCAAAATTTTTTCTTTTCCGTTTCAAGGTGCGTAGATTCCAAAAATGCAATGTCCGTCCGCCGTACGCCGTCCGCCGTCCGCCGTATCACGTGTACAGGCTTCATTTTCGGTCTAAAAAATTCGTTCTTTCGCACAGATGCTCCATTTGGGCCCTAATTGTGTCCCGGAACTTTTCAGCCCGATCGGAATATACCCGGGGAGTTATGAGTGAAAATGTGTATAAAAATAGGTACTTTTTGTGTTTTAGTAACATGTTAGTAAAATGAGCTTTTGAGGTATCGTTTTTCATGTTTTTGGGGACGAGAAGACCGAATATGAAGTCGATTTTGACCAGAGTGGAAAACTGAGGTTGTATCAGATGTTATCAGCTCCCAAAATTGATTTTTTATGAGTCAAAAACCTGGGAAACCGTCTGAAATCACCATCAATTTGTCGAATAACACTAGAAAAAGTATCAACAGGTGGATCAAGACAATTAAATGGTACTATCAATGATCAAAGATAATTTGAAAACAAAACGCTGCAAATCCCTGCACAACGGTTTATTATTTTGTACAGAATACCCTTCTGTTACAGATCACAGCTCTCTGTATAGATAATCCGTCTATATAATATAATATGTAATATTCTACACATATTATGTAGATCGCGGACTCTCCGTAGGATTGTACCTAACCCCGTACTCGTTACTAGGTACCTACCTAAACCGTTGTGTAATAATTTACCTGTATAGGTTTCCCTTCTACGTAGATAGAATAATGAACCGTTGTGTAATAATTTGCCCATCAATAATACTTCAACGGTTGTTTAAGTTGCAAAAGTACCTATCAACAAAATCCAGCCCCTTCTTGGCAGATTAGCCGTTGTGTAATAATTTACCTTGGTGTAATAATTTACCGTTGTGTAACAATTTACCTTTGTGTAATAATTTGCCGTTGTGTAATAATTTGCCATTCTGTAATAATTTGCCCATCAATAATACTTCAACGGTTGTTCAAGTTGCAAAAGTACCTATCCAGAAAATCCAGCCCCTTCTGGGTATATGAGCCGTTGTGTAATAATTTACCGTTGTGTAATAATTTGCCGTTGTGTAATAATTTGCCATTGTGTAATAATTTGTCCATCAATAATACTTCAACGGTTGTTCAAGTTGCAAAAGTACCTATCAAAAAAATCCAGCCCCTTCTGGGTAGTTGAGCCGTTGTGTAATTATTTACCGTTGTGTAATAATTTGCCGTGGTGTCATAATTTACCGTTGTGTAATAATTCACCGTTGTGTAATCATTTGCCGGTGTGTAATAATTTGCCATTGTTTAATAATTTACCAATCAATAATACTTCAACGTTTGTTCAAGTTTCAGAAGTAGGTACCTACCAACAAAATCCAATAGTCCATCACTTGCCAAATGAAATAATTATCGTAGAACAAACAACTCGACTTCATACAGCCATCCTTGATTACAATCAGGTGCTCCTTAGTGATGAAATCCCGGCCGGATTTATACCGTTTGATTCACGATCGTGTTGACGAAGCTTTTTGGTGCACACGAACGGCTGGACGTACAGTGCTCCGGGTGGTCTTAAAAAATTGTTTAGCTCAAGACAAATTTAATATCGTAAAAAAAACAATCAAAAATTAAATTCTTCAATCTAAAATTTTCGAGCTACGGCGTTCTGAAAATTTCAACCCCTATTTTGAACCCCTTAGAGATGACTGACAGTAACATCGAGCTTCAAGGACCAACTAGACCCCGAACGGAACCTATAACCCGAATTTCATCAATTTTCTTTCATGGTAACTAAGAAAAGTGGCCCGTACGGCGTACGGCGTACGGCGGACAGACAGAAATATTTTTATTGCAGTTTCGGATTCTACATACCTTGAAACGTAAACCATCAAATTTTGAGGGGGGTAAGAATTTTTTTTTTCATGCTCGATTCCAATGGTTCATTATTGAAAATAATAAACCAAAAAAAGGAGCGTACCTAATTCGCGTTTTGGGGGCCAAAATTGGTGGAAACCACCAGAAATAGCTATTTCAATTATTTTATATGAAAGAAACAATAAATGAACAACCAAAGTTTCTGTAGGTATGTCCAATAGAATAATAAACCCATGTGACAAGGACTTTGCAGCGTTTTCACCATCCACTGGTAAGTTATTGGGTACCCGTCGATACCGTTGCATACCTACCTAAGTCCTACACGAATTTTCAGTACGTCCCGAATTTGCAGGACGACTGAGGGTAGGCCTCACTACTTTCACCACTCACCTCATGCCTCTGGTTGGCGGAAAATATTCCTCCCGGACCTGGACAGACGATTTACCCCCTCCAGCGTCACCTTCTGCAGCACCACGTGCGGTTGAAGAGAAGCTCCCCCTCTCGTCATCATCTCGACCTCAGCTAAGCCTGAATTTATTTCATTTTTTTTTCCTTGCGCAAGGTTTCGTTAGGTAGGTCATATTAATTTCATATCTCAGGAAATTTCATTAATTTCATTAAATCTACTGCAGAAGTATTTTTTTTCTTTCTCTCTATTATCGAACCCGCAATTACAAGGACTATTGCGAACACCTGGTTAGTTACCTAATCCATGGATTATCTCGGTATAGGTGACGAATGCCTGAGGATTTGAAGGGAAGGGGGGGAGGAGGGACAGAGAGAGAGAGAAGAAAAATGGGTTTACCCTTTGAGTATAAATAAGGTGATGATTGTGCACCCGTGGGCTGAATTCATACCTATTAATTAAACTGATTTTGATTGAAACTGTCTTGAGGGGAGTGGAGGGGGTACCGTTGCCTTCAGTCTCGATCCGTTTCAACTATGCAAAATGGACATGGGTCGAACTTGCTGCTTTTGACCACAGAATCGATTCAGCGCCATCGAAAACCCCTGTAATCTAATTTTCACCTCCGAAATCCAAGAAGTTTGGCGGGAATAAGCTAAAGGAAAACGCCGCAAATTATTACACCACAACGGTTTATTATTTACATGTATAGATGCCCCTTCTGCGTAGATCACTGTTTTCTGTGGTCAATACCAACCCACGTCCCCCCCCCCCCCCCCCCCACCCAAAACCACTGCCAAGAAAGCCCTAATCGCGTACTGGAACCGGCCCGGGAATTAAAGTTTCAGAAAAATGCGCAGGATTCAATAACACCATCATTAATTATTTGTTGTTATTCGTGAAGCATAAGGTAAATAATAAACCGTTGTGCAATAAAACGTTGTTTACGAAACCGTTGTGTAATAATTTACCTGTATAGGTGCTTGGGGGGGGGGGGGGGGGGGGTTGCACATCCATTCCTCATTGAGACCAGCTCATTGCGCTCTGTCTTCTGAAACTACCGCATTTTTGGAATTTTTGGTCCACAAGAACTCAAATTTGACACCCCCGTCTCTGTGTGAAATTTTGCTTTGATTACTAAGTCTTTCCCTGCATCGATTTACCATTGTGTACCACTTTTGGTGAATCTATATCAATTATTAAACAATTTTTTTAAGCCGTTTTTAGCGAGTGTTGACCCGCAAAACACTAAGTTTGACCCAGCCACTTTTTATCATTTTAGCCGAAGTCCAATTCCGTCCGACATAATATAATATAAAACACATTCATAGCAGGCTCTGAAACGGACCTGAATCGATTTTTTTCCCCCTTCAAAAATGCATGTATGTACCTACTAAAATTTTTTGACCGGTTGTAATAGCTTTTATTCGTCGAAAATTCATTAAAGTGTGACCTGATGTCGGGAGATGAATTAGAGACCATTCCACAACCAAATTCCGACCGGAGTGACTAACGTTACGACGTCCAAGATGTTAACATAAAGATAACAGAAGGGGCTGGCTTCTGGGTAGATGAGCCGTTGTATAATAATTTACCGTTGTGTAATAATTTGCCATTGTGTAATAATTTACCCATCAATAATACTTCGACGTTTGTTCAAGTTTCACAAGTACCTACCAACAAAATCCAATGTCCATCACTTGTCAAATGAAATAATATCGCAGAACAAACAACTCGACTTACACAACGACATACAGCCATCCTTATTGATTATAATCAGATGCTCCGTAGTTATGATACTCCTAAAAAAAAACACTCCCTGTAAAAAAAGATGCCAAGCTACAAAAGGTGTGATATCCAGGTTGTGCCGAGCACTGTGCCTAATAATCTTCCGTCCACATCCGACAGTTCATTTTCGACGTTAATTTTGAGGTATAGACTAGACTTAGCTAACAGGGTGAGGAGTGAGTTAATCTTTAGGAAGTGTGCTGCTTGGCCGGTCTAGTTACTGATCTATTCAGTTCCTACACGAAGGATTCGAAGCCATCAAAATTAATGATTCACATGCTATGTGCCTGATATGTCGTAGACAGACAAGCAGCACACTTCCTAAAGATTAACTCACTCCTCACCTCAAAATTAACGTCGAAAATGAACTGTCGGATGTGGACGGAAGATTAGTAGGCACGTAGAATTTGAATCATTAATTTTGATGGCTTCGAATCCTTCGTGTAGGAACTGAATAGATCAGTAACTAGACCGGCCAAGCAGCACACTTCCTAAAGATTAACTCACTCCTCACCCTGTTAGCTAAGTCTAGTCTATACCTCAAAATTAACGTCGAAAATGAACTGTCGGATGTGGACGGAAGATTATTAGGCACAGTGCTTGGCACAACCTGGATATCACACCTTTTGTAGCTTGGCATATTTTTTTACAGGGAGTGTTTTTTTTAGGAGATATCACAAATTTTGAAAGGTCGCAAGTAAGTTCGGAGGGGGGGGGGGGGGTGAGGTATTGTTTTTCAAGACGAGGAGACTGATTTCCGATACCTAAGTTTGTTGTTGAACTTTGTGAAAACTTGTATTTTTTGGGCTTCCAGTTGGATGTTGTTCATATAGTTGTGTGGGTACCTACTTACACAAAATAGTAAATTAAGTGAAAAGGAAGAGAGGGGGGGGGGGAGACGACATTTTCGAAACCGTTTTTGGAAACGAGTTTTGGAAACCATGGTTGAAGATATTAAAACCGAATCAAGCTAGGAGTTAATAAATACCTAATCTAAATGGATAAACAGAAGGAACTCACGCTATAACGGTGTTAGTTAAGGTTGACAGCTGACCAGTTGTTCACAGCTGGCAGACCACTTATAAATGGATAGACATCCGAGAACCGGGAATGAGAAACGGAAATGGTCCACCCGAAGCTGAAATCAATGTGGCGCAACAATATCCGAAGCCTGAATGAATGTGGTGCAACAATCAAGCGAGGCGGTATATCTGATCCGAAGCCTGAATCAATGTGGTGCAACGACGATATTCTCAAACAAGCAATGCTAAAAATGCTTGACACTTCACATTGGAAAGGGTAGACCTCCCGTTATTCGCCATGTCACTTCGGCGTTACAGTTTTTAATTTTCGTTTTGATGGAAACACCCAAAATCACTTCACGCATTAACATGATTTGGATCGGTACTAAATTGCATAAAGATCGGTCTAGGGAAGAGGGTATATAAGTGGCGTGACAAAGAATGGGTGGAACAAACAAGCCCCCATCCCCCGGAACCCCCCCTTTGCTTGTGCGAAAACGGTTACAACTCCCAAAAGGCACTTCACCACGCCAAACCTGATCTACATACCAAATTTCATAAACATCGGTCGAGGTAAAAGGGTTGAAGTGGCGTGACAAAGAATGGGTGGGAAATAAAAATGGGAAGAAAGTCACCAAACACGTATTTTGAACCCTATTTCTCGCAGGTTTTCGAAACACCTACCGCTTCGAATTTGGTGTCAGGCAACTCAGGGTGTTTGCCCCACAAAATATATACGCGCGAATAAAATATAGAAATTACGGGGAAGGCCCGGGAGGGGGCCAAAGTTGGCCCGATTCTTCGCTCAGTTATATTAGGCTCTGGGGCAGCCGGGCGCGGGTTCATGCTTGGCATCGCTCGGCTACCGCCTCGCTTGATCCGGGCCGGATTTATACCGTTTGATTCACGATCGTGTTGACGAAGCTTTTTGGTGCTCACGAACGGCTGGACGTACAATGCTCCGGGTGGTCTCAAAAAAATATTTAGCTCAAGGCAAATTTAATAACGTAAAAAAAACCATGCCCTTCTATCGGAAGTTTTCGAGATACGGCGTTCTGAAAATTTCAACCCCTATTTTGAACCCCTTAGAGATGACTGACAGTAACGTCGAGCTTCGAGGACCAACTAGACCCCGAACGGAACCTATAACCCGAATTTCATCAATTTTGTTTCATGGTAACTAAGAGAAGTGGCCCGTACGGCGTACGGCGGACAGACAGAAATATTTTTATTGCAGTTTTGGATTATACATACCTTGAAGCGTAAACCATCAAATTTTGAGGGGGGTTAGAATTTTTTTTTTTTTCATGCTCGATTCCAATGGTTCATTAGGTATTGAAAATAATAAACCAAAACGCGTCTCCGTGACACGTGGCTCCCAACTGGGAAACTCAGGAAATTTTGACGAGGACATCCAGGCCTCTCTTGAGGTTCCACGGCAACAGCGTGATAATTCATTCCCCTCCAGCAAACTTTGAGAACCCTCCGGCATCTTCCGACGTTGTAGCCCCACTTCAGACTGAGCCCGTTAAAACGCTAAGCTCACTCCAGGAGCAGCCAAGAAGAAGTTAGGTACACTAAACCCCGCCATATGAGTGAATATACTGTTTCGTCCGAAAGAAAGAAGGCCCTTTTCTAACATTTCAGGGACATAATCGTAAATATCTACCAACTGTTTACCTCCCAACAAATTTCCCCAGTTTACTCAAGCTTCCGTTTTGTCGAATGAAGCTTTTGAAGGGGTATTTATAACTGCGCAAGGTAAATAATTTCACGCGGTTAGGAGTGTGTTGTTACGAGTACAAAGGAGTGCAGTCAGAGGTTAATTCAATTCAGCCCGTCGCAGTTCAATTCCGCTGCTCCGCCCATCTTATATCAACATTTTCTCAATTAGTTTTTGCTGCCTACAAGGGCGTGTTCACACATCTAATTGTCGTGAGACGCACACGCCTACACTCATTAAGACCCAGTGATTATATAAATATAAGCTCCTTACGTAACAGCTTTACAATTAAATTAGTGTGTACACTTTGATACGAGTTCCTTTCAATTTGTGTAGATCATGGTTCCCCACCATTTGGACCCCCTCCCATAATGAGTGACAATTCGAAAGAGAAAGAAGAAGTAACGATTTTTAAAAAACCTATCGGTTTCCTCGCAAGCATAATTACGAGACCGCAATGTTATTTATCAGGACATACATTATAGCTGCAGCTAATGGGTATTAAAATCAATCCATAATTTACGTAAGTACCTACCTACGCGAATGGCCCTTATAAAAGACATTTTATTGCTTAGTTCCATATTAACAGCTGTGACGGTGGCTTTTCTCGAGACATTTGTTGTTCTGGTGAAGATGGGGTCGTTTTAGTGGAAGCCTAATCGACATCCCTTCTTAACCTGTGATAATCTCGCTGGTCTAGGAGGGGGACTCTCGAGGGCCCACCGTCACTCTCCTCTAACTCCGTCACATGGTAGCACAGCGTGGTTTGGCAGTATTCGCCGAGTAATTCACCATACTCTCCACTTTTTATGGGCTTATCAGAAGGATAAGCCCAAAGGTTTCCCAGAAGGATTTCTTTACAAACATCATGTCCCTTTTGTAATACATACATCTATTTATTGCCTTCCCCACCCCCTTTCCCACTTTAGAGTGTCAGCATAATTAAAATATATTGAGCTCATTTGAAGGAGATTAATGCCATGTCCCAATTTACAAGTCCCAATAGTTGTTCCATCCTAGCGATGGAGGTTGATCACCTAGAGGTTGCTCAGATGAGCACAATTCACTAGACAACAACCCCTGACTACATTTTTTTTCTCCGCCAATATTCGTATGTAGGAGCTTTGTTGTCCACCAGTAAATATTACTGAGGTAATACCATTACGATGGAGGTTAGTCACCTTAGACTTGTTCAGATGCCTTTTCCTGAGCCAGAACTTATACTACTTTTCATTCCCCCTTTCCCTCTCATACTTCTGCTACCCAGAAGTATGTCATGTGGGGAGGAGTGTGGCGGTGGCTGTTCTCGAGTCGTTTGTTGTTCCGGTGGAGATGGGGTCGTTTTGTTGGAAACCTATCGATATCCCTTCTTAACTGGTGATAATCTCGCTGGTCTAGGAGGGGGACTCTCGAGGGTCCACCGTCACCTCTCCAAAGTGTTTTTAATTATCGTTAGTCAGCCTCAGCAAGTCAAACTCAAGCAAAATGCACTAACATAATTCCTAGAATATGTAGAATTCCTATACATTAATAATTGATATTTCGTGGGTGCATTCTCCCATTTCGCCTGATTTTTATACTTTGTCAGTTAGAGATCGGTTTATTCATGCACAGGTCGCTGTGAATTTATGAATCATACTAACGATGCGAATTAGCTATACTGACCGATTGCCACGACGAAAGCCTTGCAACTATTATTGCAACCTTTCTCGGGCCTAATTCTGGAAAATTCCAAGACAGCCCAAGTTGTGGAAGGATCTCCGCTAACGAAGGACCAATTATTCCTGGGTCATTTCGCAGGCTGTCGCCACTGTGAGCTGAATCAGAAGGGAAACATGAATAAATCAACGTCACTTGTGTTCAAACAAGGCGTTGGTGTCACTGAACGTAAACACATCTTGTGAAGTCACTAAAGGTTTCGCGTTGCCTTCTAAAGAAAATGCCGGAAGTGAGGGGCTTGAACTATTTGGAACCGGAATTTGTCAACAATTGTTACATGGGACGGTAAGGTATTTAGAAAACTGGCGAATTTGATGACATTTTCTATTATACTGGTTCGTATATTGACGTCATTTTGACGTCCGATTCGGACCTCACTTCCGAACCAGGATGAAATACGAACTCCATCTCGTCGTTTGGTGGGGGTTTTCATCGTTTTCGATTAAAATTTATTGGAACGAAGGAGCCCACCACTTGGGGGTAGGGAAAAATCTTCGAAAACCCAATTAATTCTTGACGTTGTTCCTTGCGGCCGAGAGCACTTATAATCGACGAAATCGAATGAGCGCTGAAGTGAGTGGAAGTCGGCAGAAAACTGACCTTGCATATTTTTCAGTTCACAGGTTTATCTGGTAGGTTTGTAACTATGAAATTGTGATGAGAACTCAGCAATAAATTGTTTAGTACCCCACTGAGGACGCAGCATTTATGTTCCAATTTTATAATTTAGGCACGTACTTTTGGTTTATACTTTACTCACCAAGGCAACTTATGTACGTTGTAAGGATATTCAAGATGAAATATTTAACAAAATAGTATAAATATACTCACGCTTGGTAAGTATAGCATTTTTCCAATTAAAGTTTGAGGTTTTCCTTCAATTTTAGAAATCTTAATTCTGACATGGAACTCCAATCTCCGATTGGCCAATTTTTATACTTTTTTTCCTTTGATTTCATCCTGTATGCTTCAAAATTGTTTTGATGGAATGTACCTAATTGTTAGTAATCAAGTACAGTGAGCGCTACAGCTACATCCGGCAGGTAGGTACTCAACATATTGTCTGCATGTGCTGTTTGGTGTATTTACACGGACTCTCCAATTGTTGAACTCAACGTGTTTTTTCTCGGGCTACCGGAAAAGTAAAATTGCCGTTTAAACGTTAAAAACAAGGACGAAACTCTTGGATGAGCGTGAGAACTATTAGAATGACTTGACCGCAGTTTGCTCATGGTGCTGCTCGAACAGATACAAGTTTGGGTCTGTGAAGTGAAGTAGGTACTGAAGGAGAGTGAGATTTGAAGGTATTGTCTCGAAACGATGGCTACTAATAGGAGTTTTTCTATACATTCGATTTCCATCAAAGAGCTCCACCGTCTTCGGCAGGTCCGTATTCATCACTAAATTATACCTTACAACTGTATCAACTCAGTCGAACATCAAACGCGCTAGAATTCGGATACCATCTGTGCAATATCAGCTGCCATTCAGTATCGTTCAAACTGGAGGACAATTATGATAAAAAATGGCTTATAGAATTAGTGTTTTGCGTTATTTGACTGTGTCTTTTGATAGCTTACTCATCATAATATACCTACCTATAATTTCCAATGGATCCCCCCCCCCCTTCTATGTGATATTTAATTTATATTATTTAATTGTTTATATAATTTATTGTTATATTATTTAAATGTGATATTTAATTCTATATATATATTTAATTTATTCATCGAATTCGACGGCCGCGAATTCGATGAATCTAGGTCGGTGAGCTAGAAATCTTTAAATCGAGTTTTCCCCTAAAATCATGACAGTCTTAGTCTTGAATCTCTCACTTAGGATCATGATAACTAAGGTGGCTTCCCAATGCCATTACCTAACGCGTATTTTACTTAGGTATTCGTATTTCGGTAAAAATAAGATGTACTCTCGCTCAGAGCCGAAACGCAATGGGGTTTTATTCATATGAAATTTTTTGTAGCCAAGGTTAATTCATCTGGGGAAAATAAAATACAGAAATAAACGAAATATAAACTGTTGAAGTTGCCAACATTGGTGGCAAAAGGCCGCCACAATAACCTTAGTTTGAAATGATTTCGGATTTTGACTGCAACAATCTATTATGATGGTCAAAACTATTTTTTACCGATGATCGTAGTAAAAACTAGCTTTGCCTAGTCACCACTAATTTTGTCTGATGGCATTAAGCAATACTAGTTCTGATTGATTACCGGTTCTGACTGCAACATTTATAGCAGGTGTTTCAGCGTTTGATTTCGATTCGATGTGTGCATAAATAAGAATTGAATATGGTTGATTTTTGTTGCAGCTCTATGATAGGACGGAGGTAGTGAGGATGGAGGAGCCAGGCCGAACGGATGGTGAGGGGAAGGGGGGCAGCTCTGACGGGCAGGGGATCCTCGCCACGATGAAGAGAAACCTTCTGCCCGTCTTGACAGTCGTCGCCGTAATCGGTGGTGTCCTCACCGGCTTTCTTCTCAGAAGCACCTCCAGTAGCAGGTCAGTAGCTCCTATACCACATCTAGGTGTTGGTATTACTGGTGGGTCTGCTGACCAGCAGCCTCACTTATATCCAGATAAGACACCAAACAGACTTCCAAGGTTCTTGAGGGTTGGTCATAGAGTGAACTTCCTTTCTAGGCCGACGTTTTGAATAAATTCTTCTTCTTCTTCAGGGCTTAGACCGCTACCTAATGTTCCTTCACAATGATGGCTTTGACCGGGACCTCAGAAAACATTGTATTGGAGCATAAGCATCTAGGTAGGTATACTAATTGGAAACCGCCTATCCAAGATAAGCTATAGGTTTTCTGTTGCTTATACCCCTTTCGAGTGGCTTATCCTCCTATAAAATGTTTCCTAAAGTGAAGGAGAACAGCAGATCCTAGCAGTCGTTTCCGAAGACCAGCACTCAAGAACCTTTGAAGTCTATTTAACCTAGTGGTCGAGATCAACAATACGACACCAAATGTACACATTTTACCATGGGTATGTTTTTGGGCTGGGGGAAAATCTAAAATTTCCGACCGGCGCCAAGAAGTGTAACGCACTACCGATAAACAATACTGGTTTCCATAATCCTGATGTCCTAGAATGCATCGTAGTTGTTTACTGAAGGCGATTACTAAGTTACCAGATTAACCGTGAGGCTAATTTCATTCCTGTTTGACCTACAAGGTTGAAATCCGAAATGGAGCCTCTGTAGGACTGGTGAGTAAGAACTGACGAGGTGAGGACCTTCCCTAATCAGCTGAGTGAGCCCAAAGGCTAATTTCATTCCTGTTTGACCTAAGAGGATGAAATTTGAAATGGAGCCTCTGTAGGACTGGTGAGTAAGAATGACGAGATGAGGACCCTCCCTGATCAGCTGAGTGAGCCCAAAGGCTAATTTCACTCCTGTTTTGACCTACGATTATGAAATTCGCCGTGGAGCCTCTGTGGGACTGGTGAGTAAGAACTGACGAGGTGAGGACCCTCCCTAATCAGCTGAGTGAGCCCAAAGGCTAATTTCACTCCTGTTTTGACCTCAGATTATGAAATTCGCCGTGGAGCCTCTGTATGACTGGTGAGTAAGAATGATGACGTGAGGACACTCCCTAATCAGCTGAGTGAGCCCTGAGGCTAATTTCATTCCTGTTTGACCTAAGAGGATGAAATTCGAAATGGAGCCTCCGTAGGACTGGTGAGTAAGAATGACGAGATGAGGACCCTCCCTAATCAGCTGAGTAAGCCCAAAGACTAATTTCACTCCTGTTTTGACCTACGATTATGGAATTCGCCGTGGAGCCTCTGTAGGACTGGTGAGTAAGAACTGACGAGGTGAGGACCCTCCCTAATCAGCTGAGTAAGCCCAAAGGCTAATTTCATTCCTGTTTTGACCTACGATTATGAAATTCGCCTTGGAGCCTCTGTAGGACTGGTGAGTAAGAATGATGACGTGAGGACACTCCCTAATCAGCTGAGTGAGCCCAAAGGCTAATTTCACTCCTGTTTTGACCTACGATTATGAAATTCGCCTTGGAGCCTCTGTAGGACTGGTGAGTAAGAATGATGACGTGAGGACACTCCCTAATCAGCTGAGTAAGCCCAAAGACTAATTTCACTCCTGTTTTGACCTACGATTATGGAATTCGCCGTGGAGCCTCTGTAGGGCTGGTGAGTAAGAACTGACGAGGTGAGGACCCTCCCTAATCAGCTGAGTGAGCCCAAAGGCTAATTTCACTCCTGTTTTGACCTCAGATTATGAAATTCGCCGTGGAGCCTCTGTAGGACTGGTGAGTAAGAATGATGACGTGAGGACACTCCCTAATCAGCTGAGTGAGCCCTGAGGCTAATTTCATTCCTGTTTGACCTAAGAGGATGAAATTCGAAATGGAGCCTCTGTAGGACTGGTGAGTAAGAATGACGAGATGAGGACCCTCCCTGATCAGCTGAGTGAGCCCAAAGGCTAATTTCACTCCTGTTTTGACCTACGATTATGAAATTCGCCGTGGAGCCTCTGTAGGACTGGTGAGTAAGAACTGACGAGGTGAGGACCCTCCCTAATCAGCTGAGTGAGCCCAAAGGCTAGTTTCACTCCTGTTTTGACCTACGATTATGAAATTCGCCGTGGAGCCTCTGTAGGACTGGTGAGTAAGAATGATGACGTGAGGACACTCCCTAATCAGCTGAGTGAGCCCAAAGGCTAATTTCATTCTTGTTTGACCTAAGAGGATGACATTCGAAATGGAGCCTCTGTAGGACTGGTGAGTAAGAATGACGAGATGAGGACACTCCCTAATCAGCTGAGTGAGCCTTTCTTCAATCTCCAAACTTCTCCGTTTACAAAAAAAAAATGTAAGCGTAATTTTCTCCGTTTTCACGGAAAAACGTTGAATGTGGATGCACAGTATGATGGTAGGTACTGTCAATCCGTGCGTCCAAAAACATGTCCATGGTTCAGTGCTTTTCCGCGAAAACGGAGAGAATGTATATGAAATAGGTTTGCCTCTATGAGAAATTTAGAAATAGAACCAGTCGTGTTTTCAACTGGCATTTGCTGCACCGGTGACTGTTATTAACAACTTCACACATGCATTTCATTAAATTTAATTAAACCATTACGTGACCAGCTCAAAGGCAAATTCGTCTTCCCAGTATACATAAAAATATTCCCTTCAGTCCATCCCAAGGCCGAGATGTCAAGCTTATCTTTGTATTTTTGTTATTCTGATTATCAGTAACAATTTCATGCTAGTTGTGCCTGATTTGATAGGCCTGGTAGGACCTCAAATCCTTTCATCTTGCTTTATTCTGCCACAAACCAGCCATACAAGTCCGTTTCATGTGATGTGATTTTTAGAATTGCAACTACGTCAACTCATTTGCATTAGGATTATCGCAATATTATAGCAAGCAATCCTCTCAAGTCCGGGCCTCAAAGGCCCACGTATTGTCAAAGTCGAAGCTGACCCAGGTGTCACAGATCAGGCGAAAATATTCATCTGTCGCACTTGAAACAATGGGCAATTTCCTTGTGTAGGAAGTTTTTATTGTTGATGTCAGAATCGGATTTAGCACCCTTGAACCACCCCCCCCCCCCCCCCCCCACTGCCAATTTTCATATCAAAACTCCGTGTAGTTTGAGCAACAAACGGATAGAAAGAAAACGAAATGACGTCATACGTGGTTGGCGCTGAGGGTTCCCTCCAGGCGCACAGTGGGATGAAGTACTACAAAATCAGACATTGGGGCGAAATTTTTTCGGTTTCGGGAATTATCATGTTCTCCTGTTATTTGGATGGTATAGCCTCATATATTTCCATCGTTTATGGTCCTGCTCGAAGAAAAGGTCAGAAATAAATCCCAGCACTACTCCCCATAGCACGTTAATAACCGAAGTTATCACCAAGTGTCTCAAAATGTAAAACATTTATGGAAAAACTCTCACAATGGTAGACTGAAGTCAATCTGAACTCATTAGAATATTAGGAGGTTATTTGCTGAAGCTGGTATTTTCATTCTCTATTTCCTTGTTTATATAAATTTTAGTATTCAATATTAGATAGATCGTCCAAAACCACCGAGAAAAAGTAGGCTGGGAGACCATTTTAAAATATCTCGATAATTGAAAAATCAGCGGGAGATATTCGGAAACGATCGGGACGGGATATTTACATTGTTGTTGCGCGAACCTTGAACCTTGTTCTGTTTGTTCATATACACTACTGAAACAGCTCGCAACAATGATATTCATCCTTTACTGTGAGATCTTCAGCTGGGTATTATAGACTAACTTACAGTAAATGTAGACCTGACAAATCGTAATTTTTTGATTTTCCAATTTTTTTTAAATTCAATTCTGAATCTAAATCTTAAATTAAATCTTGAATTTAATTTAAATCAATTCTGAAACGAAAAAATTGTTTTGTTAACATAAACAATTTTTTCGTTTCAGAATTGATTTAATCTTCAAAAACAAAAACTGATGCACGTGAAGCCGTCTAATGAACTTTCCCAATGAGTTATAAGTCTATTTCCGCGGCGTCCGTACACTCCGTCCCACTGTGAGGCGGCCGCGGGGTGAAGGGACTTGACGTCATTTCGCTTTATTTCCACTTGTTTATTGCCCGTTTTCGATCATCGGATACCCCTCATATAGCACCTTTTCGGAAAGCATTCGCCGAGATCTTTTACTTGAAACTAATAAAACAGGTTAAATTGACCGTTGTGATTTGAGTCCCTCTTCCTTCTGGCTCCATACTCCAGGTAAGGGGGATGGTATAGCTCGAAGTTTTGGGGTGAATGGGTGGAAGCTGAGATTTCTTCTTGCTCTGTCATCTTTGTCAATGACCCCTCCCCTCCCCTAGTACTCTAGTCCAGTTACCATAACGTTTAAGCATTCATTCTCATTTTCTTTATGGAGGTGGGAAAGTCGTTGGAATTATGTCGATTTTATTCGGGTTCAATCACCGTCCTCGACGGACGTCACAGCGGCGGTCTTGACATGCTATTGGAATCGTCTGATGGAGGTGGAAAGGACCGAGAGACCCCCTCTTTTCTCTTTTTATCAACTACCTGCCTGCTGTTGGTTTTAATCTTCCATTAGTATTGCCAAGTTTTTGATACGAAAAACGCTGCAAAGTCCTTGTCACATGGGTTTATTATTCTAGTGTACACACCTGCAGAAATGCTGGCTGTTCATTTATTGTTGCTTTCATGTAAAATTGAAATAGCTATTTCCGGTGGTTTCCACCAATTTTGGCCCCCAAAACTTGAATTAGGTACGCTTTTTTTTTTCTTTTTTTTCAAATTATCTTTGATCATTGGTAGTGCCATTTAATCGTCTTGATCTACGTGTTGAAACTTTTCCTAGTGCTATTCTACAAATTGATGGTGATTTCAGGCGATTTCGCAGGTTTTTGCCTCATAAAAAATCAAATTTGGGAGCTGAACATCTGGTAAAACCTCAATTTTCCACTCTTTGGTCAAAATCGACTTCATATTCGGTCTTCCATGGAAAATGTTATCTCAGACGCTCATGTTACTAACGTGTTGTTAAAACGCAAAAAGTACCTATTTTTACACACATTTTCACTCATAACACCTCTGGGTATATTCCGATCGGGCTGAAATGTTTCGGGACACAACTAGGGCCCAAATGGAGCATGTGTGCGAAAGAACGAATTTTTTAGACCGAAAATGAAGCCTGTAGACGTGATACGGCGTACGGCGGACGGACATTGCATTTTTGGAATCTACGTACCTTGAAACGGAAAAGGAAAAAGTTTGAGGGGGTGTTATAAAAAAATTTTTTTTTTTACATAGGTGTATTATTCACAGAATAATAAACCAAAACACAGCATAATATGAGTAGGTATTAATAGGGGACCGACTTAGTGTAACCGTTATTGTCATCAACTACTCACGTTGTTTACACTGGCTTGTCACCAGCAAGCTGGGACAGGCTCCGTCCCGTTGAGATATCGTCGGCACCACGCCAAAGTCGCCAATCTGCCAATTCATGGTTTCGAGAAAATCGAGTTTAAAGATTTTGCCACGCCCTGAAAAATAGGGTAAACACTATTATGCTTCTCGGAATCACTCCTAATGAACCTTAGTAGACACAATTACATACACGTCCCATATGCTTTTTGGTCCTTTTCCCACTTGTTGGGTCATAAGTGCACATTGGCGGATTTGGCAAAGCATAAATTTTAAAAAATAACAGATTGGTGAAAGGTAAAACTCTTATTTTAATTCATACAATTCATGGTAAAATTCATTCAATGGTGGATAAACGTTAGGAACATTAATTTTTTTCTCTTAATATTCGTATTACGACACTTCGGACTCATTTGGGGCTGGAAGGCAATCGCGCGTCGTGGTCGAGGATCTGATACTCGAAAAGAAGGCGCGATAACCTTTGGGGACAGTCAGATCATGGCACATCTGCAGTAGATCTTTTGATTTTGCAGCTGAAATTGGAAGGCGTTGTCTATACGCTCTGACAGGTGCCACTTCTTGATTCGTTGGTCTTCCCCTTTTAGTTTTCGTCGCTACTTCGACCACACCACCGTCATGCTCACATTGATAAAAAAAAATCAACATTTCCACTAATACTCGAAAAACGCAAAAAACACTGTTATACCAGTTTTGGTGATTAAACCATCGTCAGTAACACACAATAACTTAAATTGTTATTGTGTGTTACTGACGATGGTTTGATCACCGAAACCGGTATAAGTGTTTTTTGCGTTTTTCGTGTATTAGTGGAAATATACTATTTTTTCAATAACTCCTTTTTCTTTGAAATCGAGGAAGTCGGTGGACTTCAGCATCGATACATTGAAAGGCCTAGGGTCCGTCCTCGCTGCCCTGATCATCTGGGCCTAACCTTTCGGGCTGTAAACTGGCACATTCTTTGCTTTTCGTTCTACCTTCGAATGGATAGAATCGCATTCCATTTCTGAGTGACCAGGTTCGACGAATGCATGCCTGATCAGTTTCAAAGAAATGGTTTTCAGCAAGTGAATGAACATGGATGCAACCAAAGAGTTTTTGTTTTGCCCGGAACAAGAGTCGGACATCATTAGCACCTGAGTGATGTTAGGCTGATCATTCACTTTCCTTTTTAAATACAGTATCAAGCAGGATGCAATTTCATTAGCCCCTCTTCTTCCCTCAGTTTCGTTCCAAACAAAGCAATCACCATCACGCGAATTAAGGTCGCATATCGTAATAAAATGCACACGGCCAACTTCTTCAGATAGAAAATTTGTCCAGCGCACCCTTTAGGAACGTTAAGTACAGCCTCCAAATCAAAATGTATAAGCAAGGACAAGTTCATCACTCTTGGGAAGGTCTTTATCTTCATCCCTATGGTTACGAGCTGCTAGCTTCCTCGTTTCGAGTGAAGCACCTAATTGAAGGAATGAGAAAAACCACCATGCCAAACTCACCTAAGTGCCGATTGGCGACTTTGGCAAAGTGGAAAAATCCAATTTCTCACATTGGCGAAAGTGACTTGCTCTGAAAACACCTGATTGGGGTTATTATAATTGGTTGTGCTTTTGATATAGTGTGGAGTAGCCCTATACAACTTAGAAACAGTTCAAAAGTGAAATCCTCGAAAATTGCAGTTTGGCGACTTTGGCGTGGTACCGACGATATATACCATGGCCGACCATGCATGGCACGAGATTTGGCAACTCTGTAATAGCTTCTTAGTTCAGGCCGCTCACATAACCGCTGCGTTCTTAAAAGCTCCATGAATGAATGCTTCTGTTATTTTTTGTTATATTACGAGTAGGTATAATTAATGAAAACAACATCTTCTGAATAATGCTTTATTTAAAAGAAAGGTATTGAACTAATACCTAGAACAACAGAAAGGAACAAACAAGATGACTTGGAGAAAAACAAATGGAACAAGAATTATAGTTCGCTTATAGTCTTCTACTTCTGGAACTTCTTCAACCTGCGACTGTCACTTCGGTTTATGGAACACCCCCTCAAAATGTTTTCTTTTACCTGCGTTTCAAGGTGTGTAGATTCAAGGTGTCAGTCCGCCGTGTCATCGATGTCTACCTTAATTTTCGGTCTAAAAAAAATCGTTCTTTCGCACGCATGCTCCATTTCGGCTCTAGTTGTGTCCCCTATCTCGGCAGCCCGATCAGAAAACATCCAGGGGTGTTATGGGTGTAAAGTGGGGGCAAAATCAGGTATTTTTGAGGTTTTAGTGAACTTGGGCTTGTGAGGTATCGTTTTCCATATTTTTTAGGGTGAGGAGACCCAGTGTGAAGTTGATTTTGACCACTGAGTGAAGTATTGATGTTCTAACGAAGTTTTAACTCTCAAAACTGAATATGTGTGGGTCAAAAACCTGTGAAAATGGCTGTAATCACCAGAACTTTGTATAACGAAGAGCTAATAGGAGCCAAATTCATGCTTTTGAGTCAAAATTGGTGAAAACTGGCAAAAATGGCTAGATCAATATTATTACACATGAAATAAACAATAAATGAACAACCAAGATTTCTGTAAGTATTTCCAATAGACCCATTGGCAAGGAGTTTGCAGCGTTTTTTGATTCTTGATCACAAACATTCTTGGAATAATTATTCGAAACCAAATTGACCGCACGTAATGCTGTCTTCTATAATGTTGAATCCCCGCAATCAAGCGATCTTTTGAGACAAATGTTAGGATGTCATTTTGGATAGGAGCTTTCAAAAACGTATCCCTGAACTCTTGAGAGATTAAAATGTTCATAATATTCAATGATGAATGTCACAGAATGTTCTGATACCTATCATAAACCTATCATAACAGTGTCATATGAAGTCACTGTAGCTGAATGATGGATGGCACTGTCAGTAGATACGTATCTTCAGGTTTTAAGGGTCCATTCTTTCTATTCTCCCTGTTGAAGGTACCTACTGTACCTACATCATTTTCGGAAAAAAGTGATATACAATCCACTGACCTTGGTTTTGGTTCCCAATTAGTAAGGGGAATCGCACGAATCCACTTCTTCTGTTCATTCTTGGGAAAACGAAAAGTCACATATTCTTTTGGCCCTGGCACGACACAATTTTTCGGTATTTTGTTATCATTAAAAACAATAGGTAAATTTTGTAAACAATATTATTGTTGAAAAGAATTTTTGGGAGAAGATCTATAGGTAAACTATCGAAACCCGGAAATAAACAAACCTAGGCTTATTGGTGGGTGATTTTCGCGGCCGGCCTGAAGTGCGACGTTGCCAATTCTCTACTGCCGCGGCCTCCGTGGATATACCCATTGGTAAAACTAAAAGAAACGCGAATTAAAAATAAATTAGCATCTTTCTTAAATTTTTTGTCACAGAACACACTATGTTGGGAACATTTTTAATTAACTTCTCCGAAAAAAAGTGGAGGAGACCATTCTAAACTTCGCAGGTGGGTACACTTGACAGGGTAAACTATCCCTTCACGATGGGACTGACGTCATCATAAAAGTTACTTCACCCTGATTCTATCTACAGTACTGGCAAAGAAAACTAAACTAGGTATTGCAATGAGTCCTTTTTACCTTTCAATCGACATACACTAGTTTTACTTTTTTATACATACATACATAGGTACTTTTTTCCTTCAAACTGAATCGACATATATTTCAATGTGTTTGCAGATGGACGCCGAGGGAGGTGATGTACATGCAGTTCCCGGGAGACCTGTTCCTTCGGATGCTAAAGGGCCTCATCATCCCGCTGCTGGTGGCTTCCGTCACAGCAGCCATTGGCTCACTCGATTTCAGCCTCTCCAAGAAGATCGGAGGCAGGGCCGTCCTCTACTACGTTTCCACTACCCTGCTTGCCGTTCTTGAGGGTACCTGCTCGATCTTTAATCGGATGATCCATAGAAAGTAGGCTAGCATGGGGTGAAAACCATTGTGGTGTGAGTCAACCTGCATTAGAATCGTGTTTTTATGTGTTTTATGGTGTGTTTTTTATGGTGTCGAGTGTCGCTGAAGAGAAAAAGTGGTGCGGATAGCAGATCCAGCATCTGAATCACTTCTCGTAGGTATAGACCTCACACAAACGTCAAGCCAAAAGCATCGAGTATTATTTTTCATAATCATAATGTAAATGTATCATAGACTCTCTGGCTTCTGTAAATGGTGATTCACTGAACTGACTATGGCTTTCATCCCCTCATATAATAAGGGTGGGTATAATTGGGAATTGAAAACAATTAGAACATTATTATTTATATGCTTATTTGCTTGCTTGTTTTTTGCTTTTATTTTTATAGGCTTGTAACGATACCTTATTTAGAATAACTATTAAGTACTTTTTGATGAATGCCCTTACTCTTTTATATCATGACGAACCGTTTTTAATGTTACTACCTGCACGGGCCACTACATTGCTCGACAACATAAAAACTGTAACATTCCAACTTCTTTAAAACCTCATGTTGCGAGGAGAATGCTGATAGGTTGAGAATATCTGCTTTTGACGAACGCATTAATATAAGCAATTTGGTCGTCGAATTTTCCACTATATATAATATTACGTTATCTAATTTATTGGTTTTGTTGCGTAATCACTTTAAATATTGATTTTCCTAAGAATTTAAACTTTAAAGGAAGCTTGGTACCCAAATCAGAAACAACTATCCAGTACCAGCCTAGTTAGCTTCCAGTAACTCTGAAATATTTGTGGAACTTTCATCCTGAATGGCCGAACCAAACGACAAATCCTTCTTACTTCTTGTAAAAGAGGATATCCAAACTAGGTGTTTGAGCTAATCCCAATTCATAAACAAGTGATGGAAACATGAACGGTTTTCAGAGGTTGGTATATGTATATCTAGGTACCTACCTGATTCATTTTTGCCCAGAATAGTCACCGTACCTACCTATTTTGAGTGTTTATATTTTTTGGGCTAATGGATATTATTTACTTATGTTGTACCTAAATCAATCATTTTTGAGTGAATTGTTTTACAATTGTGGTTTTCAGGTATCGTCCTGGTATTGTTAATCAAGCCAGGGTCACGTGTCAGCGACGTGCTGAAGGAGGAAAGAAGGGGACCTGTTGTGGGCCGCCCTGTCACCACGGCTGACACCCTCCTCGATCTTGTCAGGTAACACACCTAAGCAACTAATGGTACCTATTTATCCTCGGTAAATAATACAACACCTACAGTTGTACAAGTAGGTAACCATGTGAAACTGGACCGAGTGAAAAGGTAATAAATTGTAGCAAAGACTTCCGATGAACAGTACCTACCGATCCACTTCACTATGGATATACAAATACCAGTTTGAATTCCTATAATGAACTGGATATTTACCGTCAACCAGGAGAAGCTCCAATATGAGGCGAGGTTCCATGAACAGCCACAGTTGGAACACACTGTAGTCCAACACACACAGCAGTCCGGTAGTTGAAACACAGCAGTGCTGAGTTACCTGCTAACGGATACAGTGGCGACGCCACCCCCACCACTTCTCACCCCGTCCTATGTCCAACATAGATAATGATTTTTTTATCAAATAATACGGTTATTTAATTTCGAGCTATGACTTATTTCTGATTGGGTCGGTCGCCAACCCATGGGAATCCTTTATACACCTTATGGATTCCTGTATACACCTTATGGGAATCCTTTATTACAACGCTATGGGAATCATAACAACCTTACTTTATTTCAGAAATCTGTTCCCGCCGAATCTAGTTCAGAGCTGCATAGCACAAGTAAGTCACTTTTAAATATAAGTGCATTAACCATTGACGTTTCTATATGTTTCTAGACTTTGTATTATACTTACTTTCAAACCATATCCCAAACCTCAATGCACGACTTTTTAATAAGCGAGTTGGTATAACATGTTACTTTATTGCTAATTATTATTGGCGATTAATAAATTGACTATTGAACTTCATTTAATTATTACAATCTTCATATTCTATATTTTATATTCTGATACTATCAGGTGACTTCGGAAAGCAAGTGAATTATGAAAACATTAAAATTGAGATGATGTTGGTGGGATGAAAATTGCTACTTTGATTAATCCACCGACATTTGCTATTGATGTTCAACGTCTTCAGTTGTTGGGGATACATGTTCAGTCCGTCCATTGAAACCTCCATCAGTTACTTTATAATCCATATTGTGGGCAACTGAAAGAAAACAATCAAAACAAGTATCGTAAAATACAGATAACTTAAGGGAGAACAATAACCTAAGGAAGAAATTGCACTCCTGGTGTCTTAAAAATGTATTCATGACCTCAATTTTATTCGGATGTTATCGTTTGATTTTTCATTTGCACCAGCCTGAGTAACTTGCTAGCGTTACTAATCATTTTCAAGTCAGGAAATAGAGAGCATTTTTTGGAAGATCTACAGACCTACGGAGATACGTATAGGCAATCCCGCAACACATGCCGGTCTTGAAGGTGAGGTATAATGGGCAATTTCTTTGTAGGAATTTTTATTTCTTATCTCAAAATCGGATTTAGCGCCTTGAAAACTCCCCACTGCCAATTTCCATCTCAAAACTCCGTGCAGCTTGGGCAACTAAGTATAGAAAGAAAACGAGATCTTTTACTTGAGAAAAATAAAATAAAGCTGCTGAAATTGCCCATTACATATATCTATATGAACCGGAGCCGTCGAGACCTAATTCCAGTGGGAAGGATTCTACGGCTCCGTATACGCACTCGTAGATCTATGCCAGCGGTTCACAAGTTTTTTCTGCAGCGCACCAACCAACACTTCAGTTTCAAATGACGCACCACCAACAACACACATCTCTACTATATTATAAAAACGAATCTCTGTCTGTGTGTCTGTCTGTCTGTCTGTCTGTCTGTCTGTCCTTCTATGCACGGCCAAACGGCTCGACGGATATCGACCAAATTTGGCACGAATATCCAGTAGGCTCCCAAGTTGTGCAACGTCGCATTTTTAATTCCCTGACCATAGCGGAACTATGGTCGACCATGGTCAACTTCGTTAATTGAAATGGTAACCCCTATTTTTTATCGCGTATTCGTCATCTACGTGAAATTCTATCTACGATCGACCCTTAGGACTACCCCCGCGGTCGACCATAGCGCATCCATGGGCCCCTCCATGGTCGAATCCCGAATTGCTTTTCACGGCCAAACGGCTCGACGGATATCGACCAAATTTGGCACCAATATCCGGTAGCCTCCCAAGTCGAACGTAGGCGCATTTTCGATTCCCTGACCATAGCGGAACTATGGTCGACCATGGTCAACTCCTGAATGGCTTGACGGATATCGACCAAATTTGGCACGAATATCCAGTAGGCTCCCAAGTTGTGCAACGTCGCATTTTTAATTCCCTGACCATAGCGGAACTATGGTCGACCATGGTCAACTCCTGAATGGCTTGACGGATATCGACCAAATTTGGCACGAATATCCAGTAGGCTCCCAAGTTATGCAACGTCGCATTTTAAATTCCCTGACCATAGCGGAACTATGGTCGACCATGGTCAACTTCGTTAATTGAAATGGTAACCCCTATTTTTTATCGCGTATTCGTAATCTACGTGAAATTCTATCTACGATCGACCCTTCGGACTACCCCCGCGGTCGACCATAGCGCATCCATGGGCCCCTCCATGGTCGAATCCCGAATTGCTCAACGGATATCGACCAAATTCGGCACGAATATCCAGTAGGCTCCCAAGTTGGGCAACGTCGGAATTTTTCGGTCCCCTTCACCATAGCGGAACTATGGTCGACCATGGTCAACTCCTGAATGGCTGGACGGATATCGACCAAATTTGGCACGAATATCCAGTAGGCTCCCAAGTTGTGCAACGTCGCATTTTTAATTCCCTCACCATAGCGGAACTATGGTCGACCATGGTCAACTCCTGAATGGCTCGACGGATATCGACCAAATTTGGCACGAATATCCAGTAGGCTCCCAAGTTGGGCAACGTCGGAATTTTTCGGTCCCCTTCACCATAGCGGAACTATGGTCGACCATGGTCAACTCCTGAATGGCTGGACGGATATCGACCAAATTTGGCACGAATATCCAGTAGGCTCCCAAGTTGTGCAACGTCGCATTTTTAATTCCTTCACCATAGCGGAACTATGGTCGACCATGGTCAACTCCTGAATGGCTGGACGGATATCGACCAAATTTGGCACGAATATCCAGTAGGCTCCCAAGTTGTGCAACGTCGCATTTTTAATTCCCTCACCATAGCGGAACTATGGTCGACCATGGTCAACTTCGTTAATTGAAATGGTAACCCCTATTTTTTATCACGTATTCGTAATCTACGTGAAATTCTATCTACGATCGACCCTTCGGACTACCCCCGCGGTCGACCATAGCGCATCCATGGGCCCCTCCATGGTCGAATCTCGAATTGCTCAACGGATATCGACCAAATATGGCACCAATATCCGGTAGCCTCCTAAGTTGAACGTAGGCGCATTTTTAATTCCCTGATCATAGCGGAAATATGGTCGACCATGGTCAACTCCTGAATGGCTCGACGGATATCGACCAAATTTCGAGTACTGAAGCCGGCCCGGGAATTAATGTTTCATAAAAATGCCCGGGATTCAATCATTCAATCATTAGTTATTTGTAGTTATTCATGAAGCACAAGGTAAATAATAAACCGTTGGGTAATAATTACCTGTATAGACGCCCCTTCTGCGTAGATCACTGTTTCCTGTAAATACCAACCCTCGACCTCCCCCCCAGGAAATCCCTAATCGAGTACTAGAGCCGTCCCGGGAATTACATTTTCATAAAAATGCGCGAGATTCAACAAGTCAATAATTAATTAATTGTTATTATTCATGAATTATTACACCGTTATGTAATAAAACGCTGCAAAGTGGCTGCTCATTTATTGTTTATTTCATGTGAAATAATTGAAGTAGCTATTCCTGTTGGTTTCCACCATTTTTGGCCCCCAAAACACGAATTAGGTACGCTCCTTTTTTCTTTTTTTTTCAATTTATCTTTGATCATTGGTAGTGCCATTTAATCGTCTTGATCCACGTGTTGATACTACTTCCTGTGTTATTATACAAATTGATAGTGATTTCAGACGATTTCCCAGGTTTTTGACTCATAAAAAATCAATTTTGGGTGCTGAAAATTTTGTAGAACCTCGATTTTACACTCTTTGGTCAAGATCGACTTCATATTCGGTCTTCATATAAGGTTTATGAAAAATCCGCATTTGAATCTGTCCATCCGTTGAAACGCTATGAATGAAATACTACTAAAAAACGTGTTATAATCACTTCTATGAGGACGTTTATGCTTATAATAACTTTGAACGGTTGGACGTAAATCCGATTGTAGTTAGATTCTGGATTCAGGTCGACGAGTACATTCAAGTGGTACTTCAATCAGGATGTTAGTGGGAGGGGGTACAGGTTATGAGAGGGGGGGGGGGGGTCTACAGAAATTTCAAAACTACTTGACCAATTGGAGTGCAACTTTGGGAATTTGTTGTGTGAACATTGAGGAATGTTTCTAACCAGGTAGGGAGGGTTCATAGGATACGGGGGGGGGGGGGTTAAAGGCAGTTAGGGTTGGCATTGGGGAAGGTTTCTGATCAGTTGAGGAGGGGGGGATACAGGCATATTAAAATACATGACCGTTGGCTCCATTTATTTAAATCGCAGCAACACGCGTCGGTTCAAATAGTATAATATATCATAAAACTGTTATGAGTGGGGCCTGTCCTAAAGGGGGTGTCTGTTCTACCGTTGCGAAGCGCGGGTACACAGCTAGTTAGACCTAAAATGAAGCCGGTACACGTGATACAGCGTACGGCGGACGGACATTGCATTTTTGGAATCTACGCACCTTGAAACGGAAAAGAAAAAAGTTTGAGTGGGTGTTATAAAAATTTTTTGCTGAGCGAATACATAGGTGTATTATTCACAGAATAATAAACCAAAAGCTGTGTAACAAACCGTTGTGTACTAATTTACCTGTATAGATGCCCCTTCTGCGTAGATCACTATTTTATGTGGTCAATAAGTAACCTCGAGGTTAGGTATTGACCACAGAAAACAGTGGTCTGCGGAATCTACAGAAATTAATGCGTTCGAAGATGACAATTTTAAAAAATTCTAAGGGGGTCAAATATGAGTTTTTAGGGGTCAAAAATCCGTATAACCAGCTAAAATCGCGAACAGTTGAAGTAAAATCACTGAAAGCGGTACGGAATTGGGAGTAAATACAGAAAAATACCATTTCAGTTGTTTTTCATACAGAATAGGGGGTCAGATTTAAATTCTTGGCGGTAAAAAACTGGTGTAAAGGGCTAAAATCAATATTAATTCTCCTGACGTTGTGCGGAATGGTGATTCAGGACAGAAAAAGGGATTTATTATTTCAACTAAAGTCCCTGCAGGCTTCGCAACATGATTCCATCAGATGCGAACAGCTGGTCGGGTGAGCACATGCAAGCTTTTCAAAGCTTGTATTGGTGTCCGCCCGAGACGAGAACCAGAGACGCCGCGAACTTTCATCCCAAACGGGGATAAAGAAATCGGACCTGCAGCCCGCTCGGACTTTTTTCCCCTCCTTTTGGTTTATTATTCTGTGAATAATACACCTATGTATTCGGTCAGCAAAAAATTTTTATAACACCCTCTCAAAATTTTTTGTTTTCCGTTTCAAGGTGCCTAGATTCAAAAAATGCAATGTCCGTCCGCCGTCCGCCGTATCACGTGTACAGGCTTCATTTTCGGTCTAAAAAAGTCGTTCTTTCGCACACAGGCTCCATTTGGGCCCTAGTTGTGTCCCGAAACTTTTCAGCCCGATCGGAATATACCCAGGGGTGTTATGAGTGAAAATGTGTGTAAAAATAGGTACTTTTTGCGTTTTAGCAACATGTTGGTAACATGAGCTTTTAAGGTATCGTTTTTCATGTTTTTGGGGACGAGATGACCGAATATGAACTCGATTTTGACCAAAGAATAGAAAATTGAGGTTCTACCAGATGTTCAGCTCCCGAAATTGATTTTTTATGGGTGAAAAACCTGGGAAATCGTCTGAAATCACCATCTGTTTGTATAATAACCCTGGAAAAAGTGTCAACACGTGGATCAAGACGATTAAATGGCACTACCAATGATCAAAGATAGTTAAAAAAAAAAAAAAAAAAAAGTACCTACCTAATTTGTGTTTTAGGGGCCAAAATTAATGGAAACCATCAGAAATAGCTATTTCGATTATTACGCATGAAAGAAGCAATAAATGAACAGCCAACATTTCTGTAGGTATGTCCAATAGAATAATAAACCCATGTGACTTTGCAGCGTTTCTCTTCTTTTTTCTCCCGCCTTACAGAATTTTTTCGCGCACACCCGTGAGGCTCTCTCGCACCCCAGGTTGGAAACCGCTGATCTATGCCAATTTAGGTACCGATCATCACAATATCTCATTTTTAGGGGTCAAGGCGTTTTTGTAACCGTGCGATCCTAATTAAATTCATTTGGAACCATCAGGGGATATACCAGATCGTATCCCCTAAAAGTCCAATATATCTGACCGTAGAATTTTCATGCAGTTTATATGGGACCAACTGTGACCAACCCGCACCCAGCCTCTATTTATCTCGGTTCATCAAGACTCTCGGATCGTATAGGAAACAAAAACGCTGCAAAGTCCTTGTCACATGGGTTTATTATTCTATTGGACTTACCTACAGAAATGTTGGCTGTTCATTTATTGTTTATTTCGTGTGAAATAATTGAAATAGCTATTTCTGATGGTTTCCACCAATTTTGGCCCCCAAAACACAAATTAGGTAAGGTAGGTACCTACGCTCCTTTTTTTTTTTTTTTTTTTTTTTTCAAATTATCTTTGATCATTGGTAGTGCCATTTAATCTTCTTGATCCACGTGTTGACACTTTTAGAGTAGTTGCTAGGGAAATGAAACTTCTTTCATTTTCATCGGACAAAAATCGTTTTCCATTCGTTGGAAAGCTCTTGATTTATCACGAATTTATTTCGTATTTGTTCTTGGTATTTATTTCGTAGTTTCATACTATAACTATATAAACGGATGTAATAAATGGATAGTAAACAATGACGCTTGTTTGGTTGTCACTTGGTTGTATCCTGGTGACGAAGTGAAATCATAACAGTGCGGCTACAGAAGCATGTTTTTAAGCAGTAAAAGTAAACTACAAACAGAATAAAAAACGCGGCTAAAGCATGTTCCATGTTTCTTTTTATAGTGTTATTATACAAATTGATGGTGATTTCAGACGATTTTCCAGGTTTTTGCCTCATAAAAAATCAATTTTGGCAGCTTTGGTAGAACCTCAATTTTCTACTCTTTGGTCAAAATCGACTTCATATATTCGGTCTTCTCGTCCCCAAAAACATAGAAAAAGATACCTCAAAAGCTCATGTTATACTAAAACACAAAAAGTACCTATTTTTATCCACATTTTCACTCATAACACCCCTCTGTATATTCCGATCGAGCTGAAAAGTTTCGGGACACAACTAGGGCCCAAATAGAGCATGTGTGCGAAAGAACGACTTTTTTAGACCAAAAATGAAGCCGGTACACGTGATACGGCGGACGGCGTACGGCATACGGCGCCGGCGGAAGGACATTGCATTTTTGAAATCTACGCACCTTGAAACGGAAAAGAAAAAAGTTTGAGGGGGTGTTATAAAAAAATTTTGCTGAGCGAATACATAGGTGTATTATTCACAGAATAATAAACCAAAATAGTGATTAGTTATGGGCAGTTCAAGAGTATATCGTACACACTATACATAATTATAAACGGAAAAATGTGCGTAATTTTCCTAGGTAAATATCATATTATAATATGTTTTTCTCACCCTGTATCAAGCTGGCCTCTGTTTCTGCAGTGTCTTTGAAATTTAGGAAATGGTCCCCGCTGTCTAAAAGCTCTTGAATGTTGAGGTGATCGGTCACTGGTTCCGACATATCGGTGACGTGAAGCGAACGATTCTCGGATTCCGTTTGATGAAAAAAGCAGCTCCGCGAGTCCGGAACTTTGCAGTCGAGAACGTTTTGTCGATGAGCTTCCGAAGAACTGAATACCTCGTCGTGAATACCTGTTTGCGGAACAGCGGCGTACTCGTTGCAATCTTCCTTTGGCACTGTGACTGAGTCGTACTGTCGATCTCCGTTCTTTGACGTTGGAACCGAGTCCTCCTCAAAATCGCATACTGCGATAGGAATGAACTCGTCGTTTGCGGTCTTTGTCATTGGAATGGCGTCGTATTGTTGACAAGTGACCTCTGCTTCTGTGTAACGAACCTCTGGTACTTTTTCATTTGAAGGACTTTCATCGCGGAGCACTTTTTCAGTCAGAATATCGTTCTCCTGGACCGCTGGCATGTTCCCAACTATTCCTTCAATATGCTCATCACCTGTACCTTCAGCTACACCATCTTTCTCGTCGTCCTTGGGGTTAATATCACCATTCTCATGTCTGCAAACAAATAATTTACATTCGCTGAATGTTAAAGATTACTGCAAATTAGTACAAGAGGGATTCTGTACAGATAGTGACAAATAGGCTTAGGCTGGAGAGTCATATTTTCAGTGGGATTTAAGTTTAGCAGTTGCTGGTAGGACATATCAAAAGGGAGAGACACGACAAAAATGCCTGTCTCTATATTTACAGTTACATACGTACATGCATTTTTCCATCGCCTCCATCTCCTGTTTTACGGCGCGTAAAAAAGTTTTCGGCCTTACGAACCCGCTCATTTTTGAAATACTGATGGTCGCTGAACCCCTCAACAACTCAAGTCACAGGCATTTAGTCTACCTACTTTAGTCAAGTTGCGGCATAAAAATCATTATTTGTTCGCTGTTTGTTAACTTATTTGCATTTATGTACGCTATACATTGTTCAGTTTAAAAAATAAATTTCATTTCAATCATTCATTCAATTAAACAAAATCCAAAATAACAATTTCACTGTTCCCATTAATGATATCTGGGCTGGAGTTATGTATACCGTATGATTCACACACATGTTGACGAATTTTTCGGGTTCAGACATCAGAGCCTACTGTGAACGAACGGCTGGACGTAAAATGCTTCGGGTGGTCTCGAAAAATCCTAAAATTCTGATTTGATTTTAAGTCATAAAAACCATAACCTTCTCCTGAAAGTTTTTGAGCTACGGCGTTTTGAAAATTCCAACCCCCCCCCCCCCCTGCCAGTAACGCCCTTCGCGAACCCAAATTGGACCTACAAAACAAATTACATTCATTCTGGATCACGGTAAGGAAAGTGCCAAGGACGGCGTATGGTGGACATAGATTCTTCAATTCCGTTTTCGAAGTCTACGTAAGCAGGTACGTGCCTTTAAACGCAAAGCATTAAATGGGGGGGGTCAATTTTTTTTTTTTTTTTTTCATGCTTGAATCCAATGAGATAATAAACCAAAACCCACTTGTACTGATTAACTCCCGTCAGAACTCTGCAAATTACATGCATTGATTCATTACATTGTTTCCCAGTCGAATACAAAAATAATCGTCGCAGCCCAATCAATGATAGCTCGAACTGTTTGTATATAATTGTCCGAACCTAAAAAATGATAACCTTAATCCAATCATGAAATTAGTTTTGCTCTCAGAATACGACAATCGACAAAAAGAAATTTTGAACATAACATTGCACGAACTCATTGACTACTTCGGTGTCTGCGGCAACGCCATGCCCATCATGATCTGATCTCTCCGCTGCGTCCATCCCGTCCAACTTCTCAATGCTACCACTCCTAGCGATTCCGGAACAGCTGTAACGCAAACAAACCGATGGGATTCATTCAAATAATGTAAATCATATTTTATAACAACCTTGTTTCACATAACCAGCAAATAATACCTACCTCTTGAATCACTGACGACGTTTGTTTAGCTTTTGTAGATGAGAGGGATCATTAAAAATGATAAGCAGCCTTGCGTACTTTTTAATGCAATGTTGCGTGTTAGTATTACTAGTGACCCGATTCAGAATACTTAACCTAGGAGTTATAAGCTATCATGTCAGTGGGTGAAACTGTCGTTTGGGTGCGTCCATAGTGAACCGCTTCCCGCTTCCCGCTTTATCGCGGCAGACAAGCGGGGAAAAAATGTGAGGAGAAATGAACGAATACGGCCATAGTGCACCCGCGCGCCCGCTTTAGTGACTGAAAGGCTGATTCACGCTAGACCGGGGCGGGACCGGGCCGAGCCACGGCCGGGGTCCGGCCGGGACACGGTGAAAGAATCACGGGAGCATTTTCAATGAACTCGTTCACGCTACACTGTGTGGAGCACGTGCCGAGTCCGTGTTTGAACCGTGTCCCGGCCGTGCCCCGGTGAGAAAGGGGGCTGGGCATTCTTTTCCCGGACCCGGACTGGCTCTGTCCCTCAGATTGGTTGCATCTGTAGTCAAAGAGACACTGCTAATCGCTCAGTAGGTGAAATGGGCA